>VWYP01033794.1:0-17872 GCA_013400435.1 Pycnonotus jocosus
AGGCAGGCTAATGCAGGAAATGTTCATACAAGAGCAACTTTCATCAGTAAAGTGTTGTCCAAAATCGGAGAAGTATGGTTAGGAAATGAGCAGAAAAAAAATACCTCACAATATGAAAGGTAATCAGCCTTTTATAAAAATTAGTCTTGAGCTATATGTTTGGAGAGGGTGGTGGAGAGTGAGTGAGTGACAGAGGGAGAGAAAGAGAATTCAATTAGAATTATTTTAGGTTTTTAGTGGGAAGATACACATGAATAAAGCTTTGTTTTACTTTTTTGCACATAAAATATATAACATCTAAGAATCAATTCATCATGAGTAGTGCTTGGAGAGTTTTTCTGCTGTGATAATCCTCCTTAAACAAGTACACATATTTACATTATGGCAAATGTGTTAAGACAGCTGAAACTCCAACTGTCACTACCATGAAGCCGTTGGTGTACCAACTTTTATAGACTTGTTTGTATGATCACATAGCAATCTTTTACCAGTTCCTACTTGGTTATTTAAAAATAAGCAGAATTACAAAGAAAAAAAGGCTCGTTAATTGTCAGGTGATTGTCCTACATGGGATGTGGTTAAATAAAATTTAATTCTGGCATGGCTGGACTTTAAAGGAATAAAAATCAGTTGTGTTTTTGTTTTCCTTCTAGTCCTAGAACTACAGAGCCAGCAGTCAGTACACATCCTCTCCCTGGTGCAGAGTTGCCGGATGCATTTCTTGGGACACCTATTACAAAACTTTCTCAAAAGTGTTCAAGGTATAGTAGACAGACATACTTTGTGTTTCAAAATGGTGTTGTTTATCATGTATGTACACAGCTGCACGTGTGTATGCTTTTTTGGTTTACGAAGGATTATGTTGCATTTAGTTTTGTTTGTCAAAGAAAAAGTCAACTTAGGGACAAATTTAGGTGGACAGTTTGAAATGTAGATGAGTTTTCTCCACTGCTGAGAGCTAGGTCACTTGTGCAACTTAAATTGGGGTATTCTTATGTCAGAGATAGTTATTCAGGAAATTAGGTATGAAGTGTAAACTAGTAATGAAAAAATGCCCCAGAGTGCCTGTCACTTGTTTGTGGGACTGATAGATCACCCCCAGCAGCTGTATTTCTTGTTCATCCAGTGTTTTTGATTTCCATCATCTGAGATGATCACAGCATGCTTTTTGTCATTTCTTTACTGATGTTCCTGGTTTAAATTGTGTATTTGAGCAGGTTGCTGGATTTGGTGGTTCGTCCTGTTCCTTCCCGCTCTGTGGCACAGGATGAGAGCCGGCAGTCCCCGTGCACGGCTTCCACTTCTTTTGTGGCATCCAGCCCCCTGAGACCAAACACACATCACTCCAGCTCCCAGAAGAATCTGCCAAGAGCATCAGAGTTGAATTTACTGGAAACTCCTCTTGTGGTCAAGGTTTGTATTTTAAAAAGTCAGAAGCAGCCAACCAAATGAAAAACTTCTGAGGTTTGTTTAAAGTGAAGTCACCAAAGTATTTAGTAGAAATGCTTCTGGATTGTAATTGTCAATATGCATGTGGTTACTGTATACACAACCCTTTCTGAAGCAGTAAGTTGGGAATAGTAAATTTTTAAGCAGCAAACTTTAGTTCTCAGCTGATTGCAGTGGACAGCTTGTCCCATAGCTTTGTGAACTAAATTTATTTTCATTGTATGGAACAATTCCATTATTCCACCTTCCTCCTATGAAGTACCATCCATACCAATGAACTAGCTTCACCCTCCTCTTTTGAAACCCTTTCAGTACTGTAAAATAAAGTGCGATAAGAATAGCCGAATGCTTCTACATGAAGATGTGTAGGTATTTTTGCAGCAGTGTCACTTCCTCTTGTGTGCAGCTGATTAATTAGTGAAAAAAATCTGTGGCTGTTGCTTTGCAGAAGCACTGTCAGATGCAGCAACTGAAAATGCTGTTGTGCAGAGTAAAGTTGAAATTGTGTGCCTTTTATAAGAGTAGTGTAGGAATTGCAAAAATTAGTGAGATAGGAGATAACCTTGCAGAAATCAAGATGTCACGTCCTTATTTCCTGAAGAAGTAATTTTGAAAAATAACTTCTATTTTCCTGGCATTACAAAGACAAACCAAAGGAAATGAAATAAAAAGCATGTATTTTTGTCTTTAAAATGTTGCTATTTTTGGAGGAACAGTGCATAGGCAAAACTTTCTGTTGCTATAAACCCAGTTCGTAATTTAGGCTAATTTAATTTTTGTAATTTAAGTACAGTATTCTGTTTTGAAGATTTAACTGGTCTTAAATTAAGTGTTTTTATTTCTTTTCCTAGAGAGCTAAAGTTTTGGCCACATCTTCTGGTTTTCCTGGCTTTACTCCTCAGTCTATTCTCAGGTCTAGCCTTCGCACTACACCCCTAGCAACTCCCTCTGCATCCCCAGGACGATCAGTCACTCCTCCTCTACGAGCAAAGGAACCTAGAATATCTTTCAGGGAAGAGAGCTCACATGCAAAGTGGACTGTTGGGGTAAGCTGGGCTACACTTACTGAGTTTTGCAGATAATGATGTGATTTAATTTAGGCTTAACAGTTTGCCAAAACTCCTTATATCTGGATTGTGAATCAGAATGGCAGAATTTGGTTAAAAACAAGACTGTGTTATGCTAGACATTCTGTAACATCATGTTCTTGCAGGATCATATTCATAACAGACATCGGGGACCTTGGTGGGTTTTATTCAGATGTTGTTAGGACCTCTGGTTGTTCAGAATGTTAGTCCACCTTTCATCTATACCTTTTCAAATAGTAGCGTTGCAGGAAAGTAAGGAATATAGATGTGGAGCCTCTTGTTTGGGTGTGTTAAATTTTGCAAATTGAACATCTGGGAAAGTAACAGAAGCCATAAACTTGCATTGACTTCCAACTTGTCTTCTTGCAACGTTGGGTTTACTTAAATGATGGTAAAAAGAGACTCTTGAGGAAGAGAACTGTAGTGTTTTGTTCTCCCAGCCCTAAAGTTCTCAGGGTTGCTTCTTGCCTTGCACCAGGGATGGCATCCATGTAGTTTTCAAATGCAGTCGGTCCATCTGACCAGCTGTGGTCCCTTCTGCTCCTGCAGCTGTGTAGCAGGAACTGTGGTTCAGCCCATCAGGCAATTGCCAGCATAATGTACCAAAATCAGGGGCACAACAGGGGCATATGCTGCTATCCCATGTGTGAGTAGCTCATGTATGTTACAAGGAGTTACTCAATTGTAACAAGACGTGCTATCCTGTATGAAATTTTTACTAATAATGGCACTATGGCCAGATTAATTTATTTGTTCCATGCCACAGGCATAGTTGAACACCAGCATATTTTAGTAGTGCATATGTGTTGAAAGGGCAAGAATAAAACAGAGAAATCTTGAGTTAGGATTTTATTAGGCAGAGCTTTGTCTTCCTGAAAACACCCTAGTCAACCTAGTGAAGAGCCTTGACATTATGAGCAAGACTGATTTAATTCTTCAATGTCATAGAAACTCAATAAGCAATCTAAAGTGTGATTAACTTTTACACTCAGCCTTAAATCTAAGGTAGTGCTGGAATGAGAATTATTTTTTCATTGTCTCACTAAGGGAATGTGTAACTTAGAAATATCAGTATTTTTTAGGGTTTTTTGTTTTGCTTTGACAAAAAGCAGACTCATGTTGCTGATCTGAGCTTTTTTTTTCAGGTGACAGAAGATGATAAAGCACAATTTGGAGCTTCATCTGAGCTTCATCATGGCTTGGTGGAGGATGCTTGGTCTGAAAGTAGAGCTAAACCAACTCTATTTAATCTGAGCAATCCTGGGGATGTTCGTGCTGAATTGCAGGAGTCCTCAGAAAGCATACCTGGAGATGATTTGGAGAAGATGGATGTCAGCAAGGAAAATAGTAACTTATCTGTCAGATCAGACCAGACTACTTTGGAGTATCATGATGCAAAATCACCTGGTGATTTTGAAGATGATGTCATCTTTATAGCTGCTAAACCAGCTAATTCTTCCACTGAAGAAATTGTTGATATTCAAGAATTGGAGAAGGAGGAAGAAAGTGAAATGGTTGAGGATAAACCTTTCCAGATGAAACAACCAGATCCTTCAGGACGAAGAAAAGAAGCAGGTGTGTTTTGTCCTGTGATAACCTAAGTTTCTGAATTTTTCGAATGCCTTCAAAAGATTGAATTACTGATGAGTGCAGCAATTAATGATGAGTTTTCACAAGTGCCCTAGGCTTCTCAAATTACCTCTATGTTTTAAGTCTTTTTTTAGGTGTCCTGGACCTTACGAATGTATACTTTACTTGGCTGGCATTTTTTATGTGTAGTTGCAGCTGAAAGGCAACAGTATGGGAGTTTTGAAAGGGATACATGTTTAAAACTTTGGCTTCTGGTTATGTTTTAGGGGTACTTCTGTAATTTGCAGGAGTTTTTACATTATTTGACTGAAATTATACATCAGACTTCTTGTTCTACTTGGAAAGAAGAACACAGGCCACCTGTGCATTGGAAGTCTTGGTAGCGTTAGTTTGTTGAGTCCCTGTCCTAGATGAAATACATAAAGATCACTTTAAACTCACATGAGCAGTTTAAAAGAAGTAATGTTGAGTGTAACAGGGAAGTCATCCATGTCTTCATTTTTGTAGGATTTGTGGAAGAATCAAATGCTGAATGTCATACCCTTCCTGAGCATAAGTTGGTGTTTAAAGCTGCTGAGGCTGCAACTTCTGCGGCTGGAAATGACGGGTGAGCTTATGAAGTAGATACATCTTTGAGTTCACATAAAAGCTGCTGGCTTTCCTGTGTTTGAAAACTGATTTTGACCTGGGATTAGTTCTTTCCTGTGTTCTTAGATGTAAGGGCCTGTCTGTTCCATTCCATCTGTGACCAAAAGTAATTTGGCATGCATGTAATGCACATTGACTATCTGTCAATTTGAGCCTTTTTTCTCAAATCATTGCAGACCTAAAAGTATGATGAAAAGGACTTCATTCAACAGTCCCATACAGACCTTGTGAGAGTTACTAAGCAGATACTGTGAACATAAGCCCTGTTTTTTTTGTTTTGTTTTTTTTCTGAAAATTGTGTAGTTAAAAATGAATCCTGAGATTCCTGTAACTTCAGTGGGTTTATTTTGGAGTTTGAATGCTTTCTGACAGTATTTTTTACACTTAATTTCTGTTTTCTGTGTGTGGTCAACTAGCATCTGTTTGTTTATGGAAAGGGAAGCTGTCTTCTCACCAGGTACTTTAAAAGCCACAACTGCTGGGTGATGAAGACAGAATGTCAGCAATGAGAGAACCCTTAATTTCAAGTGGTGACTTTCATCTGTACAGACTTCTGTTCAGTTCATTCTGAACCTCTATTATTGTAGTTGCCCTCTTTCAACAGAAGACAAATAATACATTATTCTGTAATACACCTCTGTTATGTTATTATCTAGTATTCCATAGCTGGAAAGAATATTAAGTACTTGATTCGTTGCATAAAATGAGTTACAAAGTGAATTACAAATTGAGTCACAAATTGAATATGTTGATAGAAGAATTTCTAATTTTCTTGTATTTTTTGTGGTTTGAAACGTGAAGATTTTACAATGAGAAAGTAACTTGTAAAGCTCTTAGAGGTTTGTTTTCAAGCTTTATGATGAATTTCTCTCTTTCTTTTCATGAAGTGAAACAACCTACCAGGAGTCTGAAATGACCTCTTCATCAGAAGAAAAACCCATACTGGTTGCAACAAATCCACAGCTTGCTGAATGCCTGGAGGAAGACAGTGAATGTATGTCGGAAATGTTCTGTGTGTTAGGGTAGCAGAGCTCCTCAAGTGTAATGTGTAGTTTGCCATACCACTGCAGGTGTCTCAGATTGAAATAGTAGTAGCATGTTACTACTAACTTCCATTAAACTAGAGAGAACACCCTCCTTAAAGAAAGTCCTTGTAGAAAGTGCATATTGAATCTTTCCGTTCTTGATCAAAATATTGAGATGTTGGTAGAACTTAAAGTATTACAAGGAGAGATAAGTATTTATTTCAGTGTTGTACACCACTACCAATTTGAGTGCCATGAGATCTGCTGCTTGGTTTACTATTTTAAAAGATGATGCATCCTCAGTATTCAGACTGAAGCAACTATCTACCAGTGTGCCTTTCCAGCCACATTTTCCTCTTTTTTTCCCTCTATGGACTTGACAGCTGATTTTCTCCTCCTTTTTGCTTGCTGTGGGGCCACATCCTTTACCCAGTCTGTGGTTGTCACGGTTTAAACCCAGTCGACAAGCTAAGCCCCTCACAGCCACTCACTCATTTCCCCTGGGTGAATGGGGGAGAGAATCAGAAAGCTAAAGGTGACAAAACTCATGGGTTGAGATAAAGACACCTTAATAGGGAAAGTGAAAGTCTTGCATGCAAGTCAGGCAAAACAAGGAATTCATTCACTGCTTTCCGTTGTCAGGCAGGTATTCAGCAATCTCGAAGAAAGCAGGAAGATGGGTCATGGGAAGACAAACACCATAACTTTGAATGTTTCCTGCTTCTTCCTTCTTTCACCTGCTTTTTATGCTGAACATGATGCCATATTTTATGGGATGTCACTTGCCTGGCTGTGTCCCCTCCCATCTCCTTGTGCACCCCCAGCCCACTCATTGCTAACACAGTGTGAGAAGCAGGAAAGGCCTTGGCTCTGTGTAGGTGCTGCTCAGCAGTAACTAAAACATCCCTGTCACCAGCACTGCCTTCAGCACAAATCCAGAATAGAGCAGTACCAAGTACTGTGAAGAAAATTAACTATCCCAGCCAAAACCAGCGCAATATTTCTAGCTTTTGGAGAAAGGTCAATATATGTGGTACGATGGAGAACCATACTGTTGGCTCTTGCTAGCTCTGTTACTTCTTTTTGCTTAAACTTATGTCGTTTATATAAATGTTAAGGTAAAACTACATAAATCTCTTCTAGCTGTGATAAGTATCCATGACAGTGAGGACATGGTCAGTGAGGACATGGTCAGTACCCCATGTGAAAATCGCCTTGAGGACGCGTGTGTGGATTTACCTGAAGAATGCAACTCTGAAGCAGCTGAAGTTGAAGAAGTCCCTGTTTCTAACAATCTTCCAAAAACTGAGGAAATTAATGTAAGTACACTATTTTCCAATTTTCTACAAAATAGAAAACAATTGGCAAATTGAGGACAGACCTGGTCTACTGACAATTAGGACACACTCAAAAGTGTGTGTTTCTTGAGCTGCTTAACCCGGGTTAAAAACCTCAGTGTTGTAAGGGCAGATAGGTTTTTCTCTTCTGCATTTTCTGTTCTTATAACATGAATGGAACCTGTCAAGACTTAGGCCTTTGAGAGCAAACAAAACCAAAACAAAAGCCTAAACTATTTTTTAAACAGCTAGGCATTAATTTGATTTACTTGAATTAATTTGTTTTTTAATTTTACTTTAAAATAGTTTTAATGTTAAAGACAGTAGGAAAGTTACAGGAAAAAAGTTGATAACCATTGCAGACAAAAAGATGTGGGAACCAAACTCAGAATTATTTAGGTGCTTAGATCCTTTACTGTTTGTTCTTTCTTAACACTAACAGAATTCCCAATAATGAGCTCATTTTGGTGTCAAGATATTTCTTCAAGTGGTGGAGGTATCTAGAAGGCACGTGTTATCTCATGCAATCCAAGTGACTCCTCAGATTGCAGTGTTGAGTTGTTGGATGTGATACTTGGCCAGTCTAAGTGCTGCAGTCAGCAGCTATCATGAGTGAAGCTCTAAGCATTGGGGACCCACTTGTATTTTACCCTGTCAGAGGCAGTGGGTCACTCTGGCTGTGGAGCAGTGCAGAGGGCACTGCAATGTGATGGTCACTGCTGGTTGTGTACACACCTTGTGTTGGAAGACTGCTCCTGGTCATGGGCGGTGGCAAATGGTCAGTTCTGAACAGAAATATCAGAAACAGAGCACGTGAATTGCACACAGGGACTGCTCTGATCCCTGTGCTTCGAATACATAAGCNTTCGAATACATAAGCTCTCAGCTGCAGTACAAAAGCACATTGTTTCACATTCGGGGGTGATCTTAAGGGAACTGTCCTCATTTTGATCTAGCTCAGTGTGAAATTAGTCTGTTTGCTACTGAATAAAGCATTAACAGACATTTTTTTTAACTTTAGGTTATTGAAGATACCTCAGAACCAGCACCTGAAACATCACCATATAGTGAGCTAGATCCATCAAGTGATCTTAATTATAGCTATGAAAATATAGAGCAACAGTTTGCATGTGATTTGCCTGATAATAAAGATAATGAATGTGATGCAGCTGAGGGAGACGGAGACGTTTTTCTATCTCAGAGTAATTTTACCTTAGTTTTGGAAGGAGAAGAAGGGGAAGCAGAGATGGGAGACCCTACATCAGTAGATGCTTCTAAACCAGATCACACAACAACAGAAGAAAAGCCTGTGACCAATTTAGGAAATACTGAAAGCCAGGAACATGTTACAAACTCAGTGTCCACTGTAACTGGTGATCAGGAATCTCAAAATATTGCAGAATCACTCCCATATGTGCCTGAACCTATTAAGGTTGCCATTGCTGAGAACTTACTGGATGTAATCAAGGACACGAGAAGTAAAGAATTTACATCTGAAGTTGTAGAACAATCTATTCATGAAACCATAGGTAAAAAGGTAACTAGATTCCAGAAGGCAAAAGCTCCCTTAACACCTGTGCTAGAAGCAGTGGAAGAGGAAACCAGCAGACATCATTATGGCATTGCTCCAAGAACACGCACAAGGGGACAGCTGAGTAGAAGTCCAGTTGCTCTGTCTGCAGGCACTCAGCAGCTGCTGAAGACAGACAGCCCAGCTCTCCTTGGACTGTCTCCTCGGAGAAGTACCAGACGAACAAAAGAAGCACCTGAGACTCCCAGACTCCAAACAGAGGAAAACGCTCAAGAGCAGCAAACACCTGTGACGCCTGTTACTCCTAGGAGAGGTAGGAAACCTAAACTGTCTAATTTAGTAAAAACAGAAAGCAGCCATTCTGATGGACAAGCTTTGTCTGACAGTACACAGCCTGTTACTCCCAGAAGAGGATTAAGGAGAGCAAAGGAACCTGCATCTGAAGTCCAAGAAGAGGCTAATGAGGAAACGCCTCTTGCTGAAGGCAGCATTGTTGCTTCTTTTGCTTCCAAAAGGACTAAAGGAGGAAAAAGTTCAGCTGGAAATCTAGAAACTGGCAAGACTGACACTGATCATAGAGTAAAAACAGCAGTCAGTCCCAGTAGAAGTGCAAGAAAATTGAAAAGCTTTAATTTACAGTTTACTGAAGATACTGTCAAGGATCAACAGGTGCAGCTTAGTGACCAACTCCTTTTACCTACGCCAAGTAAAAGAGGCAGAAGAAGAAAGATCAGTTCATCAGAAATCTCAGAAAATTCTGATCTTGATGTGTCTAAATCATCACTGCCTCAAACAGAATTTAAACTTCCTGTCACACCTAGAAGAAGTGCTAGGAAGGCAGCACAGAACCTCTTAGTAGACCCAGAGTCTACCTCTTCTCAGGAAGACATACATTCAGGTGTGAAAGTAGAAGTCCTTGATACTCCTAAGAGAAGAACTAGAAAACTGCCCCAGGAGAATCCAGAAAAAGTGGATACTCATGAGCAAACTCCTGCAGAGCCAAGCGAGGAGCCAGCCATGCCCAGGACTACGGTAGGGACAGGGCGTCGGGGCAGGAAGAGGAGATCAGCGTCTGAGGAGCCCTCCCAAGGACCTGGTGGCAGTCCTTTGCTGCTTGAAGACATAAACCCCTCAGGACATGATCAGACATCTAGAGCTCTGACAGATCGTGTTACGAGAACCAGATCCCGCAGGACTGCCATCCATCAGAAACTGTCTGTTGAGGAAAATGAGGCTTTCCTTTTCTCTCCTCCTCTCACAAAACTGACAAAGAAATTTGAAGGTACGGTGCACTATGTTTATATGCAAAATAGGGCACATCTCCTCCTTTAAACCACAGAAAACAAACTGTGAGGATGGATTTAAGTATTGTAAAGAATATAAGGAAAAAATCTGCCAAGAGGCAGTTCATCTTTTGGCTGAAATCTGTGTGACTGCCTGCTTAGTTCTGGTAGAAACAGATTACAAAGCTGATTTAAGCTGTGAAATTAAATTTAAGCTGTATTTTTGTAAGGAACTTAATTTCTGACAGGTTTTGAAAAACAGATTATTTGTGAATATGTGATTGCCATCCCTTCCCCACCAACAGGGAAATAAAGGATGTGTGCTTCCAAATTCTGTTCAGTTTTCAAGTTCAGATGAGCTGCATCTTGCAACAAACTGTACAGCTGTTTAATTATGTGATTCTTTTTCATTACTGTATATTTGGTCAGTAAAATTAGTGTACACAGGAGTATTTTAATTAGAGTACATGATAATTTTTTTTTGAGATGTGTGAGGACTGTTGATGCCTCTGGAGTATAACATCTTTGATTATGTAGGTGCAGGTAAAATCACAAAACTGGCTTAGTTTTGTTTCACTATTTTTGGTAACAGAATGAATCCCAAGAAGTGGTTACTAGGGGGAAAAATGCCTTTGCATGGAATGTTTATAAAGCTGATTGGACCTCTTTTTTGGAAGCTATTGTGCTCTTATTTGTCAGCTGTAATTTAGTAATACTGTCTCTAATGTGTAATGCATGTGCATGCTAACAATGTGTTGTCATTTTAGCGGAAAAAACAGACCATCCTGTGCAGTTTAAGGATTTAGACCCGGATTTGTCTTCTCAATTTGTCTTCTCACCCCCTCTTTTGAGGTCAAGGAGAAAAAATGTAGCTAGCATTTCCCGAATTGTGAAAGAAGAAGTAAGTAAAAACTCCAGTTATCCCATGTTCTTGATTTTGATTCTATACCATTTTTTTAGATAATGCTTTGAATGCTTTGCCTTTTTCATTGGAAACATATCTAAAAAGAACTTTAAATGAATCAGCTAAATTTTTTTTTCATGAAAACTAGCTACAAAAGTCAGTTTTGAATCTCTGTAAATCGAGAATTGATCAATACTGTTTTGCCTTTAACAAAAAGTACAGTATCTCTCTTTAAACTTTCTTGCTATGTTATCTGTTAATTTCAGAATTTTAACTTTTGGGATGGTAAAATAATTTGATGTGGAAGGTTTGTTTCTGCAAACAAAGGGTACTTTTGGAAATAACTTTGACATGATTTCTTAATTAAAAAAAAACCATTATTCCATAGAAGTCTAAGAACTTCATGAGTAACACTTTTGTTGCCTTACCCTAGGAACTTCCAGCTAAAGAGGAAGAGGATACCAAATCCATAGAGTCTGGGGGAAAACAAAAATTGAAGAGAGGTAGAACTCCAAAATCAAAAATGAAGAAAGCAAGCAAGTATGAAATAAGTTTTGAACACTTATTTGCATTTCCTAATGTGATGGTGATTCAGCTGTTAAGTACCTAACTACTTCTTCCTCTCTTGGTTGTGCAGGTCTTCTCTCACTCTATCAGCATGTCCAGCTTGCTAGTCTGATAGGCACCTTTTCCCCATTTAAGAGTTTGATTTGCTGATGGAAATAGAAAAGGGAGGGAATAGAAAAGGGCAGGTGGATACTAATTGCAGTGGTGACATTGCAATGCTTTCACGTTGTCTTACTCCACCTTATGAAACCACACTATTCCAGTTTAGTTTCCCATAGAAGGTGGGAAAATGGCCAGACAATGAGAAAAGAGAATGAAAACAAAATGAACCTTACTTTTGCACCTTTTCTGCCTTGATTCTATCTACAAAGAGGCATATGCTTTTTTTAAAAAATTGATTTTGGAATTCCATGCAGTTTTTATCCTCGATTAAATACTGCTGGTAATGAGAAATTGATTTGATGCCCATCCTTCTTTTCAGAACCCCAAAAGAAGGTTCTTGGTCACCTCCACCAGTTGAAATAAAATTCATCTCTCCTTTTGGAAGTCCAGTGGATGGAACAAAAACCAAACAGAAAGAAACTACAGAAGCAGCAGGGAAGACCCTAAGAAAGAACAAAAAAAGACTGTCTAATTTTCCAAAGCCAGTTGTGCGCCGGAAGATGCTGTAACTGTTTTTTTAAGTTTATAATGTTACGCCACTGTTTGTAAAGTCATCAAAATTGTGTGAATTAGTAAAAAGAAGAAAAATCATCTAATTTGGAAGATAATTTATATAAATTATTGTAAAATTTCATTAAAAAATGGTCTTCAGTAAGTAACTCCATATGGAGTGTGATTTCCTCAGTCAGTGCAGTTTTCTATTTTATATTAAGACTTCATACATTTATATAATATGTAAATACAGCTTATTTTAGGAATGTGAAATAAAAATGTATACTTCACAATGTGCTTACTGTCTGATAGCTTTTTGAGGGAATATTGGGTTGAATGACCTGTATTGCTCAGAACTTAATGTTGGTTTGTGGGAGTTACAGACTCTCAAAAGTAATTCCAAAAGCTTTTAAAAAGTTTGTTTAGAATTCCTATAACAAGTAAACATTTTAAACATATTAGTTTTAATTTTAAAATTATGTTTGACCTTTTGGCACAAGCAATTGGATTTACAATACAAACTGGTAATTCCTTACGTTCACGGTTAAGTTGTACTGTATTGAAGTCAGAATGTAAACAATTGTGTTTTAATCTGTGCAATATTTTGTTTTTGTATTTGTCTTAAACTTTGGGAAAGCTGCTCTTTAGTTCATAAAACCAGATCACACCTCAGATGTGTCATTATTTCTTAAAATTTGTTGTCAACAAGAAGTTAACGACAGATGGTGTGATGCTTACAATAGCATATCAGACTTAAAGGGGTACTACCCAGATACTTTGAAGTTCAAGCCAAAATTATTTTCATAATATGACTGCTACTATAATTGAAATACTTACTGTCTGTAAACATCCTTTGCAGTATTTGAAACCTGCATATCACAGCACTGAAAACCTGATGGTAAAGCTTATATAATAGTCTGGAAAAGGTACAAAAATGTACAGAAATCTTAGTTACAAACCATATTTTTGAATAATTATTTCATTAACAGTCTTGGGTTAAGGAGTGTATGTCCCTATAACGTTTCAATTTGTATAAATAAAGTCACAAACCTATTCTTTTAAAAGCAGACATGGAAGTACTATTTTGATGTGCAGTCTTTTAGACAATGGATTATTTTTCTGTATGTTAATTTATATATGGATGCAACTTTGAAGACTACAGAATGGTGGAACCTGATATTAAACTTTTCAATTAGTAAAAACTACTACAGTTATTTTAAGACATAAGTTATTTATTAACTAATAGCTTGTACATAGTGAATGAATGTATTAATAACAGACTAAACTTGTGAAAGAAGATTGTTTTGGGGCCATGGTTTTTCTATCTCAGAACAAATCATTCTAGACAAGCAATTGCATGCACTTGAATATTTTTCTCCTTGGGGAAGTATTCATGACTGAATGAAAGTTAAAAAAAAACCGGTCAAATGTTTAAAATAGTAAATTGGCAGTAAATTGAGGCCTTTGAGTTAAGTTAGTAATTATTTTCTCTGTGTATTTCGTACTTGAATGACTACAAATATTGTCAAAGAGGAAAGGGGAGGGAAGATTAGCAATATTTTTTATATTCACATTGCACAGAAGTGCAGTGAACAGCTCAGAGGATGGGGTAAAAGGTCAAATTTTAAAAATTGGAATAGAATACAGGTGGCAAATCTGGTTTTTGTAGCATGCAAGAGTATTTGTGAAATACTCTGTTGTCAAATGGAATTGATTGATGAATGCTAGTGAAGATTGCTTAATAGGGTTTTAATGCATTTTTGTCATTTGTACTTGTATATATGTATATTTTTGGTATGAAAATTAATTAGAACAAATGAAAATATAGCATTAGCTGATTTTACTAGTTTTTAGTGTCTATTTTATTTACACATCAGCTAAAATATCCTCGTTTGTCTGTGCTTAGGAAGAAAGCAAGCAATTGCAAAAGACAATTGTCAGTAGATTTAATAACTTCTTCAAGGTTTGCAATTTTCTAGTAACTTTTGACTTAAAAGGCCTTTTAATTATGTGTTGAAAAGTTTTACTCTTTTTTCCCCTTTTTTTTGTAACTTGGATTTAGTGCATAGTTCTCCAGTGCTGACCAGTTTCCCCAAGGAGCAGTTTAAAAAGGAGTATGAGCATTATGTGTAACAAGGAGTGGGAGCTGAGAAATTTGAAGGACATAAAAGGAAATGGAAGCAAAACCAGACACTGACTCTGTTTAGAGCCTAAGAAAAGAAAGAAACTGGTGAACAGTGTTGAGGGACCAGCTCAAGGATGGGTGTATAATGAAGTGGAGAAAATAGACTTTATGTGGGTGCTTTCCGTGTAGGCTTGCTACATGTGTGAAAGATGAGTGGCAAAGATTTGCAGCTGTTTGCACGTTGATCTGAGAGGGAGAGAGTAGTAGTGCCAGAGAAGGGCAGGAAGGGCCTGTGAGAGGAGGTGGGATGCATTGTGGTGGATGGATGCAGAAAGCTGTGAGGGAGTAGAGCTGCAGTTTTCTTGCAAACGAGGGAAATTCACAGGAGCTACAGCTTATTGCTAAATAGAACATTCTGAAGCTGTTCTATAGGAAAGTAATTGCTTGAAAGGTGTATGTTTTTATCCCCTTAAGAAGTGCTGCACGGCTAAAAGCTGAAGCCAGATTGTGCATCTGTACCTTTGGGGTGTAACCCCAGAGAAAACTCCAGTGGAAGGTTGACCACCTCGGGACAGCAGAATTGTACCTTTCAGGAAGAATAAAACAGGATGCAATGGCAGATTTTATTTCCAGGAAGCACACAGGAGGTGATATTGGTGATGAGAGTATGAGTAACATTAAGGGCTGTTATTAGAAGGTATTTTGTAAAGAAATGTTACAGTGGAAATGGTTCTGAGTTACCTCAAAACTTTTTCTTCAAATATTTATAAGCTAAGGCTGATGAAAGTATTCGTGCAAGGTTATAGCATGAAGGAGAGTTAAATCTATTTTACTTTCAATAGCCACTCAGTGCTTGAAGAGTTGGATGATTCATGTTGACTTTGTTTATTTGCCTTAATATTTGTACATGTCCAGTGTGCAAGTAAGGGCACAGATAACTATTTAATCCCCCATCAGAACTTCCTCTCATGGAAGACTACTCTCAGGGTTCTCAGTGCAATAAATTTGTTTGCTGCAATTTCATTACTTCCCATGTAACTGATATACAGCAAAGTTGTTGATTTCTGATGGGGGAAAAAAGATGCTATAGGCAGGAAACAATCTACAAGTTCTCATGAGTAGTGAGGCAATGCTTGCAACCAATTAGTCTGGGCCGATCTGAAAATACTGAAATAACAGAATTTTAGGTAACAGGAGAGTGTTTCCTTTGTTCATACTTTTGTGCAAACTTCTGGGTTTCTGTTCCAGGAATGCTTTTTTCACAAAAGTAGTCAAGATAATGAGTCTCTTTGATATGCTTGAAGATAAATGTTCTGTGGTTCCTGTTGAATTAAAGCTGTTCCTAAAATAAAATGCATTTTCCAGCACTGGGCTGTGTGGATGACCAATATGTGAGGTAGAGGGAAAAATGCAAGTTATGATTACTGATGTGTCCGCTCAGGTCAGTTCCTCCTTGGCTGTGTCATGACTCACAGCAGGCACTGATGTACTGTGCATTGCTGCAGAACTTGGCTTAAACCTGAACTGAAACATGAATTATTAGTGAAGGACTGCTTGCTATTATTTTGATACTACAACTGGGATTTTAATAACAATGAGAAGGATGCAAGAGGTGGGTGTATGATTTCTGTGAAAACCAACAGCTCAAGCATGTCTGACCCCAGGTGTCCAGGGCACAGAAAAACCTTTGCTTTTGGTCTGACCTGTTGTGGCTTCTGACTATGGTGTCTTCCTTAAAGGACAAGATTGGTGTGCTCATCTTAGCAGGACCCAACAGTTACATGGGCCAGGTAAGATGTTATTCAAAGAAGCAACTAAAATCAGTTTTCATTAATGCACTGTTGTAGACTGGTTAGGTTTTCTATCTCCTTATTAACATTCACCGAAGTGTAATGCACATGTCTGGTGTTCACTGAAGTGTTATGTAGTGTTACTTACATTTCTGTCATCCTGGAATTGATCAGTAAAATGTAGCACATGCTCTCACACAGAATCATAGAATAAGCTGAGTTGGAAGGCACCCACAAGAATCATCGAAGTCCAACTCCTGGCCCTGCACAGCACCATCCCCAAGAGTCACACCATGTGCCTGAGAACCTTGTCCAAGCACTTCTTGAACTCTGCCAGGCTGGAGCTGTGACCAGTGCCCAACCACCCTTTGGGTGAAGAACCTTTTCCTAATACCCAGGCTGAACTTCCCCGGATACAACTTCAGGCCTTTCCCTCTTCTGCCACGGGTCAGCAGAGAGATCAGTGCCTGCCCCTCCTCTTCCTCTCAAGAGGAACTCGCCCACTGCCATGAGGTCTCCGCACAGTCTCCTCCCCGCTGAACAGACCCAGTGACCTCAGACGCTGTTCATACAGCTTCCCCCCGGGGCTCATCTAGGTTGCCGTGCTGTGGGTGCTCTCCCCGAGTTTAGTGTCTCCCAGACGGTGTCTGGCAGCCCGCAGGGCGCGGTGCTGCCGGTGCGGATGCTGTTCCCGGAGCAGCCGCCGCCAGCGCTCCCGGGGCAGGCGGTGCCGGTGGGGGCGGGGCGGGGCGCCGCACGTGCCTGGCAACAACATGGCCGCTGCTTAGCCGGGCTGCAGCGCTGCTGCGGGAGGCCGTGCTCCCGACAGCCGGGGATTGATTGCCTGACGTGCTGCTCTGGGAAGTAAGGTGTCACACAGAGCTTTGGAGAAACAGTAGTGACAGCCCTCTCCTGGTGTGACGCTGGTTTACTGGTGTGGTGGAGAGAATAGAATCCTTAAACTGGCAGGAGAGAGTCACTGATCACCAGGCCCTGTTGCGTGGGTTGCAGGTGTTTCTGCAGTTGATCTTGCCAAGTTGCTGGCTGTAGAAGCCTGTTGGAGAATTCATTGTTCCAAATCCATGTGGATTCAGCCTTGGGCAGCCTGCTCTAGGTGATAGCTTGAGCAGCAGGGCGGTTGGACGAGGTGACTGCCAGTGGTTCCAGAAAGCCATTCTGGAATTCCATTATAAAGCCAAGAACTTGTGCTGGGAGGGACAAGCAGTGAAATACCACACTGCTGTGTTCTGTACTGAGCCCTTGGCACCTGTGTCTGTCTGTTCAGGTAAAGGAGGCAATGTAGAGATAAGCATTGGCTCAGTACAGACTTTAGGAACTATTGCTTGCTTAGCCATGTTACACAGGATGCACCTCTTGAATGAAACCAGAGTCACATCAGACAAGAACCACAGCAGATAGCTGGGTAAATTTGCTCTAATGTCCAGTTCTGATCTGTGTTGGTTCTGTTTGTTTTCTCACTTAAAGGAAAGTCAAACCTTTGGTCTACATCTAATACAGAATCTTATCTGTTGGGGCATATCGCGATACAGTGCTGAAATATTTCCTATTTGTCTTCTGCTGTAGGTTTAGGTTTATGCTTCCTGGAGGGCATAAACTTCTTAAAATATGATTTTTCTGAGATCAAATCTTGCTAACCTGTATGAGTAGACTTGAACTCGATGTGTTGATCTATTCCCTGTTATTTATCTTGTCTGTTCTTCTGTGTCACATTTTGTTGATCTAATTGGCATCAGAAAAGCACAAAATTCTCCTTTTGCTCTGCTGTGAGATGAAAAACTGTTCTGAGGTCAATTTTTTTCTAAGCAGAAAGTGCTACAGATGATGTAAAGGAGATTTTTCACTGCATACTGATGAAGCTTG
>VWYP01033795.1:0-31097 GCA_013400435.1 Pycnonotus jocosus
TTTAAAGCTTTTTTCCCGTCATTTCTGAGCGGGGCAGGTGCTGGAGGCCGAGGCTCCTCAGCCCCCTCAGCGCGGCCGCCATTTCCGCGGGACGGCGCCACCGCGCGGCCGCGGGCGGGAAGTGGCGGACGGGGAATAAATTTTCCTCGAAATCCGACGAAAAAAAAACCTCTCCCGGGACAATTTAAGGCTGTTTCCCATTGTCCTGCCGATTATTCCCTGGGAGCAAAGCCCGATCTGGCTGCACCCTCCTGGCAGGGAGTTGTGCAGAGACAGAAGATCCTCCCTNCAGGTCCCTCAGGAATTCTCCAGTCCTTTCCCAGCTCCCTCAGGAATTCTCCAGCCCCTTCCTCAACTCCTTCAGGAATTCTCCAGCCCCTTCCTCAACTCCTTCAGGAATTCTCCAGCCCCTTCCTCAGCTCCCTCAGGAATTCTCCAGCCCTTTCCCAGCTCCCTCAGGAATTCTCCAGCCCCTTCCCAGCTCCCTCAGGAATTCTCCAGTCCTTTCCCAGCTCCCTCAGCCACTCCTGGGGCTCCAGATCCTTTCCCAGCTCTCTTATCCCATCTGGAAAAGATGCTCCACTGGACGTGGTGCTCACAAACAAGCCAGAACTGGTGGAAAATGCAAAGATCAAACGCTGCAGTGACCGTGGGACAATGGAGCTGAAGATACAGGGAACAGTGAGCAAAAGAAAAAAAATTATCCCAGGAGCAGAAGGAGGAGCTGAATTGGGGCTGCGTGGGGAAAATCCTGTGGGAAACAGCAAAGGCACCCAGGGTAATTGGGTGTTCATCCAGCATGATTTTCCCTGAGCACACAGCTCAGCCCAAAGTGCAGAAAGCAAACAGCACAGAAGGATGGAGTGGAGGAACACAGAGCTCCTGACTGAGGAAAATGACACAAAAAGGAGAAATATACTGAAGGTGGAAGCAGGAGCAGACAACTTGGGAGAAACATAAAGATTTAAAACATTACAAACTCCATTCCTACACACATGGGCAATGTCCATCTGGATTTGGTCTTCAAGAAAGGCAAGAAGGAAGATCCAGGGAGCTATAGGCTGGTCAACATGGCTTTGTTCTTTGGGAAAGCTGTGGAGCAAATCCTTTGAGAAGCTATTTTTAAATACATGAAGGTCATGTGGAGAAGTGAGCACTGGGTTATCAAGAGCAACCTATGAACAACGAACCTCATTAATTTTTGTAATGAGTTCACAGCTGCTGTGGACAAGGGGAGACCAGTGAAGGTCTGCTTTAGGGACACCTCCCGTTNAGCTGCTGGGGAGACCAGTGAAAGCTGAGTACCTGTTCTGCTTTAGGGACACCTCCCGTTGTGGTTTTATCCCCAAATTTATGAGCTGTGGGAGGATAATGGGTGGTAAAATGGGTGAAAAGTCAGCAGGCTCAGAGTTGTGATCAGCAACAAAGTTTAACCTGCAGCCAGAAATTATTGGTGTCCTTGTAGGAACAAGCCTGAAGACAACAGTCATGATAGTGGCCAGATAAAAACAAGGAAAATCCTGGGGTTTAAATGCTGATTCTTTTAATGTGGTCATTAGTGTCTTCCCTCTTGTGGATAAAATTAGATAACAATCTTTCATTAATTTTTTGGACGATTATTAGTTGGGGAATGTATAGAATACAAATCCAATCATTAATGCAAAACATGAACAGATATTCAGAGTTACCAAATGCCCTCATAAGCACCTGTGAACTAAAATCCTGTTTCTCCAGAAATGTGTTTTAAAACAGCCTCAGAGAAGCTACAATTTGCTGATCTGGCCTAACAATGATGTTTTTTCTCTCTTTTTTTTTTCAAAGTACTACATTGAGGAGACAGTTATTGAGGAGGGCGAGCCACATGAGGTAAAGGTCCCTGTCATGCTGCATGTAGCACATAAATGAATGTAATTAACATGAAACACTAAATTAGCAGCTTTTTGTGCTCTCAGGTTTATGTTTTCATGTTAAACACCCAAATATCAGTGAACAATTGCTGCTTAATGCTTTATTTTTGCTTCAAGTCCCTGCTGTGTGATGATCTAAGATCAGTTTACATGTATCAGTTCTGTTCCCTTCACCTTGTGTAATTTCACTGAAAAATTGCAGTTTTGCAGATTTTTCATCATGTCACTGGGAACAAATATTTGGGTCACCAAGGAGTGACTGCCATAATTTGAAATTCTACTTCTAAAATGGCTACAACCCAATTCTCTGCTGTGTTATCATGAAATATTCTCTATGGCATGGGCTTATGCATAAACAGAAGTCATTAATTGTGTCATTCTTGGTTCATTTTCTGCTCTGTCTCATTGATGCAAATAACTCTCAGGTCTCTGACCTTTGTGAATTCCTTTTTAAAGGCAATTTTTAATAAAGCTAATTGATACTAAATAAAACCTGATACTTATTTGGGTGGCTTTGGAGCATGTTTTTTTTTTGGTTGTGATAATTATTTTAAGATGCTTTTCATAAGAATCTCAGTATTAAAATTACTGCTTTGCAGCACGACCATGTTGATAAACAAGTATATAAGGCATTTAAATTAATTGGAAATTAATGCATGTAGAGCAGACACAGTTGGAGCCTCACACTCTCCCAGACCCTCTGGAGAATAATTCCATGAGTTTGATGCAGGAACCAGCCAGGGAGTTCATTCCTTGTGGGTTTTTTTTAGGGTGAGTGATATATAGGGAGCACAATAGTAATCCCAGTAGGAAAAGTGTCCCTGATTTTCTGTCTCTGTGTGGACCTGGATGAGAGCAGAGCATCCTTTCACCAGCTCAGAGGGATGAAAAATATTTATCCTAACGAACTTTTACAGCTATAAAACAAATTATTATTGAATTATTTTAATCCCCAGGTGGTCACTGAGATAACTGAGACCATCAGCACAGACTGCTCAGGTCCTGAGACCACCACAACCACCTACAGACCTGAGCACACCCAGCTCAGGGCAGTGAANTCCTACAGACCTGAGCACACCAGGGCAGTGAAAAACGCTTATGATAATGAACTTTTATAGCTATAAAACAAGTGATTCTTGAATTCTTTTGACCTCCAGGTGGTCACTGAGATCACTGAGACCATCAGCACAGACTGCTCAGGTCCACCAGCACCACCTATAGACCTGAGCACACCCAGCTCAGGGCAGTGAAAAAGCCTCATCATAACAAACTTTCACAGCTATAAACCAAGTGATTCTTGAATTCTTTTGACCTCCAGGTGGTCACTGAGATCACTGAGACCATCAGCACAGACTACTCAGTCCCTGAGACCACCACCACCATCACCACCTACACATCCGAGCAGAGCCAGCCCTCCGGGGAGGATGCAGCCCCTCCCATCAGGAAGAAAACAATCCGGACAAAAGTGGACCCATCCAAGTTTTTGACGCCTTACCTGGAACACAGCAATAAAATGAAGGACCTATTCAGCGAGGTAGGTGGTCCCATGTCTCTTGAGGAACACCAGCTCTATCAGTTTTTTACAGGGATTGTGTGGTAGTTATAGTGCAAATAACTGGATAACAATCCTAAGTTCATAAGGAGAATATAATATATTTGAAGTGATCCAAGTTAGAGATGGATTTTTTTTTCCTGTTGTGTCAGATGGAATAGACCCAGTTGGCCAAAATAAGCAGAAGTGCAAATATAGTTGAATAATTTTAGTTTATATTGTAGAATAATCTGCCCCAAATTCCTGTCCTAACCAGATAAATATGGCAATAATTGCTAATACAGTTCTGCCAGAGCTCAGGGATGTGTCTTAATTATTTTTATCGTTATTTTCTTCCAGAACAAGTACAAAGAAAAATTTAGAAAAGAAAGAGGAAAGCCATATGCTTCCACAGTTGATACCCCAGAAATCCGGAGGATCAAGAAAGTGCAGGACCAGCTCAGTGAGGTGGGTAACAACTGCATTTCTGGGTGTTTATATGAAGGGTGAAAATGTCATTATTCAGGGTGTTTCTTTAAAAAAAACCAATCAGTTTTGGTGTAGAATCACTGAATTTTGTGCCCTGCTGCAGGTTAAATACCGCATGGCTGGGGGAGTTGCCAGAACCATTTGCCACGTGGATGAAAAGGCCATGGATATAGAACATGCAAAGAAAGTTTCACAGCAAGTGAGCAAGGTGAGTGACTTCTGACTCTCCCAACACTGCTGGATCCTGAGGTTACTGATAAAAAACAAAGTTTTGAGCTCAGGGTGCTAAAGCAATGTTTATGCAACAGTTTAGAAGCACAGGGAGGGATAGCAGAGAAGTTGGTAAGGCAAATCTAAGTACAATCTTAAATATTTCCAGTTGCTCTCCTCAGGTGTTAGTGCTCTGAGACCTTGATTTAGAAAAAAAAAATCTTTAAAACAGGCAGTTTATTCACAGTAGTAAATATTTTTTTTTAATGATTGAGTGACCAACTTGCTGATCTTTCCTTCCAGGTATTATATAAACAGAACTGGGAGGAGAATAAGGACAAGTACCTGCTTCCCCCTGATGCTCCAGAGCTTGTGAACGCAATAAAAAACACAGCAATGTTCAGCAAGGTAACAAAAACTAACCACACATCTAAGCAGCTGAAGTAAAATAAGCTTTCAAATCCAGAAATTAATTAATAATGAGCATTCTGGCATTTTTTTCCTATAGAAACTCTATACTGAAGACTGGGATGCAGACAAAACATTGTTTTATCCCTACAATGACAGCCCAGAGCTCAGAAGGGTGGCCCAGGCTCAGAAGACTCTGAGTGATGTGAGTATCAAAGCAGGGATTTGCATGCAGGTACCAGGGGCTGTGGGGCTGTGGTGTAACCTGGGACATGCCATGGACTTGGATTAGATATAAAAACTTCCCAATGGAACAGAAAATAAAAGCGTGTTAAGTAAGCTCTGATAATAGTGGTATTTCATAGAAAAATGTGTATTTGGTGTTAGAGTACAAAGTGGAGCATATTAGAGTATAAATCCTTTGGCAATTTGATGCTGGATTAGGAATGAAGGAAATAATTAATGTATTAATTCAGTAAGAAGACCTCAGGTATCTCCCCCAAGTATCAGGGTTGTGTCCAAGTCCAGTTTCACTCTTGTGGGTCTGCAAATGTGCCTCTAAACCAGCAATTTAAAAAGTCAGGGATTTTGGGGACAGGGATTTGCTGATATTTAGATATCCAGAACTCTTCAAGGAGGGATTTCAGCTCTCACTTGAAGATTTCAGTGAATTTTACAGCTGTTCAGAAGCTCTCTGGTAATACACAGATTAAAGAATTCCTGCTGCAGGGGCAGTGGGCAGAACTTTTGTTAATGTGGTGGGCAGAGGAGTTCAATGCTGTGATGCTCAAATAAATGCTCATTTCTCCCATCCTTTCAGATTGTCTACAAAAAGGGGCACGATGAAAGGAAAGCAAAATTCACCTCTCTGCCAGACCCCCCTGATGTGGAGCAGGCCAAGAAGGTGACACGGCAGCTGAGTGATGTGAGTAGAACCCGTGCCCAAACCCCACTCCTGCAGGCAGGGAGGCAAAAAGGGACCTAAGGAAAGGGAAGGAAAAAGGAAAAACACACAGCAAGACCAACTTTTGCTGGAGAAATTGAGACCAAGTTGCATCATCTTGTGATGCAGAAGTAGGGTTTTAACACCATTCAGAATTTAACTATTATTATTTTTTTAGAAATTTGTTTTATTGTGTATTGAAAATTATCTGCATTTTAAGATTAGAGAATTGCAGTATTCACTCATGGTGGAGAAACCACTAAGAAAACTCCACTGAAGCCGTTTTTAAGGAAAAATAATTAATTCAGTGAAAAATTCTTTAAGCTTATATTTCCTTAGCTTAAAAGCTAAATTATCATCAAGAAAAATTTGTAACATTTTTAAAAAAAGGATGAGTATCATAGTTCTTTGAAATGAATAAAATAATAAGCTTTGTAGGTATCTCCAAAATGATAAAATATAGATTTTTTTAAAAAATATTATTTTTGGCATATATTTTCTTTAGCAATGTTAAAAAAAGCATTGGGGGAGTTTTATTTTTTATGGTAAGTATTGCAACTGTGGTTGAAAATGCACCTGGAACAGTAGGTCAAAACTCAGGCAGATGTTCTGTTGTTAGAAAAACTCTTTAAACTTTTAATACTTGGTTTCTGTGAGCTTGAATAAATAATAGAAATCACAAATACCAGGTAATCAAAAGGGTTTGCTTATAACCAGTTCCAGCAGCAATACCAATAAATTCTGACTTAATGGGAAATATCCTAATGTTATGTGACCAGGGAGAAAATAGAACTAAAGGAATGTGTTAGAGATGATTTATTTATCCTTTTCAGGTCATGGAAGGTACTAAGAGAAATTACTTAATACTGAAATGGTTGGGCTAAATCATATTTAAGGTGTTTTTGACCATAACTGCTAAAATTGTAAGGCAGGTGTCAAATATGAAGCACCTTTAAAAAGACAGCTTTGAAAAATGAATCTGTCAAGTGAAAATGGAGCTGTATCTTGAGGTTTCAATGTTATTGTTTCCTTATAGGTTATTTACCATGAGGACTATAAAAACAAAATCAAAGGCAAGTGGAGTCAAACTCCGTGCTATGATGTGGCAATTGCAAAAATGAATGCAGAAAATCTAAGTATGGTGAGTGAATCCTGCAGAAATTCCTCAACAGCTTTATCCCTGGTTATGTTCATGTGGAAAATACTGAGGCTCCCTTTGTGGCATTGCTTATTTCCTAAATAATCCCTGTTGTAGATGCCTAATTTACAATTAGATGATGTGTTGTTTTCTGCCTGTCTTTGCTCCTAACAGAGGAAATACCAGGAAGACTTTGAAAACATGAAAGACCAAATCTACTTCATGCAGACTGAAACCCCAGAGTATGAAGCCAACAAACGAGCTTCAGAAAATGTCAGCAAGGTGAGGGACCCCGTGTGCCACCTGTTCATCTTGGGGACAGGTCTGAGCTCACACAAGTTTGTGTTGAAATTGTTTTGGCAAGACCTTTCATGGTCCTTTGCCACCATAAGTTGAATAACAGGGACATTTTTTCCTGGGAAGTTGAAGATTATGGCAGAGAATAGATTCACATCACAGAATGGTTTGGGTGGGAAGGGACCTTCAAGGCCACCCAGTGCCACCCCTGCCATGGCAGGGACATCTTCCACTATCCCAGGGTGCTCCAAGTCCCATCCAGCCTGGCCTTGGACGCTGCCAGGGATCCAGGGACAGCCACAGCTTCTCTGGGTGATCAGACAGGTTAGTGAGCATTTGGCTTTTAATACTGATTTTTAAAACCTCTTTTTCTTATTTTTATTCTTTCCAGTTCAAATACAGAGCAGACTATGAGAAGAAAAAAGCTATTTCAGATTATAATGTGCTCCCTGCTACAGAAAACCCACTGCTGAAGCAATTAAAAACTGCAGGAAATATTCTGAGTGATGTGAGTATTATCAATGCGCAGCTACATCATTTTCAGTCATGTACCAGAACCCACACTCACCATTTCTTCCTTTCTCCTTTGGATCTTGCAGTATTTTTAGTTTTGTAGACCCATGTTTGTCATAATATAGCACCAACCAGAACAATTCAGGTGAAGAATGAATCCTCCACAGATGAGTGTAGCTACAGAAGTGGGTGGCTAATTAGTGGACGGTTCATTTAGATCCTTGTGGATAATGAATCACAGGAGGACAGGTCTTCCCTTACTGTTTTAGGGAATTTCAGCTAACAATGATAATATATGTGCTTTTACATATTTCTATATTGTATTCTGGTTATTCACTGTAACCGTCTTCTCAATTCCTCTTTCATTTGTATGAAAAGAGATTGAATATTTCTCAATGTCAGAAGTTCAAAAACCATTAGGCAGATCTTTCTGTCTTCCCTTACAAACCTAAGAAAAGTTATTTTTAAAGACCACTGGGAAAACAGTGCCATCTGTTTTTCAATCCTGTGGGAAAGCTTTTCTTGGGAACTGTTTCTCTGTTTGACTCTTGTCATTTTTAACGTGGTGGGGATGACTTGCAGTGAAACCTGCTGCATGATCTGGTTTTATTTGATTTGCAGAAATTATACAAAGAAGCCTATGAGCAGTCCAAAGGAAACAAGATGAATTACTGTGAGACACCCAAGTTCCAGACTGATGCTGCTCTGAAGAACTTTAGCGATGTAGGTATTTCCCTTGGAGTTTACCCTTCAGTACTGACCCTCCTGATTAATTTTCCTTCTCAACTGGTGGTTATTTTGGCAGGTAAAATACAAAGATGCATATCAGAAGAATATTTTGGGGCACTACTTGGGCAGCTTTGAGGACCCACATCAGATCCACTGCATGCAGGTTGAAGCTATGAAGAGTGATGTGAGTGTGACAATCATTCTGCTTTTCCCCATCACTCTGGCAGCTTAGACAAAGCTCAGTCATGGTCCCTTACTGAGTTTTGCTCTTGTTCCTAGAAAAATTACAAAGCAGATTATGAGGAGGAAAAGACAAAGTGCTACTTCCCTCAGACCATAACTCAAGAGTATGAAGCCATCAAGAAGTTGGAGCAATGTAAAGATGTGAGTACAGGGCAGCAGTTGTTCACCACGGAAAAATTACCTGAGTGATCCCTGGTAACACCAATGATTCTGAGTTCGGCCTCATTGCCATATGTAACTTTAAATAACTGTCTTCATCTCTATTTTAGGGCCTTTTGTGACATCTAGTGATCAAAACAGATATAGCACAATCCTTTTTAATAACAAGTAAACCCATAAAATGAGAGCAGGAGTAGCAAAATGAAGAATGAACCTCAAGCATTCACCTGCTTAAATCAATATTTTTAAAATTAATACTTTAAAAGTATTTCTGTTAATTTATTAATAATTTCATTTATTTTATCAACACTTGGCAAATACTTCATGTGTGTTTTCTACAAATATTTTTTTTATCTTCTTTCAGTACACCTACAAAAAGCATCCTGATCAAACCAAATTCACTTCAGTGACAGACTCTCCAGTACAGAAGCAAGCAGAGATCAACAGCAAACAGCTGAGTGATGTAAGTAAACTTTGGGAACACCCTGACATTCCCAATTTCTGCCCTGTGCCCACCTTCACTTCATCCTCCAGCTTTAAGAGCACTCCTGAAATAATTGTGTGTATTCACAATTTCATTCCAGCAGGGCATCATCTGGAGATCACATTTTTAAAATAGTTTTTCAATTCACAGTCTGTAAACTGGGCTGCTAAATATCTTCCTTTATTTTTCTTTGCAGATATTGTATAAATCCAAAGGGGAAGAAATTATTCACAAGTACCACCTCCCTCCTGATGTGCCCCAGTTCATCCAGGCTAGAGTTAATGCCTACAACATCAGTGATGTGAGTATATTTTGAATTTCAGCACCATGAAGCTCTCCACTGATGGTATCAATTTTATTGCCTTTGTGATGTTAAATTTTTTTGATGGCATTATCAGCCTTCCAGGAATGAGATAAAAACTGACATTGCCCTTAATAGTCTTGGAATTTTAATAGTCTGGCCAGAGTGATTAAAAAAAAATCGGCCAGGCTGCTTTCTGCAATCTCTTTAGAGCACAAAGCCTGAGTTTGGAGCTAATAGGAAAAAATTCCTGAAGGTTCAGCCAAATGAAAAAGGGTTTTGCATAAGAAAGGGCAAAAATGCCACTGATAGAGTTGTTCTACATAAAAAGTGCAAAAAATTTGTGTGGAATTCATGGTTATCTTTGTAGTAGATTTATTTATTATACTAGAACTGTAGTTTTTGTACAGGTTAACATTTTTTTTCCTTGCGATTACATGGACTAAACTGGATATTTTAATTCCTGTAACAAAATCTCCTGTAACAAAAGCATGGGCTTGAACTCTTTATTAGAATTGCTCTTCCTGACACTGCAAACTCTTTCCTTTTTTTACCTCCAAGGCTAACTACAAAGCAGACTGGAAGAAAACCCTTGCCAAAGGTTATGATCTCAAACCAGATGCCATTCCAATTATTGCTGCTAAGGCTTCTCGGAATATTGCAAGTGATGTGAGTAGGATTTACATCCAGTGGAACTCACACCCCTCCTGCATTTCATTATTTATTATTATTATTAATATTTACCTGGGCTGGAGACCTGTATTCCTGCTTTAGCAGAAGGTTACAAGTGACTCTTCATTCCTCTCTTAAACCTCCCCAGTTGAATATTGGGATGTTGAAGTGCTTGGTGAGGCTGTTCAGTAATTTATTATTATTATTAAAGTCTTAATTAAAAGCTGAATATCTCTGGGAGTTACAAGCCTGTGTCAATGACAATGGTGAGCTGGGGTTGTAGCTACAAGTGTGGGTTGAGATACGTACCAGGCGTCAAGACAAGCTGAAAAATTGGAAAAATCCAATAATCCTCCTCTCTTTTTGACCTAAATGATCCTGTGCTGTTGTAAAAACCATTTATGAAGTTATAGAGTAAACTGCAGCATTTATACTTTGAAACTCAGTGTTTTAACACCATCCAAGGTGTGTTTTCTCTTTCCCAAGTGGGTAAAGCTGTTTTCTCTTTGTCCCTAGTATAAGTACAAGGAATCCTACGAGAAAGACAAAGGCAAACAGGTTGGGTACCGGAGTCTGCAGGACGATCCCAAACTTGTTCACTACATGAACGTGGCCAAAATCCAATCGGATCGGGAATACAAGAAGGATTATGAAGTCACCAAGACCAAATATCACACTCCTCTGGATATGTTCAGTGTGACAGCTGCCAAGAAAGCCCAGGAAGTGGTGACAAACACTGGCTACAAGCAGCCCATCCACAATTACACCCTCCTGCCTGATTCTATGAACCTGGAGCTGTCCAGAAACGTGATGCAGCTTCAGAGTGATGTATGTCATCAATAACCAGCTCCATTTTAAATTCCCATCATGACTGTGTGACATCATTAGTCTTTTAAGGCTAAAAAATTAGTTTATATAGTCCAATATATATTATATTGGATTAACAGTAGGTTGGGATGTGATTGGTCTGGAACCATTTATTTTTCAAACATTGTCAGAATTATGTGTAGCTATTAAGTTCTAGGAAACTTATCTATCAAGTAACAACTTTTTTTATATATCTCCATATTTGGCATATTCCCAGCAAATGAGCATGTTTTACTAATTGATGTATTTTTGTAGTCAGATTTTAATTACTGTGATTTTATTTCTGCTGAATACTGACTCTACCATACTTAAATTTTAATTAAATTTAAGTTGCCCCTCAAAAGTGAATGACCAGGCTAAGTTTTAATGCTTTACCTGCTTTATGTATATAGACACTAATTTTTTCTTGCCTCACTGTGTTTTTCTTGTTTATTTTTGGAAAGAATCTGTACAAATCTGACTTCAATAACTGGCTGAGAGGAGTTGGCTGGGTCCCAATTCAGTCACTGGATGTGGAAAAGGCCAAGAAAGCCACGGAGATCCTCAGTGAGAAGAAATACCGGCAGCATCCTGACCAGCTCAAGTTCTCCATCCCCATGGATGCCATGGAGCAAGTGCTGGCAAAGCAAAATGCCAAGACCATGAACAAGGTGAGGAGGTGTTGGATTGACCCAAAGTTTGGGTCAAAGTGCATTCTCACTGGAATTATTAAAATTTCCAGTGGGTGTGGCAGTTCCTTGGTTGAGACTGGGCACTGGGAGATCACGGTGACCCTCTGATTGCTCATAACTAAGGGAATTTCATTTTCTGTTTCTAAAGATTAAAGATTTCTTCTTCAGGTTTATAGTGCTTTAATAATCCTTTTTCTGTAGGATATATTCACAAAAAGTGAACTACAGAAAAACTGGAAATCCTGTCAGTTTTGTGCAAATTTCCTGGAAAGTGGAGTTCTTTACACTTGTCTCTAGTTATCCAGGACACCACTGATCCTTATTCCTTGTTTTCCATGGAAAAAATGTCTGTGCAAATAAATTCTGCTTTCCATTAATGCAGGGAAGAGCACGGATTGGAAACCTCCTGCTTCAATATTTATTAATTATCAAAATGTACTTTTCAAATTTCTCACAATATTAAAGAAAGGAGGAAGATAAAGTTGCTCCTCAGCAGCTCTGTGAAGGTTATTTCTGGTGCTGACAATATTTCTAGGAAATATTATTTATTGCAAATGAGCAGAGCAAAAGCAAACTCTTATTTTATGAGTCCAGTACCTTTGCAATGCTAAAAATTCCTTTGTAATTGCAGAGGCTGTACACAGATAAATGGAACAAAGAGAAGACCAGCATCCATGTGATGCCAGACACTCCAGAGATTCTGCAGTGCAGAGTGAACCAGATGACAATGAGTGATGTGAGTTGCTGTGCTCATGGGGGGCTGTTCAGTGCCTCCCAGTCATTTCAATGCCTTCTTTGAAAGTGTTTAACTTCAGGGTTCTGCCATCCTGACACCTGTTCTCTTTCACATCTGCACTTAGAAACTTTACAAAGCTGGATGGGAGGAGGACAAGAAGAAGGGTTATGACTTGCAGCCAGATGCAATTCCAATAAAAGCAGCCAAAAGCTCCAGGGACATCGCGAGCGATGTGAGTCTGGTTGTGTGAAACCATTCCGTGACTTTATTTAAATTAAGTGAATAAACCTGAGATCTTGTGGTCTACTTTTGCAGTGATAAAACAGAGCTTAATATTGCATTTTTTAACTGATGTTTTTGCTGTTCTTTCTCTTTCCTGCTCTCAGTACAAATACAAGCTGGCCTATGAGAAGGCCAAAGGGAAGCACATCGGCTTCCGCAGCCTGGAGGACGACCCCAAGCTGGTGCACTTCATGCAGGTGGCCAAGATGCAATCTGACAGGGAGTACAAAAAGGGTTATGAGAAGGCCAAGACTAATTTCCACACTCCAGTTGACATGGTCAGTGTGGTGGCAGCCAAGAAAGCTCAGGAAGTGGCTACCAATGCACACTACAAGAACTTAATCCACACCTACAATGTCCTGCCTGATGCTATGAGCATTGAATTGGCCAAGAACATGATGCAGTTACAAAGTGATGTAAGTAAGAGGTGCTTCAGCCTTTGAACTGTGAATACTGAGCTGCTTAGTTGATGAAAAACACTGTAAGATAAATAGCATTATTTTCTTAGTGAAATTAGGTCAGGTGTCTACAAAATTGTAGTCAATTATACAAGTTTTTCAACTATTACGGTCCTTTTATTTTTCCTATACTCTGAAATATTAAATTAATAAATTTGAGCTTAGAAATAAGCAATTTCATGAATATTTACTCCTTACATGTTCCATCTCTTCAGGAGCAATAGTTATGTGCAGACCAAGACAGGAAAATCTTCACTTTCCCTTAATACATTTTATCTTGTACTTCCAAATTTATGAACTATTTTATGCTTCATATTGGTTTTTACCTACTTTCTGCCTGCAGAATCAATACAAAGCAGAGTATGATGAAACTATGAAGGGTGTTGGCTGGCTCCCACTGGGCTCCCTGGAAGCTGAGAAAAACAAAAAAGCCATGGAAATTTTGAGTGAGAAGAAGTATCGCCAGCATCCAGACAAGTTGAAGTACTCTGTTCCTATGGATTCCATGAACATGGCCTTGGCTTTAAATAATGCCAAAATCATGGATGAGGTAAGAAATTGCTCATCAGAATTCATTTAAGCTTGCAGAAGTGGGCAACAATCTGCATCTGATTTAACAGTCAACCCTATTGCATGCAGAGCTTTAGAAAACATGATTTTATTTTGTAGCTAATGAATGTGCTTTAAGTGCTAAAACAAAAAAGATAAATGTTCCTCCACATCATTGTCGAGGCAGTTTGGATTTCAAGTGGCAAACAGTATTTTAAATTGTTTTATTTAATAATAACAGATTCTGAGGCCTCTATTGTTTTTTTTTTAATCCTTCCAGCACAAGTACAAACAAGCCTGGGAAGAAGACAAAAAGAAAATTCACATCACTCCAGATATTCCACAGATTGTTTTAGCAAAAGCAAATGCATTCAATTTAAGTGAAGTGAGTATTGTTTGTAAGGCCATGACCTTGCTCTTATTTTTTGATTAGGAATAAATGAGATGAGAGCATGCAAAAGTGTCACCTTGCTAACTTGTAGTAATTTCACAAAACCTATTAATTTTCCTCTTCTCTGCTACCTTCCCAAAATTAGATACCCAGAATTGCCAAGAAAAAGTCATGTTTTATAGTCAGGTTGTGAAGTGTTCATGCAGACCATTAAAATATAACAGTTCCTAACAAAATACAGCAGACTTTGAGTACTTTTCATGTTTGTTACTGTATTTATTATTTTATTGTTGATTTTTTTACTTCCCCATGCACAGGGTTTTGTACACAGTTCAAAATGCAGGTAGCACCTGGGGTTTTTTTGGTAAAAGATGACATTATAGACAGCTTTTGGTAGCCAGTTGTTAAATCTGCATATGCTAAATAAAGTATTGCTTGTAATTATGCACATCTGCAGTGTGGGCAGAAATAGATATTTTTATCTCTTTTTATTTTTTAAGATGACATCCTTATGGATGTAGCTTTTCACCGATATTTGTGCATGGGGAAAACATGTGAATTTTTTCTTTTTTAAAAGATGTTTATTTTTCCTTTTGCAGAAAATGTACAGATCTTCATTTGAAGAAACCAGGAAGAAAGGATATGATCTCAGGGCTGATGCTATTCCTGTCAAAGCTGCCAAAGCTTCCAGGGATATTGCCAGTGATGTAAGTTCTTGGGAGAAAAAATGGGCAGGACAGCTTCTACTATCCCAGGGTGCTCCAACCTGGCCTTGGACACTTCCAGGGATTCAGGGACAGCCCCAGCTTCTCTGGACAATCTGTGTTAGGGCCTCAGCACCCTCATAGAGAAGAATTTTTTCCTTAATTTCAAATCTAAATGAATTAAACTCTCTGTTTCTGTTCTCTTCCAGTACAAATACAAATTAGGGTATGAAAAAGACAAGGGGAAACTGGTCGGCTTCCGCAGCCTCCAGGATGATCCCAAACTTGTCCACTCCATGCAAGTGGCCAAGATGCAGTCGGACAGGGAGTACAAGAAGGCCTATGAGGCGAGCAAGACTCACTATCAGACACCTTCTGATGCCCTCAGCGTGGTGGCAGCCAAGGAGGCCCAGGACCGTGTCACCAACACTGGCTACAAACGCCTGATCCACCAGTACATGCTCCTGCCAGATGCAATGAGCTTGGAGCTGTACAGAAACATGAACCAGATCCAAAGTGATGTAAGTTGTCTTTTTGTGACTTTTCTTTCTACATCATGGCTGCAGTTTGGAAAGAACAGGATTATTTTTTATGAGCTGTCCTTCTTTTTGTGGCTTTTGTTTTTCCGTCATGGCTGTGTTTCGGAAAGAACTGGAGGACAACCAGTTCTATGATTATTCTGTACGAGCTGTTTGTACATTGTAAAGTTTGTTTTTGTCTCCTGTTTGGCAGAATGAATACAAGCAGGATTACAAGGAGTGGTTCAGGGGGATTGGTTGGAGTCCCATTGGTTCCCTGGATGTGGAGAAATCAAAGAAAGCCACAGAGATCGCGAGCGATCGGAAGTACCGCCAACACCCCAGCATGTTCCCCTTCACCAAACAGAACGATGCCATGGACCTGGTCCTTGCAAAGCAGAATGCAAATATCATGGACAAAGTGAGTATTTAGGGGGAAAGCCAGGCAGGCATTCACAGATCATGCATTCCAATAACCCACCTCTGTAAATCTCTGTCATTCCTTTATGTGGCAGCATTCCCCTGGGAAAAACAACTGTCACAGGCTCCTCTTTTTTAATTTTTTTTTTCTCAGTGAAACAGTCCTTGATAAACAGCATTGGTTAAAGAAATATTTTCTCATTTTTCTCCAACCTCTATTCATTCCATTCTTATACAGAAATGACTGGCACTGAAAATCTCAGTAGTTTGATTTCATTAGAAGCAAGACTGGACAATAATTCAGCTGATTCTGGATTAGATCATTACATAGTAAAATAAATCTGAGTCAGCACCTTCACCTTGTTATTCATCCATATCCACATGGAAAGGTGAAAGCCCTGGAAGAACCATCTTACATCATTTATTAACACATCTGATGTAACTCTCTGCCCATAGCATGCTTATACCCAAGCCTGGGAGAAGGATAAAACTCAGGTCCATGTGATGCCAGACACACCAGATATTCTACAGGCCAAACAGAACAAGACAAACTACAGTCAGGTACAGTATTTTGATACCTCCTATCAACATTTTATATCAATATCTACTGAAGATTTAGAACACAGGCAAGAATGTCATGTGGGTAATATTTTCAGGGTAAAATAAGTACTAGGCTAGCAAACTAACAGACTAAATTGCATTATAATGTATGGAAAATATTAGTCCTGCTTTTGAAGTCTGGAAGTGCATAGTACATATTCTGTGCTTAGCATAGAATTCAGTCATGTTAAAAATCCCTTACTATAAAATTACAAGTTAATTGTGTATACAATTTTGTATTGTGCCCTTCTCTCATAACTGAAGCCTGTGAGGTGACCAGGATTTGGATCATTAGTGTATCTAGATAGCAGGTGACATACATATTACTGCTTTTAATTAATAATTGTTTTCAATTTTAGAAACTCTACAAGCTTGGCTGGGAGGAAATGATAAAGAAAGGCTATGACCTCACACCTGAAGCCATGTCAGTGAAAGCTGCCAAAGCTTCAAGGGACATTGCAAGTGATGTAAGCAGCATTTTCAACTCAATGTGACACACATTGATCTGGTTGTTATCACCTATAGAGTCAGAGTAAATTGGAACATACCTCTCTGCTAAGGTGTGGCTTGGAGTCAAAACCAACATTGCTGACAAAACTCCTTCCTGAGCTGTTCTTGTCTGATTTAACAAGGGTTTCTCTGGCATCTTAACAAGTCCAAAGTTTGGTCCATTTATGACATGGCTGGTCATGAAAAGGGAGGAGTTTTCTGCTCTTTTGGCTGCTTCATTTTCAGAGCAGCAGCAAATTTGGTCCAATTAGCTGAGTCCTATGCCTATCTAGAGAAATCCTCATTATAGCTCTGAAATAGATGTGGTGACACATGGACTGCTGTTACCATAGCTTGGTACAAATACAACTCCTGCATTTGTGGAAGAGATTTTATTAATTATTAGGAAATGTTTCCTGTGCTTCAGTGTCTTTGTATTTCACAATTTTTCATTGTTGATGATGTTACTCATCAAAATATTTCAGTGTGCCAATGTTAGGGAGTTCTGAGCAGAGTGAGGGTGTGAGTCAGATGGCACAAGAGACCATTCCTATTGCCACGTTCTCCTCCTTTCCAAGGACTCTTTCTTTCCCAAGCAGAGCATTCACTGACACCAAGTCACTCACATTAGTCAAGGGGCTGCTAAAACTTTACATGAGATGCCATAACAAGTTGCTTATTTGTAGAATCATAGAATCACAAAATGGTTGGAAGGGACATTAAGGATTACTCAGTTTCTGTGAGCAGGTCTGCATTCCACTATCCCAGGTTGCTCCAAACCCCATCCAACCTACCCTTGGACACTTCCAGGGGTAATTTCATGAGGAACATTAAGATGAGGGAATATATTGGTATTTTGCTTGTATATTTTACCCTTACATGTTTGTCACTGTGATTTGAGTGGTGCCACCTTTGCCATTGCAGTTCAAGTACAAAGAAGGATACCGCAAGCAGCAGGGGCATCACATCGGATTCCGCAGCTTGCAGGATGACCCCAAGATGCTGTGGTCCATGCAAGTAGCTAAAATGCAGAGTGAGAGGGAGTACAAGAAAGACTTTGAAAAGTGGAAGACCAAATTCAATATGCCCGTGGATATGCTTGGCTTCCTCCTGGCTAAGAAGTGTCAGGAGCTGGTCAGTGATGTGGACTACAAACATATTCTGCACCGCTGGACCTGTCTGCCAGACCAGGTCGATGTCACCGAGGCAAAGAGGGTCAACGAGCTGCAGAGTGATGTAAGCTCCCTCTGGGTTTAATTCACTTATTTCCATGTAAAATAATTGCTGCTGATTGGAAAGTGTCTTTGATGACTGGCTTTTGATTATCAGTATAGATCAGATTGGAGCTCAACTGTCAGTTAGACTTTTCATAGGGTTTAATCAATGAACACTGAAATAATCTGCTACGATTTGATTTTCATCCTTAACAGAACCTGTATAAGTCAGATCTACAGTGGCTCAGAGGCATTGGATGGAGTCCTTTGGGATCTCTGGAAGCTGAAAAGAACAAGAAAGCTTCTGAAATACTGAGTGAGAAGAAGTACAGGCAGCACCCAGACACCGTTAAGTTCACAAGTATCCCAGATGCCATGGATGTCGTTTTGGCAAAATCTAATGCCAAAAATAGGAGTGATGTAAGTTGCCTCTAGAGACAGAACATGGGATCCAATAAGTGAATGCATTAATATAAATTTTAAAAAGGACCTCTGGTTCAGAGCATGCACTTAAAATATACAGATAGCAGGTGTTTATAGTCAGGGCCTCACTTTTTTTTGTGCCTTGTTCAGAAGATGAAGAGCTTGAGCGCTGATAATTTACTCAGTATAACTGCAAATATAACTTTAGCAGGCAGTATGTAAATATATTGTTTGAATGCTGTTTCCTTGGCATTACATGGATGTAAAGAAGAAAAAAAGTCATATTTTGGTAAGAAGTTGTTGTATTATTTGATTTTACTGTCCTGTCTTGTTTACATCCCTTATTCTTGCTTAGTACATCTTTGCTTTGCTAATGCAGAGAAAAGGTGAACTGAAATTACTGCTGTGCAGGTGAATCTTGGATCAGACCAGGTTTTTGTTTGTGTCTCTTTCAGATACTCTACAAGGAAGCTTGGAACAAGGACAAGACTAAGGTTCACATCATGCCTGATACTCCTGAAATTTTGCTGGCTAAATCAAACTTGATTAACACAAGTGATGTAAGTTTGGATTTGAAACTGGGCATTGAGGATCATGGAGTTGTATTATTCACCTCTACAGAAAGCTCTGGGAATGATTCAGATTAATATGTTTGCTAAAAGAAAATTTTGATCAATGAAATAATCAGAAAACATTTAAATTGTAATTTTAAAATATTCTATATCCATGATTACAAAATACATGTCATTAATAGCAAGGAACGGAGTTTAGTTTAATTAAACTGTTTCTGGAAACCCATGCTTTCTTTTCAATAATCAGAGGTGGAATGTTGTATCATTGAAAAACTCTCAGAGAGTTTTATCTGCATTAATTCCTTTGAATCCTTCTCCAACAGAAACGTTACAAAGTAGGATTTGAAGAGCTGAAGAAGAAAGGCTATGACCTCCCTCCTGATGCCATCCCCCTGCAGGCAGCCAAGGCATCCCGAGACATCGCCAGCGAGGTGGGTCTTGCAGAGGGAAAATCAGAGTGGGCACAAAGTCTTGGATAAAAATGGTTTATATTTAACAGGAGGAGATATGTAAAATTTTAACACTGTTGTATTGCTGCCTGCTTCAGAGGTTGTGTAATTCTTAATGGTGTAAAGTTAATGAAATTCAATACAATAATTTAAGGATGATAGTATATAGCTAGGAGAAATCCCATAATATCTCCAGGATGTTATAACAAATGCTAGAAATTTGGGGAAAAAACCCAAGCAAACACAAATATGTTAGATTCAAAATGATTAACTACTGTATTAAGAACAGAGAAACTGAAATGGCAGCTTGGAAAGAAGTGGTAATTTTTGCTTCTGTTCAATTAGTACAAATACAAAACAGCATACAGAAAACAGCTGGGCCACCACATTGGGGCCAGGAACATTGAGGATGACCCCAAGATGATGTGGTCCATGCACGTGGCCAAGATCCAGAGTGACAGGGAGTACAAGAAGGACTTTGAGAAGTCCAAGACGAGGTTCAGCAGCCCTGTGGACATGCTGGGAGTGGTGCTGGCCAAGAAATGCCAGGAGCTGGTCAGTGATGCCGATTACCGGCACCCTCTGCACCGCTGGACCTGCCTGCCCGACCAGAACGATGTTGTCCATGCCAAGACAGTGTACGACCTGCAGAGTGATGTGAGTTGTTCTTTCCTGGCTGTGTGACAGCCTTGGGTTGTCTGTGCTGTGTTCTGTTCTAGTTTTGATGGAGGGGTCTGTGTGGCAGGAAAAGGGCAATGGAGTCAAGTTTTTTTTATGGAGACCCAGCAGCTGGGAAAGACAAAACCTTAGGGCAGTGGACAACACTATGAAGAGCCTTAGGGGATGGGTACAAACATTGAATGGGTGGTTGGTGGATGACCCAGTGGAACATGTTCCATTCGGGACAAAATCCATTGGTAGAAGTTGGGATTGCTTGGAGTAGGAGGTTGCTGATCTGTTTATGCCCTTTCCTGTCCTTCCAGAACGTGTACAAGTCTGACCTGCAGTGGCTGAGGGGCATTGGCTGGTCCCCAATTGGGTCACTGGATGTTGAGAAGAACAAGAGGGCGAGTGAGATCCTGAGTGACAAGAAGTATCGACAGCACCCAGACACCATCAAATTCACGAGCCTTCCTGACTCCATGCCCATGGTGCTGGCAAAGCACAACTCCAAAATCATGGACCAAGTGAGATTTCATCATGTTTACATCCTGAAGGAAAGAGATGCCTTCCTTTGTCAAAATGTTGGTCTTTCCATGACCCAAGTTGTGCAAGGGGAATGTTGGCTTCTCCTGCCTCAACGAGTTTTGTTCCTTGTTTGAGAGAAAACTCTCTTTTGTGTAGTTGGGGCAGTAATGGGGTGCAATGTGGAAAATGGTGAAGCATTAGAAAGGTTTGGGGAAAGAGCAGGAGTTTCTGGGTCAGTGCAGAGTAGAGGCCTCTTGTTTTGGTTCAGGGGTCGGGTCTTCTCATTGAGTTTGTTTCCTTGAGTCTGTGTGATCTTGTTTCCTGTCCTCCTCATTTCCCAGCGCTCGTACATCTCTGCCTGGGAGAAGGACAAAACCAGCATTCACATCATGCCAGACACCCCTGGGATCCTGCTGGCCCAGCAGAACAAAGTGAACTTCAGCGAGGTGGGTGCTTGTTGTGGGTGCAGTGTCTGTCCCTGGGTGTGTCCCAGCAGCAGCATTGTCTGAGGGCACGGTGGTGTCTGTTTCAGAAACTGTACAAGCAGGCGATGGAGGAGGACAAGAAGAAGGGCTATGACATGCGGGCAGATGCCATTCCCATCAAGTCTGCAAAAGCTTCCCGGGACATTGCCAGTGATGTGAGTGCACAGGAGCCCTCGTGGCACACGCTGTCACACGGGTGCCACGTGCTGGCACTTGAACCCAGGGTTTGCAACTGAGCCTAATGGAGACAACAAATCCATTACCTGTCACTGCCAGTTGTCCATTAAGGTTTTTTGTTCTCCATTGATACCTGTAGCTGTCCCTGCAAGTTTTGGGTGTGCACTGTTGCAAGGGAAGGCCTAGGTGATATGGAAGTGTAGCTGTGGGAGCTGGGTGATGACCATAGCCCAAAGCAGGGCACCTCCTGGGCTTGTGTGTTCATCTCCTCATGCAACAGCCTGGAGTTCTGAGGTGTTGGGCTGCCCTCACCCTGCCCATCTGCATGACCCTGACTCTGCAGCTACACAGCTGAGCTGTGCATGAGGAAAGAAAACTCAAACCAAGTCTTTTTTAAAAATTAAAGCTGTATAAAAAAGTGTATTTTTTTATTATTCTTAGGTATTAATACAAAATTGCATTCCTGTATATATTTGCTGTTCTTTATTTAATCTTCCCAGCAGGTCTCTGTGTAGTTACATTTTCTTGTTGATTGATTTGGCCGTTGTGCTTGAAGATCAGTAAATGANAGTCTCTGTGTAGTTACATTTTGTTGTCTCAAAAGTTTGAATAAGAGTTGATTTGGCCATTGTGCTTGAAGATCAGTAAATGATTCTTTATGGAGGGGGTATTCAGGTCTTTGGTATAGCTTTCATAATTTAGATACTCTTCTTTGTCTCAGGTACTGAGCAGTAGCTCTTAATATATCAGCCAGGGAGAGTCTTGGAAAATGTGTTTTATGAGAAGGATAATGTGTGGATTCTTTTCTAGCTGTACACAGTAGGTCATCAGCTGAACATTGTCGCAATGTAAACTCTCTGTGGTTTCAGCTGATAAACTGGTTGGAGGTGGTGCCACAGGGGTTGCTAGGAATGTAAAGAAACCTAAAATAATACTCAGTGCATACTGTTCTTTCCTACAGTACAAGTACAAGGAAGGGTACCGCAAACAGCTGGGCCACCACATCGGGGCCAGGAACATTGAGGATGACCCCAAGATGATGTGGTCCATGCACGTGGCCAAGATCCAGAGTGACAGGGAGTACAAGAAAGCCTTTGAGAAATCCAAGACCCACTTCAGCAGCCCTGTGGACATGCTGGGAGTGGTGCTGGCCAAGAAATGCCAGGAGCTGGTCAGTGATGCTGATTACCGGCACCCTCTGCACCGCTGGACCTGCCTGCCCGACCAGAACGATGTTGTCCATGCCAAGACAGTGTACGACCTGCAGAGTGATGTGAGTTGTTCTTTACTGGCTGTGTGACAGCCTGGGGTTGCCTGTGCTGTATTCTTTCTACTATTGGAGGAGAGGTCTCTTTGTCAGGGGAAGGGCAACAGATTGAAATCCTTGTCTTCTGGAGAATCAAGGGTTGGCAACATTTGGGTGCAAATGGAAATGAAGAGCTCTAGGAGATGGATACAACCACAGAATGGGTGGCTGGTGGGTGGACCCAGTGGCAAGTGCTCCCTTAAGCAGAGTTTCCTATGGTAGGAGATGAGGTTGCATGGAGTGAGGAGGTTGCTGAGCTGATCTTTTCCTTTCCTGTCCTTCCAGAACGTGTACAAGTCTGACCTGCAGTGGCTGAGGGGCATTGGCTGGTCCCCACTTGGGTCACTGGATGCTGAGAAGAACAAGAGGGCGAGTGAGATCCTGAGTGACAAGAAGTATCGACAGCACCCAGACACCATCAAATTCACGAGCCTTCCTGACTCCATGCCCATGGTGCTGGCAAAGCACAACTCCAAAATCATGGACCAAGTGAGATTTCTTTGTGTTTACATCCTGAAGGAAATGAGCAACTTCTTTTCTATGGATGCTTTTCTATGTCCTTCCATGGTGTGGGTTCTTCATGGGGATGCTGCATCCTTCTTGTTTCAGGGATTTGTGTTCCTTGTTTGAGATAAAATTCTCTTTTGAAGCTGTAATGAGGTACAGTGTAGAAAAGGGGGAAGCACTGGAAACTTTAGGGAAAGGAAAAGTGTTCCTGGGTCAGTGCAAAGTAGAGGCCTCTTGTTTTGGTTCATTGACCTGATTTGCTCATTGAATTTGTTTCCCTGAGCCTGTATGATCTTACCTCCCTCTGTCCTCCTCATTTCCCAGCGCTCGTACATCTCTGCCTGGGAGAAGGACAAAACCAGCATTCACATCATGCCAGACACCCCTGGGATCCTGCTGGCCCAGCAGAACAAAGTGAACTTCAGCGAGGTGGGTGCTTGTTGTGGGTGCAGTGTCTGTCCCTGGGTGTGTCCCAGCAGCAGCATTGTCTGAGGGCATGGTGGTGTCTGTTTCAGAAACTGTACAAGCAGGCAATGGAGGAGGACAAGAAGAAGGGCTATGACATGCGGGCAGATGCCATTCCCATCAAGTCTGCAAAAGCTTCCCGGGACATTGCCAGTGATGTGAGTGCACAGGAGCCCTTGTGGCACATGCTGGGGCTGAGTCCTTTCTTTAAAATCTCTGTGGCTTCAGCTGCTATGTTTTCTGGGGGTGGTGCTACAGGTGGTGGGTCTTGGTGATAAAAACCCCTAAACTAACTGTGAGTGAACATTTTTTTTGTCCACAGTACAAGTACAAGGAAGGGTATCGCAAACAGCTGGGCCACCACATCGGGGCCAGGAACATTGAGGATGACCCCAAGATGATGTGGTCCATGCACGTGGCCAAGATCCAGAGTGACAGGGAGTACAAGAAAGCCTTTGAGAAATCCAAGACCCACTTCAGCAGCCCTGTGGACATGCTGGGAGTGGTGCTGGCCAAGAAATGCCAGGAGCTGGTCAGTGATGCCGATTACCGGCACCCTCTGCACCGCTGGACCTGCCTGCCCGACCAGAACGACGTTGTCCATGCCAAGACAGTGTACGACCTGCAGAGTGATGTGAGTTGTTCTTTACTGGATGTGTTGCAACCACAAGTCTCTCTTGTGTTCTGTTCCTCTGCTGGAAGAGGTCAATGTGGGCATAATAATTCTTGGCTGACTCTATGAGACCGAGGTTATGTTGTGGCATTTCTTGTCATGGGCAGTCAGCACTGCTGTTTGTATGGGCTCATACTTCATGGTCACAGAAGAATATTCTCTTGCCATGAACATTTTATGGTGTGAGTTGTGGCTTGGACTATACCTACAGTAAGGCAGAGGAAAGGAAACAGAGTCAAATATTTGTCTTTGGAACACCAACAGTGGCAAAGGCAAGCTCTGGGTGCAGTGGTACATGGTTCAAAGGGTCTTGGGAGGTGTAAGGCACCTCCCATGCCTTTGCCAGCTGCAGAATGCCAAATGGAGCAGGTATTTGCTGAGGATACTAAGAAGATGAAGAGGGAGGGTGGTGGATTCCTTGGCAGGTGCTTGTGCTGTTGAAAGAGTGGGGAGACAGGTGTGGGGAGCAGATCTTAATGGGAGTCCCATTCCTGGTGTATGGTGGGTTGACCCAGGGGAAAGTGTTTCATTTGGTAGAGCTTCCCATGATAGGACATGAGGTTGCTTGGAGTGAAGTGGTTGCTGAGCTGATCTTTTCCTTTCCTGTCCTTCCAGAATGTGTACAAGTCTGACCTGCAGTGGCTGAGGGGCATTGGCTGGTCCCCAATTGGGTCACTGGACGCTGAGAAGAACAAGAGAGCGAGCGAGATCCTGAGCGACAAGAAGTATCGGCAGCACCCAGACACCATCAAATTCACAAGCCTTCCTGACTCCATGCCCATGGTGCTGGCAAAGCACAACTCTGACATCATGAACCAAGTGAGAATCATGAACCATGAGATTTCTTTGTGTTTGTATCCTGGACAAAACTAACACCTTCCTTTCTCAGAAACTTGGTCTATGTCCTTCCATAGCCAGGTTGTGCAAGGGGATGAAATCCCTCTTGCCTCAGGGATTTGTGTTCCTTGTTTGAGAGAAAACTCTTATTTCGTGTGGTTATAGCAGTAAGGAGTTACAGTGTAGAAAAAAAAGGGTGAAGCATTAGAAGCCTTGGAAAAAGAAATTGTGTTCCTGGATCATTGCAAAGTAGAGCCCTCTTGCTTTGGTTCAGGGGTCAGGTCTTCTCATTGGGTTTGTTTTCCTGAGCCTGTGTGACCTTGTTTCCTGTCCTCCTCCTTTCCCAGCGCTCGTACATCTCCGCCTGGGAGAAGGACAAAACCAGCATTCACATCATGCCAGACACCCCTGGGATCCTGCTGGCCCAGCAGAACAAAGTGAACTTCAGCGAGGTGGGTGCTTGTTGTGGGTGCAGTGTCTGTCCCTGGGTGTGTCCCAGCAGCAGCATTGTCTGAGGGCACGGTGGTGTCTGTTTCAGAAACTGTACAAGCAGGCAATGGAGGAGGACAAGAAGAAGGGCTATGACATGCGGGCAGATGCCATTCCCATCAAGTCTGCAAAAGCTTCCCGGGACATTGCCAGTGATGTGAGTGCACAGGAGCCCTCGTGGCACATGCTGGGGCTGAGTCCTTTCTTTCTTTAAAATCTCTGTAGCTTCAGCTGCTTTATTTTCTGTGGTGGTGCCACAGGAGTTGCTGGGGTTGTATAAAAATTCTAAACTAACTGTGAGTGAACATTTTTTTTGTCCACAGTACAAGTACAAGGAAGGGTATCGCAAACAGCTGGGCCACCACATCGGGGCCAGGAACATTGAGGATGACCCCAAGATGATGTGGTCCATGCACGTGGCCAAGATCCAGAGTGACAGGGAGTACAAGAAGGACTTTGAGAAGACCAAGACGAGGTTCAGCAGCCCTGTGGACATGCTGGGAGTGGTGCTGGCCAAGAAATGCCAGGAGCTGGTCAGTGATGCCGATTACCGGCACCCTCTGCACCGCTGGACCTGCCTGCCCGACCAGAACGACGTTGTCCATGCCAAGACAGTGTACGACCTGCAGAGTGATGTGAGTTGTTCTTTACTGTGTCACTGCCTTGGGTTGTCTATTCTACTGTTGGAAGAGGTCTGTGTGGTAGGGGAATTTCAAAGGAATTTAAATCCTTTTTATTCTGGAGAACCAAGTGTTGGCAATGGTGAGAGATTTTGCAGCTTAGAATGGTCTGAAGAGCCTTAGGAGATGAGACAAAAGGCTCTTGCAATATCTCTGCCTGTTGCAGCTTGCCAAAGGGGGTAGGTCGTTGCTGGCAATACCAAGAGAGAGGAGGAAGATTTGTGGATTGCTTTATAGCCTCTTGTGGTATTGCAAGAGTGGGGAGACAGGTTTTTGGGAGCTGAGCTTATCCAGATTCACTTTTTGTGGCACAGGCTGGTGGATTGACCCAGGGGAACATGCTCCATTAAGCAGAGTTTCCCGTCATAGAAGATGAGGTTGCTTGGAGTGAGGAGGTTGCTGAGCTGATCTTTTCCTCTCCTGTCCTTCCAGAACGTGTACAAGTCTGACCTGCAGTGGCTGAGGGGCATTGGCTGGTCCCCAATTGGGTCATTGGATGCTGAGAAGAACAAGAGAGCAAGTGAGATCCTGAGTGACAAGAAGTATCGACAGCACCCAGATACCATCAAATTCACAAGCCTTCCTGACTCCATGCCCATGGTGCTGGCAAAGCACAACTCTGACATCATGAACCAAGTGAGATTTCTTTGTGCTTGCATCCTGAAGTAAATTAGCACCTTCTTTCCCTAGATGCTGGTCAATGTCCTTCCATGGCTCAGGTTGTGCAAGGGGCATGTTGGCTCCTCTTTCCTCAGAGATTTGTATTCCTTGTTTGAGATGAATTTTTTTTTTTGTGTCATTGGAGCAATAATGGGGTACAGTGTAGAAAAGAAAAGGATGATGCATTAGACAGGTTTGGGGAAAGGGCAGGAGTTCCTGGGTCAGTGCAAGGTAGAGCCCCCTTGCTTTGGTTCACAGAGCCAATCTTCCTCTTGAGTTTTTTCCTGAGCTGATGGGATCTACCTCCCTTTGTCCTCCTCATTTCCCAGCGCTCGTACATCTCTGCCTGGGAGAAGGACAAAACCAGCATTCACATCATGCCAGACACCCCTGGGATCCTGCTGGCCCAGCAGAACAAAGTGAACTTCAGCGAGGTGGGTGCTTGTTGTGGGTGCAGTGTCTGTCCCTGGGTGTGTCCCAGCAGCAGCAGCACTGTCTGAGGGCACGGTGGTGTCTGTTTCAGAAACTGTACAAGCAGGCAATGGAGGAGGACAAGAAGAAGGGCTACGACATGCGGGCAGATGCCATTCCCATCAAGTCTGCAAAAGCTTCCCGGGACATTGCCAGTGATGTGAGTGCACAGGAGCCCTTGTGGCACATGCTGGGACTAAGTCTTTTCTTTCTTTAAAATCTCTGTGGTTTCAGCTTCTGTATTTTCTGGAGATGGTACAACAGGGACTGCTGGGGTTGTATAAAAACTCCAACCTAACATCCAGTGAACATTTTTTTTGTCCACAGTACAAATACAAGGAAGGGTATCGCAAACAGCTGGGCCACCACATCGGGGCCAGGAACATTGAGGATGACCCCAAGATGATGTGGTCCATGCACGTGGCCAAGATCCAGAGTGACAGGGAGTACAAGAAGGACTTTGAGAAGACCAAGACAAGGTTTAGCAGCCCTGTGGACATGCTGGGAGTGGTGCTGGCCAAGAAATGCCAGGAGCTGGTCAGTGATGTTGATTACCGGCACTACCTGCACCAGTGGACTTGTCTGCCTGACCAGAATGATGTGATCCATGCTAGAGAAGCCTACGACCTGCAGAGTGATGTGAGTACTTGCTGATAAGCCCTGGACTACTGAAATGTTTGTAATTTCCTTGGTATATAAACTGGACTAGTTGGTCTATTACAGTATTTTTTCACGTTGTGGTTTTTTTATCCTGTTCCTAACAAGGTCATTTTATTTTGAGAAATCAAGGAATCTGAATATAAGGGCGCTATGAAGGTTTATATACAGCCAAACAGCAGAATTAGCACCATATAGTCTTACAATTTTAATATATTTAAATGCTGATTAGCATTAAAAGGGCAAAATATTTAACTGCTGCCTTTATGTTTTGTTACAGAACTGCTACAAGTCTGACCTGGAATGGCTGCGGGGCATTGGCTGGGTCCCCATTGGTTCCTTGGAAGTTGAGAAGGCCAAGAAGGCAGGGGAGATCCTGAGTGATAAAATTTACCGCCAGCATCCAGACACCATCAAGTTCACCAGCATCCCAGATTCTCTCGCAATGGTGTTGGCCAAGCAGAATGCAGACACCATGAACAAGGTGAGTCTGGCTTGGATCAGGTAACACATCAACAGTCTCTGTCTAAACCCCTGAGACAGGCCTAGGACCACAGACCCGTGAGATTTCAGCACAGTAAAGCTGTGAAAATGTAAGTTCCATTCTTGGTAATCAATGGGAAACTTATTTTCATCAAGAGCTGATTTAATAATATCTACCTAGGTAATTACTAAGTTAATTTGCCACAATTATCAATTGTGAATGTCTCCAATTGCTCTGCTGTGTTTGTCCTGCAGCGTTTGTATACTGAGGCCTGGGATAAAGACAAGACACAAATCCACATCATGCCTGACACGCCTGAAATCACACTGGCAAGAGAGAACAAGAGAAACTACAGCCTGGTGAGTGTGGGAGCTCTCCAAATGTAACTGCTCTGTGTCATGGCTGGGTCAGGAACGCTCTGGGAAACCTTCTGGAAATGACACTATCAATTTCCTTAAGCAACTCTCATATTTATCCCAACAATTGTGACTTTAAAAGCATTGTTTGTGTATTTGTGGTAGTGCATACACAGAACAGTGAACACTGGTGACAAAAAAATTCCATAATTTCCACAGAAGTTGTGTGTTTCCACTGAATTTTTTGTGAGTCATTTCTGCCAGTGTGCATAATGTTGAGTAGGCAAAAATGAATACCAGAAAGGTAATTACCAGCATAATTCTGAAAAGGTGTGATGCCAGTGTTCAACATTATTTTAGGCAAGCAAGTTCACATTAGCAAGCCACATCAGTGGTTTTTAAAAGTAAGTTTTGCTCCATTAGTACAGAAAAAAAATTTAGCTATAAATTGCATTCAACATTGCATTATTTAAAGCAGTAAAAATAAAAATTAATTAACAAATGTATTTAGCAAAGGTCTTCCTTTGACATGAATTTTTATCAGTAGTGATCTGAGGTTTTGAGTTAAAGGTAGATGAAAATGGGTGTAATAAATTGAAACACAATTATTAGATCTACTTCCAAGAATTTTTTTTTTTTTGCATAAAATATAATACATGGAACTTATATGAATCCCATTATTTAATTCTTCATCTAGAAACAATACAGACAGGCCATGGAAGATGCAAAGAAGAAAGGCTATGACATGAGAGCTGATGCCATCCCCATCCAAGCAGCCAAAGCATCCAGGCAAATTGCCAGTGATGTAAGAATCCACTTTTTTGTTTCTTTCTGTGTTGACATCTCTCCTCTGCAACCTGAAAATTATGGGCTGGATTCTATAAAAGGCACTGCAGTTAAACTGTGACCTTAAGTAACAGATTTTTGCAAGTAAATGATCATGTATGTTTAAAAAAAGTAAATATAGAACNCATCTCTCCTCTGCAACCTGAAAATTATGGGCTGGATTCTATAAAAGGCACTGCAGTTAAACTGTGACCTTAAGTAACAGATTTTTGCAAGTAAATGATCATGTATGTTTAAAAAAAGTAAATATAGAACAATATAATGCTGCTATCATGATAATTGTATTGCTCATAACCCTATATGTGTAAATAAATATTTACATGTAAATATTGTATGTATATATACATACAATATATATGTATATCATTATATGTAATAAGGATTCAATGCATTTCATAAGACCAGGATTATTTCTCACTGATATTAGTAAAGCTCATTTTTTCAAAAAGCAAAATGATAAAAAAAAATTCTGTTTAGTGTTCTAACTCAAATAGCAAAAATCTTGAGTCCTAGAATTCTAGAATATTATTAGCATGAGAATTGATTTGAATGTCTGGGGTTTTTTAATGGTAGGTTATAGATAGGTTTGGAAAGGTTATTGTTAGAAATATTTAATATGAGTCACTGATATTTAGAGGTGATACAGAAATGTAATATCTTGGTTTGTGTTCCAGTACATGTACAAGGAAGGGTATCGCAAACAGCTGGGCCACCACATTGGGGCCAGGAACATCGAGGATGACCCCAAGATGATGTGGTCCATGCACGTGGCCAAGATCCAGAGTGACAGGGAGTACAAGAAGGACTTTGAGAAGACCAAGACGAGGTTCAGCAGCCCTGTGGACATGCTGGGCGTGGTGCTGGCCAAGAAATGCCAGCAGCTGGTCAGTGATGTTGATTACCGGCACTACCTGCACCAGTGGATCTGCCTGCCTGACCAGAATGACGTGATCCATGCTAAGCAAGCCTACGACCTCCAGAGTGATGTGAGTCCTCTGACATTTGATTTTTGTTGAGGAGTGAGCTTGATATTTTGCATAACTGGATCAAACCATCTTGTTCTGATGTGGTAGAACTAACTTTTTGAGATTTATTTTTAAATTTTGTGCCTGACTGAAACTGGGCTCTTCAACAGGATTTGTTAACTAATTGATACTTCAAGGAAATCCTCTAACTCCAGAATTGCTATCTATCATTTACCGTTCTCTGAAAGCTGGATAATGGTTTCACTCTTAATGTAGTGGAAATACAACTGCTTTTTCTATATTTTTTCTTGTGCTTTAAATTTATTTAAGTTACTTGTTAAGTTGATAGTGAGGTTGTTTACTGGTGAACTATTCACCATGTAAGTTGCATTATTGTTATTATTGATAGAATAACCCATGTGGGTGATTTTTGAAAATATTTTTAACAGAACTGCTACAAATCCGACCTGGAATGGCTGAGGGG
>VWYP01033796.1:0-37063 GCA_013400435.1 Pycnonotus jocosus
GAAACAAACAAACAAACAACAAAGTTGTTACTGCTTAAGGTTCCAAAAAACATTTGTTGTAAATACCCATACTTGATATTATAGAATCACAGAATCATAGCCTATTTTGGGCCGGAAGGGACCTTATGCATCACCTAGCTCAAAATCCTCTGCCTTGGAACAGAGACACCTTTCACTCAACCAGGTCATTCAGAGCTCCAGCCAGTCTGGTCNGTCTGGTCTTGAAGACCTGCAGGGATGAAGAGTCCACAACTTCTCTGGACACCTTGTTTGTGTGCCTCACCACCCTCACAGTAAAAACTTTCTTCCTTACACCTAATCTAGACCCACCCTCCTTCAGCTTAGACCATTCTCCCTTTGCCTTTTCACTACATACCATTGTGAAAGGTTCCTCTCCGGCCTCCCTGTAAGATCCTTTTAGGTACTGGAAGGTGCTATAGGCTATAGGTGCTGTAGGCTATAGATGCTATAACCTTCTCTTCTCCAGGCTGAAAAAGGTCCACTCCTCAGCCTGTTTTCTTAGGAGATGAGAGGTGTTCCAGTCCCCTGGTCTACCTAGTGGGGCTCCTCTGGACTCCTTCCAACAGGTCCATGCCTTTCTTCTTTGGGAGGCCACAGAGCTGTGTGAAATACTCCAGGTGAGGTTTCACAAGGGCAGAGTAGAGTGGCCAGAATCACCTCCACCAGTCATGTCACTTTTGATGCAGCCAGGCTGCAAGTGTACATTGATGAGTCACATGGAGTTTTTCATCCACAAACACTCCCCAGTCTTTATTCCTAGGGTTCATCTTGATCCTTCTTCTCCCAGCCTCTATTGGTGCTTGGGATTGTCGCAACCCAGGTACAAGACTTTGTACTCAGGCTTGTTGAACTTCATGAGGTTCACACAGACACTTCTCAAGCCTGTCAAGGTCCCTCTGAAAGGCATCCCTTCCCTCCAGTGTGTCAACCTCATGAAAACACTTGGTGTCATGAGCAAACTTACTGAGGGTGCATTCACTCCCACTGCCTGTATCACCAAAAAAGTTGCTAAAAAATGTTAGTTCCAATATTGACCCTCATCATCATTGCTTTCCACTTTGATATTAAGCTCTTGGCTGCAAATTTTGAGCTTGACAATCCAGCCAATTTTTTGTCCACCAACTGGTCCAGCCATCAAATCCATGTCTCTCCAGTATAGAAAACAGTATGTTGCATGGGACAGGGCTAAATGCCCCTTGTCCACCACTGATGTAAACCCACTGCAGAAGGCCAGAAATTTGGTCAGGCATAATTTGCCCTTAATTAAGCCATTTTGGTTGTCAACAATCACCTCATTATTTTCCATGTGCCTTATCATAATTTCCAGGAGGATTTGCTCAAGGGTCCTGCCAGGAACTAAGGTAAGATTGACTGGCCTTTATTTCCCTGGGTCTTCCTTATTTCTCTGTCTAAATATGGAAGTTATATTCCCAATTTTCAAGAGAATGTGAACCTCACTAGACTGCCATGACTTCTCAAATATGATGGATAGTGGCTTAGCCATTTCATTGGCCATTTCCCTCAAGACATCTGGGTGAATCTTGTCAGGTCCCATGGACTTGTGCACTTTTGGGTTCCTTAGATGTCCTTGAACACCGTCTTCTATAGTGGGCAGTTTTTGATTCTCTCCATTCCTCCTTTCACCTTCTGCAGTTTAGGCAGTGTGGCTGGAGAAATTGCTGGTGAAGACTGAAACAAAAAGGGGATTGAGTACCTCAGCCTTATCCATTTCCTGGAAAAACACATCTCCCAAAATCTTTCAGAGAGGACTCACATTTTTCCTATTCTTTCTTTTATTGCTGATGCATATAGATGCATAAAGAAACTTTTTTTTTTTTTTTTACCCTTGATGTCCTTGTCCAGATTTACTTCTGTCAGTGATTTAGCTTCCTAACCAAATGTCCAACTGTTTGGACAATTTCTCCCAGGAACTGTCTTTCCAGTTTTCAAGGAATAGTGTTTTTAAATTCTATATTCCCATACACAACATCTCTAGAGCTGGAACATTTGACTACTTGACTCAATCAGAGCAATTAAAAAGCACAATATTAATGCAGTAGTACAGATATCTCTGAAGTTATTTGGAATATTTCTAGGCTTAAAGTGTCATATTATCTTGAGATTTGAGCTATTATTAAATATACAAGGGCAAACATCTTGAATCAGACCAAAATTTCAGGAAAGTCAGAATTCAGTCTCTGGCTGTTACCAACAGCAGAAAACAACAAGGTAATTATGTAGTGATGTTCCCTTTGTATGCCTTGTCCATTTCTGGCAATTTGTTGCTCAAGAAATTTCCAAGACAGATGGAGAATTGGGCCTGACATTCCTTCCAAAAATCAATGTTACTGCCTTGCCTTTTGAGCTCATTTTGCAAGATGAGACAAAGTCATTTCCAGCTGCTTGATCTCAGAAGAGCAGACACAGGGCTAAGGAAGTTAGAAAGGAAATGAAAACTTTCCTTGCATAAGAGCAGTGAAAAAGTTTGGTGCATGGTAATCAAGCAAAGGAAAAACATCCTTCGCTACACATTTGTGATGCCAGTCTTTTGTCACACCGTTTCCTCCTTGTCATCCTATTCCATCTAAGAAGCTCTGTGCTGTAGGGTTTAGTTTAAACAGCCTTTGCTACAACACTGGTTAACATGAACCCTTGCTTGCTTCATACCTCTATTGCATGACCAAGTATATTTCTATTAGGCATTGCATTTTCATAAGGAATTAATCTGTTCCACTTTAACTGCCTCTGGTCCTTAGAGGTGCAGAGTCTTCAGCCCTTCTTCCTTCAGAACTTGGCAGGATGATTGGCTGACCTTACAGTATAAGAAGCAGGTTAAATTTGGTGGTCAGTCTTCACTACTCCTCACCCTCTGACATCAGTTGCTTTCATTCAGTTGGTGACAAATCTGTCCCTGTCTTGGGCACCAAACCCACCTAACATACAGTAGCTGTTGTCTCTATACGGATCTGCTGTCTCTGCCTATACCTTGGTGCTGCAATGAGTATGGCCTTACCCTTATTTTACTAGACAGTTCATCTTCATTGTCTGATTGTTTAAAAAAATATATATTTTGAGAACTGGATATGACCTTTGACTTTAGACCTTTCCATTTTATTTTCATTATTGTAGAGTCCATAAAGACCTGCAGTTCAAATCCTGAAATCAGTTACTACTAGCAATACAAAAGATTTTGTAGAATCATTCACACTTGAATGTCTTGAAAGAGTTTTATTAAATAGTACCTTGCAAAGTGCAATGCATTTGTGAGATGTTTTTGTTTTTGTTTTTGTTTTTTTTCTTTTTAGTTTATCTTATAATGGAATAAGACTTTTTTATTCCATGATCACTTTTTTGTCCATTCCGAATTCTCTTTTTGATTACTCTGACTTCTTCGCCTATCTACAGCTTTATTTCTCTCACCTTGCCATCTTGTCAGTTTTATTTTATCTTGACAGATACAGCTGAGAGCTTCTTAATGTCTGAAGTGGAAGAATGAAAAAAATAAAGGCAGCTTTTAAAGTTCTACATTCTGCCTGCCCTACACTCTCTTCCAGAGTTCTTCAGTGAGTTAGTTTCATTTTGCATTGAAAAAATACCATCAAGTAAACAAAGCAGCACCCAACTGGACTTTTTTTTTAATCACTGCTAAATTAAATTACCTAGCTGATCAGATGAAGGGGGGAAAGCTCTGGAGATTCAAGGGAGTGATTAAGAAAACAACAACAAAACAAAACAAAACAAATAAAAAGATAAAAGCTATGTCTGTTTAAAATATAGAAGCTCTAAAACAAGCCTTTCTCCTAACTCCATCCCAAATTACTCTGTTATTCTGGTTATATTGTTTACTACAATATGCCTCATTAGATTGTTTAACACAAACACACTAGGCAGTAGAAAAAAGGCTTTCTTGAGAGGTCTTGTAGCAGCAGAGGTAATCTAGACTAGAGAGGCTGATCAACACCAGCAGCCATGGGCAAATTAGAAACTGAGAGGAATGGGAGACTCTCAAGTTAAAAGACAAAGTTTGAAACGAGGAGAGACAGCAGCTTTATTAAAAGTGTTAGGGATATTCATTCTTGCCCTTATTTACAGTCATGACAAGATCTACTTGCAGAGGACTTTTAAAGTGTGATGTAGCCTGCTTTTTAAACACAGATACACACAGGATCTCTTGAGTTGCCTAATCACAACTAGTCTCCAAGGATATTTGAAATCTTGCATGAGCAAATTTGTTTGCCTTTCTTGTCCGTAAGAAAAAGTCTGTAAGACTTGTTTTGTTCATTAAATATGTAAGACAAGATCCACTCAGAAAACTTAATAGTTGCATTACCCTAAATTGGAGACCTTACCAGCCTGACTAGTAAAAGTGCCTGACTAGTAAAAGCACTTGACTTAGCTGAGTTTTGTCATTCATGTAAAGCTAGGTCACACTGATCCAACTAAAGGATATGATGAAAAAAAGGTATTTTTCTTTGGGTCACCCCTGTAATATTGGGATCATTAGGCTGGATGAGAAATAAAGTAGGACCAAGGCATGGTGGTCCACCTCTAGCAGATCCATATCCTAACATGCATCATAGTAGTATTCACATATGGCTTCCTTGGTAGGACTTAGTATTAGCTTTGTTGTGAACTCTGGTGTATCTTAAAGGTATGCTCTCTCTGAGCTTTTGTCTTATTTTGACACTGAGTGAAATATCTCTCTGCAATAGACTTGCAGTAGCCTTACACGGGAGTAATTAGAGCCCCAAATAAAATGAGGAAATATTGAGAAAATGTTGAATAAAGAAAATAACATTCATTTTTCTGCTTTATTATTCTGCCTTTCAAATATGAATTGCTAAATGAAAAAAAAAATCATTAACACCTCTATTTTCCCATATAAAAATAATGGATGACTTGTACAAAACAAAAGAATGTGGTAAGGAAAATCATAAATGCAAAATTTCTAATAATCATTCCAAATTCATCTCTTCAGTTTCAAGAGCTCTAATGGCCTTGCATCTGCTTACCATACATCTTTATATGGAATCCTTCTTTTTCTCTTGGATTATGTCAGAAAAATCATTTGACTTGAATACAGAACTAGTCTAAACAAATTCCTGACAATTTTTTTTTTTGTTTGCAGTGTGCTTGTATATGGGTTCCTGTGCTTTGAGGACAGGAAGCACCATGGTGAATGGACATTCACCACCACCTTGGAGTAGTGAATGTCCATTATTTTACATTTTTCCACTGTTATTTTCTTTTAAAAGCATTATAATATTGTATGTATGCTTGTTCTCTCTCTCCCTGTTTCTTTGTTTCTCTTTCTCTGTTTATCCAACTTCAAGAACAACACAGTTGGAAAAGCTCACAAGATTTTAACAGACATATCATTAATTATAGTCTCTCTGGTTCCTATACACCTGAGGAGAGATATAGGTTATTTTAATTTCTTTTTGTGTTTTTATTCTGAACATCTATTTTTCAATGTGTGATGTTACTGAGAATAATAAAAACATGGGGCTTGTGTGTACTGAAATGAATGAAGCTATATCTATTTACCTTGACTTTCAAATACAGACATACCACAAAGAGTCAGACAAAATGATAGCAAAGCTATCCTAAAGTCCTGTGGGACTTACTAGGAGCTCCAACAACCTTCTTAACTGGCCACCAAGTTACTGTACCTATGTGATATCTCTCCTATGGAAAATTCAATGTGAATTTATTTTTTACTTTCAATTGTCTCCCTACTGACAGATTTTCACATTCAACTGAGAATAAATGCCCTAAATAAATGTAAAGGTTTTAGGTCACTCTTTCCTGGAGAGCTTTAAATAAGAGAAAAAAACCCTTTGAATTGAAACTTGACTTTAAATGAGAAGAAATGTAGAATGGCCTTGTGTTATATGTTCATGGGACATCATATTACCAGCTTTTGATGAAGAGGTTACATTGACATCAAAGAAGTCAATATTAACGTTATATTTGATAGGTTCATATGTAACCAGCACGGCCTTAATAAGTTGAAGGAAATATTTTTGTGTGAGAGAGGGACCTTGATTGTCTATATGGAGATTACAGAGGTAATCTCTAAGGTACAATTCAACCAACTTTAAGTCTCCCAAACTTTTATGTCCAGGTTTGACCTATTTGCTCAAGATTTGTTTATATTCAACAAAGAGTAAGAAGCATTCTTAGGCTTAGTTTGATTTACCTCTCTTAGATGTTCTCACCATGAGAACTTCATGGAGGCATGTCACTCAAAAAGTTTTTAATTCTCACCCTAAGAAATTTTTGATGACTATGTCAGGCCACAATACCAACCTCAAAGATGCTGGAGTAAGATCTTCCATAAAGATCAGTCATTTGATATGCCATTGTCATTTCTATTTTATAATTTGTTTTCTTGAGAGTTGAATGTATGAAGTTCTACATATAAATCTCTGTGAGACATAGCAAGGACACGGGAGCTGACTCAGAATATCTGGCAATGTCAACATTGAGCTCATAAATGCTTATGAGTAACTGTTTATGTGGAGAATAGATATAATATTATATAATGGACACTCTGCCTGGATGTTTCAGATGAATGAAGATATATTCATGATATATTCGTGCAGAATCTCTATCACTTCTTCCAGAAGATGATTTCTATCTGAAGACTGGCAAAATATCAACAGAATTGTCTCTGAGTTCAGATAAAGTGAATACACTCAAAGGATTTTATTGCAAATGAATTTCTGAAGCATTAATGCAAAGAAGAGAAAGAATAGTTATGGTGTCTTCTGTTGTTTGTTTATGTCTTTTGTACTGAAATTATGACAGCTGTCTTGGAACTTTCCACTGGGAAATGCACATTTAACAACATTTCAAATGTTCCACCAAAACATGTCAAATTCTTCTAATTTCCCAACTGGATCCAGGAAGGTTTCTTAGGAAAAGTCTTGTTCATTAACAGCCGGCTTCCTGATTCCTTCCTCCATGGGCAGTCCCCATGGCAAGTTCCTGCAATTCTGGTTACCTGGGGAGTCCAAGGAGCACTGCCTTCGGTGCTCCTCTGCTGCACATGCAGTCCCCAGCAGCCCTGAGTACCTCAGCTTGCCTTGCAGCTCCTGGAGCTCCCAGCCTACATGGCAGAAATCCTGCTAGAAGAACAGCTTAGGTTTGAGGAAGATTGGAAAGTCGTATCAGGAAAAAGAAAAAAGGAGAAGTAAGCTGTTTTGTCTAAAATAAATGTACCCAAGCATTGCCTTTCAAGGAGAAATATCTGTGTGGTGCTTAAATGCTCTACTGCAATGGGTATGAGCAGCCAACTCCTTAGCAGTATGATTTAGGACAGTAAAAGGCTATTTGAACAACCTTCTGTTAGTTACAGTGAAGAAAAGCTGAGTCCTGGCACCTGAATTTTGCAATTTTGTGAGATAGCTCTTTTCCTGTTTATGATCCTGGTCTGATTAGGGAAAAGTTGTAAGCTTAATGATTCAATCAGTTCAAAATGATGAGCAATTCATTGCAGATTTGGCTCATTTTGAATGGAACTTTTTAGAACTGTGGAAGCTGACTTTCAGAGGGAGAAAACACTGGTAGAGATATTTACTAAGACCTAAGTAAGGATCTACTGCAGGCTTTAACAGCTCACTCAGCCCTGCTATGGCTGGAAAAGATGTACATTTACAGCCAGCAGGAGGTCTTCTACAGTAGTACAGTTGCATCACCACTGCAGAGGGTGGTATTGCAGTAATTTTGTCAAACTGGCATAGTTAAAGTACCACAAATGAATGTGTTTGTGGGTGCTCAAAGGGATACTTTCCTAGTACTATTTTCAGGCAAGTTCTAGGAAGACTCAGCAGAAGTTCGAAGCAAGTAACACACCTGCAGAGTCAGTGCACAAGTCAGGATTCAGCATAGCTGAAAAATGTCAGGGAGGTGCCCCAGACAGAATGTGGAGGATTGGCTAAATAAAATGCTAAGAGAAAGATGACAGGTCTTTTCTGGAAAGGTCAGGAAGCTAAGAATAAACTAGAGTTTTTGTGAAAAGGAAAACGGAGTCAGGAAAATTGGTGTGAAGAAAAAAGATGAAGAGCAAAGAAAGCACATGCTATTCCCCAGTTTCTTCACAGAAAATATTTTGTACTCTACACATATTATAGTTCTACTTGAAATAGTTCCCTGGAGGTTGGGTTGAAAATGAAGATATATGTTTCAAGGCAAAATAAATATGAAATATTATTGCTTTGTCAATGAAAGCAAACATCTTAATTAGATTGCAAACAACCTAAAAAAAATAAAAAGATTAATTAAACATTTACTTCTTTTAGTGACATATGTGTAAAATATGGGCACAGAATAATCCAATTACAAGCACTTTCAAATTATTGGGCTGAGCTGTTAATGAAATAGGATGCATAATTTTCATACTATAAAGGAGTGTTGTCACTGTGGTCTCCATCCTTTTACTTTAATATCTCCTGTGTAATGATAAACAAAGATCCAACGACGACACCGGCACTGCTGAAACATACAATATGGGTGTCTAATATAATTATAATTAACAGTTTCCATTCATTTGCAAGATATACCCTGATGGCATTGCTCAAGAGAGGGGGAGCATTAGTGGTAATTATGCTTTGACTTTGTAATGTTGGATTGAAGTGATGGTTTCTGACAAAACCAGAAATGAGTGCTTGCTTTGACCGGTGTAGCAACACTGCCATCTAACTGCCCCTACAGAGAACCACAAGTTATCAAGAGGGAAAAATACCTCAGGTTCACGAACCTAGAGACTCCTTGTATTTTTTATGGTGACTGCATGGAGATAGTCTCTCTCTTTTTAAAATAAGAAATTACCGGATTTTTCTTTTCAAGTAGTGATATTAAACTTTTGTTCTTCTTCTGGATTTGACTATAAGAATTGAGATTTGTCTTATCTTTGAATGACAAAGGGGAATTTAAAACTGTAATAGAAATATACTTGACTTTGGAAGTTTGGGGTTGTTTAGGGATGAAAAAACACACAAAACAGTGTGTGTGTTGGAGGGCAGTAAAAAGCACAAGACAGCAAAAGACTGAATCATCACAGGAATTTCTACATCTAATCACACACCCAGACTGCCAGTTTCTAGCTTGTACTTAACAAATGCGCCAGGAAAATGTTGAAGAACCTTTAAAATAGAAAATGGTAATTAATTAAGGCAAAGACAGTATCCGTCTATTAGGTTTTGTCTTATCTTTATGCTACCTCGCGTTGATTAAGATGATCTAATTATTACTGGTTTTTCATGTCCTCTTAACACTGTTGTTTCTGAAAGTAACTTTCACCAGCAAACAGGAGACTGGATACAAAAGTCTTTTACTTCCTTGCTCTAAATCTGATGTCCTTCAAGCCTATTGGATGCTGGATTTTTTTCCCTACAACTAGTGTCAGGGCTTCCAACAGTTCTTAAACTGCTCCTTTAGTTTTTTCTAATTTATTTTTCTGTGACTTCTCATATTATTTTTAGTTATTTAAGATTCTTTTGCAGGTATTCTTACTGTGTCTTCAGTTATTCTAATAATTTTTCTTTTTTTTCTTTTTATGCTTATACCATCTTTTAGAAGACAAAGTGTAGCCTAATAAAAATACACGTTCCTATCAGATTAGGTAAAATCACTGTGTTCTTTATGTCTTTGTTTTGTTGTTTTCTTGTTCAGTTAGCTGTAATGCAACTTAGTAGAAGACATTTTCAAGTGAATCCAAAGATATGGGAGCTAAGACTGAAAGACCTACAGATAAAGATCTAGGAGTAAGAGACTTGGAAGAAAAACAAAATAAAAATCAAAAGTCAGTGGGGTTTAAGATCTTAAAACACTTTTGAAAAAAAAAATCTGCTGATGTCTAACTATAGCTCTCTCAACAGGATTGTTCAAAATAAAACACACATGCAGATCAGAGCTTTCCACCTTCAGTTTTCAGAGAATGATAATGATGTTGAAAATCAAGATTCTGTTAAGGAGCTCTCTGTCTTTAAAAAAACTAATCCATATAGAGAGGGAGAGTGCAGATACTCTTTCTCTGCCTGCTATAGCTTTGCAATATCTCACTCAAAGCCCTGATAAGAGAGGGAGAAAAACAAGCACTTAAGCTGAATTATTATTAGATTTTATTCAGGTAGAAAAGGCAACTTAAAAACACATATGGATTTTCTTCAGGGATGTTCATTGTGGTCACTGTCCAGAAGGCTGAAAGTGCCACATGGATAATAAGCTATCAACAGGCTCTTTGAGAGACAAAGTACATCTTTCAGCAGAAAACATTTTTTTCAAGCTAGTTATCTGCTCAGGACTTAATGAGAAGTAATATGTAATTTGGAACTACAAACATGGTTTCATCTAATTTCACCCATGACAAACAACATAGTAGCATAGTCACCATGGAGATACCTTTTTCTTCTTTCTGTTTGCAGCATGTTCTCTGCCTGCAGTAGCTGCTTCAGAAGAGTTGGAGCAGGCTTAGTTTATGGAAGTTTATGATTGCCACCTGGTGGCTAGTAAAGAAAATCAATTAGTTTCTGGAAGCTCTGATTCAGATAATATCCTGAGGAAAAGCCAGCTGAAATTCGGCAGAGAAATGCATGCAGAATTGTAATTAATTATTTTCCTCACATTTAATTGTTTTAAAGAATATTTAGATGGAAAAAAAAAAAAAACCACAACAAAAAAACCCCCCAATCAATGGAACACAGGACCTGAGCTTCGAGCAGTCAATAGGTCATTCATGGGGGGGATCTCTGAGTTACCTTCTATCATCATACATGGGTGGATTTTTCTTAATAGCTGGTGTTTGTTTGCAGTGAAACTTATTTATAAAAAGCAACACTGTTTATAAACAATCAAAGCCGACAACAAACCTCTGCAAAGTTCTTTTTATGCATTTGTTGTTTGTCTTAAATTTATGATTTGATTCTAGAGGAATTTCTGCTACGGAAATAACAATCAGAGCAAGTAAAGAGAATATGTTGTCAAGTTTTGAAATGCTGGATTACAAATCTCCCTTCTGGTTTTTTGATGAACTCAGTATCATTGACTATTCAGGCTTATTGTAATGAAAAAGTCACCAGCAAATACCCAACTATTCAAGAAACAGGCTAATGGTAGTAACAGAAAATTAAATTCATGATCCTGGGATCACTACGCCATTCAAAAATAGATAGAACTGGCTACAATTTTTTCTCCAATGATTAAAAAAATATTCAAATTTAAAGAAAAGTTGTGAGTGCAAAGTAAAATGTTGGGATTTGGAAATCCTGTCCCTCATGATGAATGGAACACCTGATGCTGCCTTCCTTTTCTCTGGGCCAGGTGTCCTGAGCAGTCACATCCCTGGAGGATCGCCTTTTGGAAAAAGGAGGTAATGAGTCATGAAGTCTCTGGATATGACGGATGAAGTGAAATGTATTACAGCAGAGACTTGGAGAAGAAAAAGAATATGAAGGAAGCAAATTTATCTGCCCTCTTGACTATTTCATTCTTGTTCCCAGGCTCTCCTTTTCTGTGCCCATTAAGTTGAAACTGGAAATATGCCATATGTGGTGGCAAAAGAAGACAAAGAGCAATGGGACTGTGCCCGCCAGCCTGAAAGGGCACTTGTGGGAAGGAAGCAAATCTCAGCAACAGAAAGAAATTAAGCCACCATCACATATGTGCTGCATATATTTAAACTACTTTACTGAAAAAAAAAAATGAGAGTGCGCAGTAGTACAAGGAGGGCAAGAGAAAAGAAGATGAGAAAGAGAAAAGAACTCACTGCCACTACCACCCCCAATATCACACATATTGCTAAATCTCCTCTTCTTCATTTCAATTCTATCCTTGGGCATTTGGAGAAGAGATACCTCACATAAAGACAGAAATTACATTTGATATTCTTGCTTATATTCTCCCTTTAGTGTTGAATATGGTGTCTGAATCCTGGGGAGGAAATTATTGCAAAATTATGGAATTTTTATAAATACGGAGAATGGGGGAAGTTTGCATTTCCTCTAACATAAACAGTTTTCTGGGTATGTTTATATTAAATGAAGAACTTTCTTCTTCTTCATATTCTATAGATCATGTTTATCTGACCAACAGATGATAATAAGTGTCAGCTAGGCAGTGCAAGCCTCAATTTGTATTATATTTATTTGTTTATTTAATTTCTTGTACTTATAATGGATAGAGTAATGCATTCTACTTAGAGTAGAAACTTATTTATTCTGTTTTAAAATTTGATACTTCAGGGACATCTCTTAAGAAGTGAAATGAGGTCTGAATTATGAAGGAGATAGAGCATCCACACCTAAATGGGAACTTTGATTTCCAGAAAATAAGAGTAGAGGTTGTTTAGGTCTAGGTCTTTGATTCAATTGCACACAATACAGGACCTGGTAGAGAAATTAAATTTCAAGTTTCTAAATGCTAAACATTAGAAAGAAAGAGACCTTTCAGACCATATGGAACATTTGTTTCATATCCATCTTTGCTTTAATAAAATACTCTGCAAGTTCAAAGGCAGGATAGATTGGTGTTATTGCTGAACTTAGTGCTCTGGCTGAGGGAAAAATCATAACTGCTTTCCTATGAGTACTTTTTACCCCAAATTCTGTTCTACTGGAAGGTATAGAATCAATATCCATGACACCTCATGTAATAATGGCACAGAAAAAAAACATCCCAAACCCCATGGAGCTAATACAATCTTGAAAGCCTTCATAGAGCAGCTCTGGAAGTACTTCTTGACTGCAGCAGGATCCCTCCTGCTGCATAAACCAGCCCCTCGGGTAACCAGAAAAATTGCATACATCTGTGTGTAGAAATTCACAATATCAATGAAGCCAAGAACCACATACTGGCATGGTGAGGACTAAAACTTAGAGAATTACTTCTTGCAGGCAGTAATAAGTCATAGTCCCTTTGATCTTATGGTGTTCCATCAAGTGCAGTGGGAATAACTGTGTGACTGGATTTAGGACCTAGAGGGCTTGAGCTGTAGAGATGTCTCAGTACCAAACCAGCCATGGTCCCAGTTTCCTTCCATTCCCCTAAACCTCCAGGTTTTGTAAGTCACATGAGTTTCAACTGATTTGACATGGCTTCCATGTATCCTTTGATATTTCAAAATATTTGGGGTTTGGATTCATTTTCATAAATATTTTATTCCTTTTGCAAGGCTGTTTTTCACAGCTCTGTGTGGAAGACCTGAACTTTTATAATCTTCTCACAATCATAAGACACCTTGATGTAATTATATAATTATATATTATTTTGACAAAGTAGGAATACATCATATTCCTAACATATATCGAGTGATAGAAATAAAAGACATATTTGATTTAGAGCTGATACTGGATATAATGGTAGGCATAATAAAGTTAATATTGACAAGAAAGGTGTATTTCTTATACCATATAATTTGGATCATTTAAAGTAAATTTATTTAGATTCTTCACTATTGGATAAACACAGTTCTTATAGCATTACAATAGATTTGGTGTATTCTATGACTTGTTATTTTCTTTTTCTCCAAATATTAAAATTTTGCTTCCTCAGAAAAAAGAGCTAGTACACTCATTTTGGAATGATATTTTTAAATTAAATAACCAATTTTCCCCCCATTAAATCTGTGAGAGTAATCTCAGAACAGCATATTCTCAAGGACAAAAGGATTGGTCACTTTATGAAAAAATTTTCCAGAGAAGATTGAAAAATTAATAGAGGATACCTTTAAAATGGTGGGAAAACCCCTTGAATACAACCCTGAAATAACATACTCCTCAAAATAACAAATAATTTTTATTTGGCAAAAAAAAAAAATCTTGAAACAACATGTGATTTGTTTGAAAATTTTGGCTGTCACTTTTAATTTTGTTCTTAACTTTTAGATTCTCGCTTGTTAGAGTACTAGACACAGGTTTCTGCATTATTTGTTTTTATTGTTACATACTCTGTGTTATTAAATTTCATACAGGATTGTATTCCTATGCCTAGTAATTCTCCTCCTAGTTTCTGAGTATATGCACCTGTAGTACATTCAGCTGTACCTCTAGTTTTAGCTATTTCTGCAACCTTTATACTCTTCTTAATTTAAGCTTTTCTTTCATTTAAGCTTTTCTCCTGGTAGCTTCCTAAACTATTTTGAGGAAGCCAAGGCTTCTCTGGAGTATATGAGGAATAGCATAAGTAAAGTAAAATGCTTAATTTTCCATATTGCTCTGTTTTCCTTTTCCTTGGGGAAAAATATAATTCCTCATAATCTTTGTTAAATCACTATTAGATAAAAATAAAGTGAAGTAATCTATACATTTGAAAAGAAGAGATGCATTCCCGTTCTGGAAAAATAAAGATTTCTAAGAGTGTAAATTTCTCAAGTCATTGAAACTCAAGGCAAGGGTGAGGGGAACAAAGTCCCACTCAAGATCAGATTCTAAAGCACCTGAGAAATGTGAGACAAACAGATGCCTCCTAAGGTCTTGAGGGAATTGACTGGTGTAGTTGCCACTCTCTGTGAAATTTGAAAAGTCATGGCCATCAGGCAAAGTCCCAGTGCCTGGAAAAAGGGAAAGAGCACACCATTTTTAAACAGGGTAAAAAAGGAGGACCCTGTGAACCACTAACCAATTATTCTCACTTTTGCACCTGGTAAAATGATGGAACCGATCCTCTTGGAAGTTATTTCAAGGCACGTGGAGGACAGATTTGAGACAGCCAACATGGCTCAACCAATAAAATCATCCTGATTAATCTAGTGGCCTTTTGTGACTCAATGACTGCATCAGCAGACAAAACAAGAGCTACAAATGCTATCTACCAGAACTTCTGTAAGGCCCTTGAAATGGCCCCACACAACATCCTTGATGCTACACTGCAGAGAGATGTGTTTGATGGATGAACCATTGAATGGATAAGGAATTAGCTGGACCACCATGTCTAAAGTCTTATGATCAGTAACCCAATGCCCAAGTGGAAAGCAGTGGCATGTAGTGTCCCTCTGGGGCCTGTAATCCATTTAGATGCAGTGGGATTGAGCACACCCTCAGCAAGTTTGTGGCTGATACCAAGTTGAGTGGTGAAATATGCTTGAGGGAAGAGATTTCAAGAAGAGCCTGATGGCCTTGAGTGATGGCGCTCATTCTGTTAAACAAGGCCAAGTGCAAGATCCCACACCTCGGCTGGGGCAATCCTCAGTGTCAATACAGATTGGTGGATGCACAAATTGAGAGCAGCCAAACAGAAAAATACTTGGGGACATCAGTGGATGAAAAATTGTACGTGAGCCAGACGTGAGCTCTTGCAATCTAGAAAGCCCGTCCTTTCCTGGGCTGCATCAAAAGAGGCATGGTGGGAAGGACGAAGGCCTACTCCTTTCTTGTGAGATGCTACATGGAATACTGCATCCAGCCCCAGATACCAAAGGAGGACTACAAAAATATACCAGAGGGCTGGTACATCTCTCCTACAAAGTTAGGATAAAAGAGTTGGGTTTGTTCAGGCTGCAGTAGACTGTGGATCCTTTCAAAGTATAAGGAGAGCTTAGCAAGACAGAGACACTGAAGCAACACCAAAAGGGGAATAGTTTTAAACTGAAAGAGAGTAGGTATAGACTGGACACAGGAAAGATTTTTTTTTTTTTTTTAATAATGAAAGTGGTGAGACATGGGAACAGGTTGCCTGAAGAAGTTATGGATATCCCATCTGTGGAAATATTCAAGTCCACGCTGGATGGAGCTCTGAGCAACTAGGTCCAGTGAAGGCTATCCCTGCCCATGTCACAAAAATTGGAACTAGGTGATCTTTGAATATCTCTTCCAACCTAAATTGCTTTGCAATTCTATGATTCTGTGAAATGCTCAAGGTATATTAAACAGAAGACCACAGTAAAAAACTGGGCATAGAAGAGGACTAGATAAGTTAAGTGCATAGGAGTGAAGGCTTGGAAAAAATCTTTGCTTGCTTGGTCTGGTAAACAGATTTGCTTTTGAAGAACAGCATCCATCACTTTCAATATAGAGCATAGACTAATATAATCTTGTGAGGTTTTATTAAGAAAAGCAGAGCAATCCCACCATAAACTAACAAATATGGAAAATGTGTTATAAAGAAAAAACAAAAAAAAACCCAAAACCAAACAGGATTCTTGAAGTAACATTACATATATCAAATCCTTTATGGGTTTTACTTTGTTTTACACATGCTCTGTTTCCATTTTCTCATCCCCATGTGAAAATGGCCAGCCAAAGAAAATATTTCATTTTGTGCCCCAAATGGTTTTATTAAAATAGGAATCACACTTACCTGGCATTCACTTTATGATGTTGCATACCTGGAATGAAACCTCAATACCCTTCCAGTAGAGGAGACCTTGACCACAAGTTTGAAACAAAGTGTAGTCCTCATATCTCCATCTAGGAAGTCTAATGAAAAATTGGCATTGTTGGACTTCAGATTTTAATCTACTGAATCACAGAAATTGGTCTCCTTCGCAACATCGAATGCTATTCATCACAAGGAAAATCTGGTTTCAACACAGACATTGTGACATGCAAAAGGAGTTTGTACATTGTACAAATGTTTATGTTGAAATAGAAGAGTTGTAGGGGACTTCATTCACTCACTGTAGGTACCTACCTTTGTGAAAATGTGGCCGGGGCAAAAGATAGGCAGCTGTGAAGGTGTGAGCAGCAATCTTAGGTTACACATTCGTGAGGAAATGGTGAGACTTCTGGTTTATTGCCTCACCATATTTACAGCTCAGACTGTTACAAATAACTTTTTATTTTCATTTTTGATTTGCTGCAGTATCTTAAACTGTCTTCATTGAATTTTGATTCATGTTATCAGGAGGGTCAGTGTTGATTTCCACAGACAGGTTGCTACCATTTACTCTTACCCAAAGTAGTTCCTAAAACATTTGAAATCTGACTTGTAAATATCTCTGTACTCACCTCTTTGAACTGTAGTTCCATTGCCAATCTTTTTGAGAACAGATCTTTGTGCAACCAGATGGGTAAGTATTTACTACCAATTAGGAATTCACACCCTCCTTGACTATCCCATAGGTAGTAAATGAATACGTATTTTTGCAGATGTTGCACCATTGAAATTTGACATATATCTTCTAAAAATTAAATGCTTTTCTTTTGTTGATATTATTCTTAATTTCTTCTATTTTTTTTTCCCCTTCATAAAGGATCTGAGCTGAACAGTTGTGAAGTACTCTTGCATGTTATATAGCACAGCCTGGAAAACCAGTTGAATATGAGGAAATTACCTCAATCTTTATATTTTTGTCAATGACAATTTATGAAATAGGTAACTGCTGTCCAGGCCAGAACATAATTGTTTTGGCTTTTTATCTCTTTTTTTTTTTTTTTTTGAAAAGAAATTTGTTTAAATTTAAGCATTATTTGAAATTATTATTCCCCCCAACACTTGTATTTAATTTCAGTCACAAAACCCTGACCCAAAAAGTCAGACTCACTGTTTGCATCTTTAAATTTATTCTTAGTAGAGCATTATTTTTAGTATTTTTTTCACAATCTTCCACAGTTTCTCCTGTCATTTTGAAAACAAGTTTTTTCTGTGAGTCATTGTAATAAATTATTTCATCAAAGTTCTCTGTAAAAAATTAAAGATAGTATTAGTTGCTTAACTAAAGTTGCTATAATAATACAATATTTAATATATTATTACAATTTACAGCTTTTTTTTTTTTTTTTCTGACAGGACCACATAGCCCTCTTTTCAATGCTAAGAATCATAGGACATTCCATATTTTTAAAAAACACTGATGCCAGCTTAGCCCATTTCAAATAAAATCCAGTCCTTAACTCTGAAGAAAGAAAATGAAAACAAATAACAAACAAAAGAAAAAAGAAACAAGATTAAACACAGTTGTTTAAATCTACTTTAAACATGAGCTTTTTGTCATACAATTTGGAAGGAACAGAAAAGTAGAATAATTTTAATCGCAAGTCTTTTAACAGAAACATATAATTTGTAGCTGCATAGTTCAATCTGAATCTTTAAAAGGCCAAAAATTTGGTTTTGAACAAAACAAAGGAAAAACAAACAAGTGAAACCAAGCAGCTTCTGAAGAACTGTATAAATAAATTGTCATTAAGGGTTAATTATAAAAACCAAAAGATCAGAAGTTTTTAATTTTATTTTCACTTGTGAGAGTGAAAATATTATATTTTTTTCAGTCTTTCTTCTTGTATTTATAATCCTGTGTAAGTTTTTGCATATTCAAACCCTGAATGAAACTTGTTAGAGTTCAGAAAAAGAAAGGTCTATCAAATCAAAGCTCAAAGCTTTGGCTCAACATGACTTTTGCATAGAGCTGCAGCTAATTTGACCAAACCATTGGACAAACCTTAAGAACATTTCAATCTTTCAGCTGATCACATGTTTATTTATCTTATTCATGTGTTTTTCTGTGCTCAAAGGGACCTTGGGCTTTTCAAATCCTCCCTGAAGTCAGTGGAAGGACTTGCTCTGAAACTGGTAGATTTTGATGCATGGCATTAATCCTAGTTCCATCTAAATGAAAAGCATGAGTCCCATTGAATTCAGTGGACTTATGGACTAATGATGAATAGGAAATGATGTGAGAACTTCTCTTTGTGGATGAAAAAATAAATACTTTTGTTTCATTAAATGCCTTTTTTTAAAAATCATTATTTTGTTCTGGTTTTTAATTCTACATGTATAGTAAATAAGAAATAGTAAATAAGAGAATTTTACCTGTTATCAAATGTACTTAATTTTTCAGAGGGCTACCAAGGCAAAATTATGTCCTTGTTCAGACTAGTGACACTGTCAGAGAAAGGGAAAGGTGGAGGGAAGAAGGGAAAAAGACAATTTCTTTTTCTTTTACCCTTGTTTTTACTGTTTTTCTACAAAAATAATAACAGCTAGTGACTATTTTTCTTATTTGTCACAAGCCTGATATCTTCCAACTTATGTAGCTGCTCTGCTTTTTTTTCAGAGTTTTCTTAGAAAACTGAATAGTAGCTCATAATAGTTAAGTGCCACTGCCATATGGGAATTTGGTCTTGTAAAGTGCAAGGTGCCCTTCAACATCAAATGAATCAACCAGAACTGAGCACACTTAAATTACCTGTGGAACTTACAGTAAAGACTGTCAAAATTACATAATACTACCTCATTATTGACTACCTAATATATAACCTATCAACATTCCTCAGAGGAGGAAAAGAGCATCTCTCTCCTATACTTGTATAGTAACCAGAATTTGTACATTTGTACTAGACCAATTATTAGTTCATTTATTTGTGTCCACTGGACAAACCCTAGAAAAGAAACAAAAATATTTTTTCTTTCTCATTCAATAAGAATAGTCTGCTGATTAGAGAAGCACTGATCTGCATTCACAAAAAGTCACTGCATTCTAGACAGTATCATGTTGCCACTTCATCCTACATCCGCATTTCATGCAAAAAACCTGGTGGAGGAGTCTGTCTAGTAAAAAATCTTCAGGAATGTGAATCCCAGGTAGACACAGGAACTTCCTGGATGCCCTGAGAATGGCCCCAAGGGAGCAGGACTTAAATAGGGCTATCCCATTGTATTCTAACACTGGCTTAGGTAGTACCTTCCTCAGTAGATTCTTGGTTTGTATCACCAGCTCCTACTATGTATTATGCTTCATCCACCTTAATTCAGAGGTGTATATTTGCCACTTATAAGACACATAAAATTTTGGTGCTGCAATGCTCAGTGTTGTCCTGACTAAAAATACATTCAAATACATCTGGTAGTGATCTATGAAAGTGTATCCCTCTGTTTCCTGATTTATCCCTTTGACAGTAAGTACCCTTCTCTGTCTTCAGTTGCCCCCACTGCTAAAGACTCCGTGGAAAGGTCTGTATGCCTCAGTTGTCCCAGCTGGTGTTCTAGTCTTCATCCAGGTGTTCTTCATTTTCCACTGGAGTGAGACATCACATCTTCTTTTATCTTGTCCTACAAGGGACAATAAGCCCTGGCAAAATCATATAAGGGGGGGCAGCTGGGAGGAGTAGCGTCCTGATTTGACAAAGATTGGTTGATAAACCCATTCTGCTGAGATAGCTCTCAGTGTGAAAATAGCAGAAGGGTCTAGAGACACATGCAGCTGGCTTACTCAGAGGGCTGGTTCCAAAGCATGCTTACTATGTCTATCCTATTGCAGCTGTTTGGGGTGTTCAGTGCACATATTGCATTTAAAGAATGGTAGTGTCTCCTCTGACCGAGGCTGAAGATGTAAGCAGGCCAAGCACATGCCCCTCTGAAGAGGAAACTGGGTCACTTCATGTGTGTCCAAGAGGTGAGCACAGTGTTAGGGGAGAGGGAGAGCCTAGAGTTTGGACTGAAATGCTGAAACAGAGTCAGCACTTTGATGCAGACTATCCCTTAGGGCCCATGACTGAGACCTCCTGTGTCACTGACAGCCACTGGAATTGCTGGGATGAGGGCTGTGCTGGGATCTTCCTGCGTAAATCAATGATTTCAAGGGGAAGTTCAGAAAAAATAACTAAACTCATAGGAGACAGTATGGTGGAAAGAATAACCAAACGTCCCTTTTGCCCAAATTATTTACTTTTTTATTATAAAAATCTATTTCTACAGCTGAAATGCTACCTGGAAATTCACAATCCATAGTAAGGAATATAAATACAGCAATTTTGCTCTATTTTTTAATAGATCTTATCCTTTGGCATTTTTGTTCTACAATATGCTGTATTTGTAATAATTGTAGAGAACAGATATTTTTGTCTCTTTTTTTTGAAATAGGTCTATTTCTATATGGATCTACACTGATATACTTTTTTTTTTCCTTGCTTATATTTTGAAGAATTATAACTGTTTCTCAGAAGGATTTTTCAAGTTGGCCAAGCCTTTTTTTTTTTTTTTTAATTATTATTTTTTTTCCCCCAGAATGACAGTAATTCTCTCTCCCTTCTTTTCCCTTCTTTTCCCTTTAGGGAGACCTCAAGCTTGTTAATATTTGAAAAAATGCTGTAAAGTATTGAACACCTAGAGGTGTTCAGTAATGTAATTTCTCACAGTTGCTGTAGGAAATATTGGCAAATTATATCTCTCAGCTGAGATAGTTTGTGCTCCAGTCCTATTTCTCATTAAAATATCTAGCTTTAATGAGAATTATCATACTCAGAACTGGACATATTATTTTCCTAAGCTTTTCTAGAAGACTGTTGACAGCTGCTGAAAGATGACAAAGTTTCTTTTTATCCCACAAAGGCTATTTAATATCTTCTCTACAATGGCAGAGTTTCTCATAGTTAGTCCTCCATGCTTGTAGTTAAATTTTGAAACCACTCCTTCACCAAACTAATAGGAGTAGACAATAATAATAAAATAGAACGATTCACTGTTAATATGCTTTTGCCAATCTCTTGTCAAGACTTGGCTAGGGCTGAACCCAGTGATCTGTTTATGCACTATGCCCATGAGCAATTCCTGAGTAAAGATTATGGGATAGCAAATTGAGACATATGTGCTACCATGAATTTTTTTTGTGGGTGCATGCTTTTACACTTTTTAATGCATTTTTCTTTTAATCAAGGCTCACTGAAGCCAGCATGAGTCTGAGCCCAGCTTGAAGCCTGCCTGAGTAGGGCTTATCATGGGGCTGTGGCACTGATGGGACATACGGTGGAAGCTGCAGTCAGGACCAGGCACCTTCACAGACCCCTTGCTTAGGTGACTCTTCACATGTATCTTGAAATTTCCAAAAAACTAGGTCTACTCTGCAAGTGAGTTTTGCTTGTGCTTTGAATAGTCACTCAAGACAGGTTTCACTTTGCACATTTGTGTGCATGTACTATCCTCAGCTCTCATGACAGGCAGGTATCTTCTGTGCAGAGAGGCAATGCTTACAAAAAAACCCTTCATTATGATAGCAAATACAGAGAGATCAGAAGCCAATGTTTGTCCCTTCCTCTTTAATAGAAGACTATAACTATATAAGCTGAGAGTCACAATGTGTACCAGATGACACCTGCTATTTCTGCTGTTTACTCTCATTCTTTTAATCTTCCTTCTTTAATCATGCAGAATAAAATTATTTTTAACCTTCCAGAAGAAATATCTTTGTTTGGTTTGTAACTGTTGTTCCACAGATTCTTTGGCAGCTGATGGCTTGGTTTCATCATTTATAGAGCTAAAACTTCATTCTAACCTTTTGTTGGTTTTTTGTCTTTAAATTATGGTGTGCAGAAGGACAGCCTTCACCTGCTATATTAAAAAAAAAAAAAAGGAAAAAAAAGAAAAAAGATACTGTCTCTTTAATGAAAGAAAAGCATCAATATACTGTATTACTGAATGCAAATGCAATAAGGAATAACATATAGCTCTGATTATGTTATATGACATTTGGCTTAGCAGTATTAACATATTGCACAAAATCTGCATTTTCCCTATTGCAGAAAATAAGACGATAAAAGACATGGGAAATTAATTTTTCCATATGATCATAAAATAAATGTTCTTTTTTTTTTTCTTTTTCTTCTCATCAGTCATTTGCAGAAAGATTTTAGTATTACTTCTTTGTTAAGCCAGCTTTTTATCATGTATGTATTAGGCATACAGTACAAGGAGAAATGGAACAAGATGGCAGTTACAGCAGTGGCAAGATGCAAATTTATTCTGAAAAAAAGTAATATGTGCACAATATCAAGCATGCTTAAATTTGTGCCAGGAAAACTATTACGAATGAAGAATGGATGGGATGGAATTTTGCATCATACATGATTACATGTTGCTTAACTTCATAGAAGAGTCTTTGTCTACTCCTGATGTCCCAGGTACCACCAAGAGAAGCTGCTTACCACACTTCTAGAGTGAAAATGGCAACAGATACCCCAGCAGTAGTCAACTGCAATGTGACTCTTTGTTTCAGAAATTAAAGAAATAGACCTCAAAAAGGTGACAGAGAAAATTCACAGACCGTTGAACTGCAGGCACTAACTCCAGGTAGGGAGAGGGGGATGAATTTATTACATCTTGTACTCATAATTGAAAGTCTGTAATTGTTTTCTGCTTCATTTTCCCCAAGTTTAATTAGGCTACATTATGCATGTGATATTGTTGTTACTGTTTTTCCTCCTGTCTCTCTTGTATTGTATGACACATGACTGAGTGTAGCCAAGCAGTGGAGGAGTCATCTTTCACTGACACCACCTGAAAACATTTTCATAGAAAAATAAGGGATGAAGAATGAAGAAGAGCAGAAAAGAAGAAATAAAATACCTTAAAGATAGATTTCTACATTAATTCACCATGAAGCAAAAGAGAAATAATAAAAACTCTTCTTCAGATGCCAATTCAATCAAGATGAACCAGTCTAGGTACTGTATTGGTACAGTATAAAAATAGATGACAGTGAGTAATGGTGTGAACAAAAAACCATGAGGAACATCACAGAAATGGATGGCCTTTGCACAGCAGAGGTAGATAAAGGTTATAACAAACTGTTTACTGACCATGTACACTTACTAGAATTAAGAGGTCAGTTGAACAAGAGCTCACCTAGTAAGAGCTTTCTCAGTAGTGTGACTTATCAGCTGTTGTACAGTACCAGAGCACTGCCCAGTTATTGCTCCATCACTTTTCAGTAACATTTCTGTCCTTCAAAAGTCTACATTCTACCATTAGTTAAGGCTTTTTCTTTTGCATTTCTACATTTTCCCCCAATTTTGCATCAATTCACTGCAATTAATACATGTGCCTCTAACAGAAAAGAAAATAAATAAAAAAGCACCATGTTTATTGAACAAAATATAGCATGTGCAAGGAAGCGAAGGGAGGAATTATAGAAACAAACCAGTGCTGAAGAATTTTGCATTAGCTGGTGCTTTTTGTTGTTGTCGTATTTGCACAGATCATTTTAGACTCCTCAGTCCAGGTTGTAGCAAAACACTATCAAAACAAATACTCTTGCAAAATATTTGAGCTTCGCAGCTTAACATGTGCATCTTGAACCGCTTAAGCAGCATGGTTATCTTCTTTTTGTTTTTCTCCAGAATTTAACAGACCGTAAATTGTATACAAAAACGCATTATGCACCAGTGATTAAATGTTCTTACAACATTAATATTTATCAAGGGGTATTTTATAGCTAGAAAGTAGGTAATTATATTTTATTTCCTAAGAGAACATTTTCTATAGTTTTTCCTTCATTTCCCAGCTACACAGCAAACATCTCTAAAGTGCACTTCCCAAGTGTAGTTAGAGAATAGGAAGGAATGTAAAGTTTTTAAAAACAGCCCTTATTAACTTTTCCTTCCATTGATTCTACTGTAAACTCTAAAAAGCCTTTTTAAAAAGCAAATTCTCATACACTCAGCAGGTGAAATGTTCCCACAAAAATAAAAGTAAACAAATTCAAAACCACCCCAAACAATGAAAAACCGGCAATCATATTACAATCTTTTCTCTTGACTACTCATATCCTAGTATATATTTACTGTTTTTATTGCACATTTATGAAAACGGTTGTCCTATATATTAAAAAAAAATAGTTTCTTTATCTGTGCTAACACATTCTTGTGCATCCTTAATAAACTAGAATTACTTTCAACAATATGTAGATAATAGAAAAACAATGGAATCAAACCAAGGAGATAATTTGTATTGTAGATGTTAAAAGACTTCTAGCGTAATTTTTGTCGTGACAAAAAGAGTTGAATTTTGGAAGTTCTTGGCTCCCATTTGTTATGAAAAGCTGCTGGTTATGTGACAGCAGGAGAACTCAAAACATGGTTCACAATGAATGTCAATCCTTCACCTCCAATATGAAGGCTTCCCAACTATTCAACTTGCTGAGCATAACTGGTTTTACTTAACACATCTAGAAAAGGCTGCTCCTGTTCAACTGACCAGTGAGAAAGGACTGGACTTCTTCAAAACGGGTATTGGAGCAACAGTTTGTTATATATTTCCTTATACTTTTTACTGTCCGATCCCACCTTGTAAGGAGAGCACTTGTTTGTTCAGCTAAAAGGAACCCCCTTCATGCTCCTTTTGGGTTTGCTCAGTCAACTATTTTGTGCAACAGTGGCAGAGGCACACTGGAATTGTGTACCCATTCATTGTGATTACACAGACAGAAGCAAATTATGTTGTCTGTGACAGTAGATGGGAAAGGGAAAGGAGATGAATGGTTCCCATGGATAAGAGGACAGTAAGGTTTGTTTAGGGTTCTTTTTATGGTTACTATTTTTTCTTTTCTTTTTCTTATTATTTTCTCTTTTTGGTTAAATTTTGTTTTGTTGTTCTTTTTGTGGGTTTTTGTTGGGGTTTTTTGTGGGCTTTTTTGGGTTTTTGTTTGGTTTTTTTCCTGTTTTTTTTCCTTTTTTTTCTTTTCTTTTTTTCTTTTTTTTTCTTTTTTCTTTTTTTTTTTTTTCTTTNNNNTTTTTTTTTTTTTTTTTTTTTTTTTTTTTTTTTTTTTTTTTTTTTTTTTTTTCTTTTTTTTTTTGCTATGTCATGAAATCATAGCAGTCATTCCTCTAATAGAAACTGACAGGACATAAAAGACAGAACTATCAGATGAACACACACAATGACTAGAAATATATCGACAGAGAAAAGACTTAATTTAGCTTTGAGAAACTGTCCCAAAAATAAAATCCTGTATTAACAAGTGCAAAAAACAAACAAACAAAAAAAAGAAACTCCAAACATTAAAACACAGTGTATAAAATGGTGTGAGAAAGTTAAGTCACCAAACAGCCTTTTAGTCAATAAAAAGCTGTGTTTGTGTGTCCTTGTTGTTTGGGTAGCGGCCCATTCTTTTCATTTTACCCAAAAGGTCATTCAAGAAGAGATCTGAGGATAAAGCACTCAGTCCTTGTTATTTTTGACTGTAGTAGTTTGGGCCTCTTCTGTTTCTATCATGTAAGATGAATCCTTTTATTCCTCGTTGGTTGAATTCTCTTCCAAAGTTGTTATGCTTCCAAAGCCCAGTCCTGTTGAGTTCTGTGCTGCTGAGACTGTAAGTACTGTATGTAAGAGAATTAATACAAGAACACACAGTTTAAGTCTGCTGTTACACAGTCTTGATGCTGATGAAACTGTGAGCGATGTCCTGTGACACATTGTTGAGCCACTTGTTTTTATAGTCCCTTTGGGTTGATGATCTGATAATAGTCCCCATCTGACATCACAGCATTCTGGTTCTGCATTGGTTGGATAGTTTTCATAGAGCCCTGTAGGGTAAACATAAAAGAAAAATAAATACCAGGCACAAGAGTTGGCAGAAGTAGTAGCTTGAAGGAACAGTCAACATTTAATTTAAGCTGTTGAATTCATATTTTTGAGTGAGACTGAGGCTCTCAGAAGTCCCGCCATTCTGTATAGTTAGAACTGTTGCAGGAATATGCATCATCTAACAGGAAGCAGCACCAAAAAGATGATTCAACAGAAGTATGACGCTGAGTATGATTGTGTAAAGGAGAAACAATAAAAAGTAATTATTGATATTTGAATGATAAGGGTGTTTAAAGTCTTCCTTTTTGGGAAGTAACAACCAATGAAGAACTAATCAACCAAGATGTTTCCACAAAATTTGGACCTTGAAATTCTTCTATCAGTATGTTAGCACATAAATCCAGGCATTAAATAACAAATAATGATGTACTGATGATATTGGCTATTTTGATTTTCAAACCTATAGAAATGAAACTGCATCACAGGAACAGCTTCCAAACAGAGCTGTTCAGAACCTAGTTGTTTATCCTATCTCATCTGAGTTCTTCCAGCTGGAAATTGCCTTTAACATATCCCAGAGATGAAAACAATCTGTCCTTTCTACCAAATGATTGGGTCTCCTGATGTTTCTGATCGCATAGTTAGATCATTTTTGCCTTTGAACTTTACTGAATTCAAATTATCTGATTATGACTGTTTAACACTAAGAATAACTAGATCTTTTTGGAAATTGTCAGTGTTGTCTGCATTATTATGTAGGAGATTAACATAACCAGACTGTTCTGTTTGCTTCTCACATATCTTTTCCTCTGATAAATTAAAAAAAAGCTACTTTGGCTATTTAACTAATGTTCAAATGCAACAATGTCAGAACATAATAGTCAAACACCTTTTTCTCCATTTAAACTGATCATAGATTAAATTCTGCAGTAAATAACATAATCTGTGGTAGAATTAGGTTTTTTTAGGGAAAAAAAATCTATCTACCCTGAAATGTTAGGATAGTGATTTCGAAAGCAGTGTTATTCCTTAAAACAAGAATGACATTTTCTCCAAAATAACACAACAATACTACTTTTAAAAAGCAATTTAGGTTTCACATTCTTAGGTCCAGGCACCAGATTCCTTGCACTTTGTGAATAACCTGTAAAGAAAAGCAGTACATCTTAAAATATGATAAACCAGAATGCTTTGGTTCCTACTTCCATAATACTGATCTGAAACTAAATCAAAAATGTGTTAGGTATGCTAAGAATGTTAAGATGCCAGATTGACACATTTTTACATAGCTGACACAATTGTCTGCTACGCTACATGTGAGTCCAAATAAAGATGCATTTGTTTTTGTATTAAACCAAATTTTAAGATACAGGAATGAAAGCAACTTGTTTCATGTTCTGTATATTCAGAGTTTAACCTATGCTAAGCCTGACCAATTTTTCCACTTCTGCAGTCAGAAACTTAATGCAGCATTCCAAAGGTTAAAAATTATTTATTCTCACTCTAGATCATAGCTGAAAGGATCACATTTCTCTTTAAGAAATTCTATTGCATTTTGGAACTTCTGGACAATTGTTCCTTGAAGGTGTAGTAAAATAGTCTTTTTTTCTGAGATCCGTCTTTTGTTGTTTGTGTGCATAAGTCTGGTTTTGAACATTGCAACATACAGGCAATGCCTCCCAAAGCAGGGAGTCATGATTTGTTCTGTGAACTGCAGCAGCTCAAATGATTAGTAGTAATTGAAGAGACACAGAGAATGGTTAATGCTTTGATTCCACTGAGGCTTGTTTACTTTTCAAACTATATTTTCTGCCTTTCTTTTTACTGGAAAACCTAGACTTCCTTTGAAATCAAAGCTATGTATATAAGTTGGCAATCAATAAGTATTTAAATAGTTCATATGCACTTACTGAATTATAAATAAATTGATGACAACTCCACGTTCAAAGATTAATTGAACTTGTTCCTTAAAGTAAAATTACATTTCCTTTTTATTTCTATTCAGCAATTGAATTTAGGTTTTGAATTTGCAGTTACATATTAAATAAACAATTAACTACAGAGCCAGTATTCATATGACAGTGTAGAAGATTTAGATAAATTCAGTAAGATCTTTTGTATCGAACACAACACATGTTCTTCACCCCATACTTGTTTGTAGTCATAAATATAAGCCTTTGCCCCTTGGATCTAATTAGTCCATCTATTAAGTCAAAGGTTTACAAATGTGTGACTTTAATAGAAATGCAGGTAAGCTGGCTACATCTCCTTGGAAAATCAAAGAGGGAAAACTAGTTTGTTCTTTTATCAAAATATTCATAGAATCACAGAATGGCTTGGGTTGGATGAGACCTTAAAGATCATCTAGTTTCAACCTCACTGCTGTCTGCAGGGACACCTCACATTAGATTGGGTTGCTCAAAGCCCCATCCAACTTTTCTTTGAACACTTCCAGGGATGCAGAGTCCACAGCTTCTCTGGGCAAACTGTCCCAGTTCCTCACCACCTTCACAGTAAAGAATTTCTTCCTAAAATTCCTTCTTAATATCTAAACTAAACCTATTCTTTCAGTTTGAAATCATTCTCCCTGTCCTCTCACCAGCCATTATTTTAAAAAAGTCTTTCTCCATTTTTCTTGCAGACTCCCTTCATGTACTGGAAGGCCACAATTAGGGCAGCCAAAGCCTTTTTTTTTTTTTCCAGGGTGAAAAATCACAGTTCTCTTAGTCTTTCCTCATAGGAAAAGTGCTCCATTCCTTTGATCATCTTGGTGTCCCTCCTCTGGACTTGTTTCAATGAGTTGATGTCCTTCTTGTGTTGAGGACCCCAGAGCTGGATGCAGTGTTCCAGGTGAGGTCCCACCAGAGCAAAGTAGAGGGTCAGTGTCACCTCCTTTGCCTTGCTGGCCACGCTGCTTTTGATGCACTCCAGGACAAAGTTGGCTCTCTGTATTGAGAGCACACATTGCTGGATCATGTCCAGCCTCTCATCCACCAGCACCCCCAGGTCCTTCTGGGCAGGGCTGCTCTTGATCTGTTAATCCCTCAGCCAGTTTTTGTATTGGGGTTGCCTCGACCCAAGCACCTTGTACTTGATCTTGTTAAACCTCATGAGATTCCCATGGGCCCACTCTGTGAGTTTGCCTAGGTCTCTCTGGATGGCATTACATCCTTCAGATATGTCAAATACTCCATTCATCTTGGTATCTGCAAGTTTGCTAAGGATGAATTCAGTCCCTTCATTGATAAAGATATTAATAACTCTTCATTGCAGAAGACTTGCTTGATTGGTCAGACAGGACTGGCCCTTGTTGAAGCCATGTTGACTGTCTCAAGCCACTTCCCTGTTCTCCAGGTGTCTTAGCACAGCTTCTACAATGACCTGCTCTGTGATCTTCTCAGCCACAGAGATGAGTCTGACAGGTTTGTAGTGCCCAGCATCTTCCTTGACCTATCAACTATTATCCAGTCACCTGGGACTTGACTTGATTGCAATGACTTTACAAATATCGTGGAGTGTGGCTTGGCAACTACATCAGCCAGTTCTCTTGGGTCTCTGGGGATGCAACTCATTGGGTCTCATAGATTTATGCCACATTCGTTTCCTCAGGTGGTTGCGAACCTGATCTTTACTTGTAGTGGGAGGGACTTTTGCTCCAGTCCACATCCTGCTGTTCATCCAATTAAAAGATATAGGAAGAGAGGTTGTCATTCGACACTAATGCAAAAGTATTGTTGAGTACCTCAGTCTCCTCCTCATCCATTATTATCAGTTTTCCAACATTGTTTATGGGGATACACCTTCTTTGGCCTTCCTTTCTTCATTAATATATGTATAGAAACCCTTTTTTTATTCTTTGCATGCCTTGACAAATTCAGTGCCACCTTCCTCTTGACCCTCCTTGCCCCATCCCTACATAACCTGATTTCATCTCTATGCTTTTTCAAGGTTACCTGTCCTTGCTTCCACTGCCTGTCCATTTGCATCTCTCTCTTTTGTTTGACTTTTGTTTTCTTTAAATATTAAATATATGGGCATAAGAAATAAAAATGGTATCTATACCCACCAAACCACCAAGACTTCCCCCTTCCTCATTTGTCTTTATAGTTTAGTTTGTAGACTTTATTATTTTATATTACTTGGAAGTTTGTTGACTGTATTTCTGAGGCTGACTGGTCAGCTGTTAGTGGCTCAAAATATGCTTTGCTTTTCACTTTCTGCTTAAAATTCTCAGTCCTGTGTCTTCATTTCCCAACTTTTCCCAGCACTCAGCTATATTTCACCAGCAGAAATCTTAGTCCATGTGGGGGGTACTTAGACCTTTATTATAACTGAGGATCTAGAATTTGCAAGGAGGCTTTTTGATTTCAAACCATCCTCCAGATAGATACACTATCACTCATAAAGGTCATGTCTCTCTTTTCTTTGTAACCAGATAGGTTTTTTCCCACACAAAGATAACATTTTGATGATAGGCACAGAAGTATACATCTGTAGGGATTGTGTGATATCAATGCTGATGCAAGTATTAAGGCTACTGGTTCCACTGAGACTGTTAATGGAGACATGAATAGATAAATCCTGTATGTCCTGCTCAGCTGAATCAGACTGAAAGAGAAAGGAATGACAGCATGAACATCGTATTCACTTTGTGGAATGTACTTTGGGGAAAAAGCAGCAAAGCCCAAGCAAGCTCTTACACACAAACTGAAATCATAAAGACTGTTGATGCATGCATGGTCTGTAGATCAGCTAGATCAACATCTAACTCAGAGACTCCTGTAGTTTCTCCCTGGGCAGTTGCAGGAAACAGCCTGTGAAAGCACTGGTTGCATTCCTATGACTTTCCTCTGCACTGTCAGGATGTGTGACACTTGTGACTGAATTTGAATCTGCTGCAGGTGGCCTGACTTCGCTTCTTGGTTTATTTGTACGGAAAGAGTTATGGAGCCATAGTATTCTGCATTATGGGAAACTGGTCTGGCTGATGTATGTGTTGTCATTGCTGGATAAGTATTTGGGAAGCCACAGAAACAAAACAGATCTTATGATATGTTATGCTTTTTCCTCTTTTGCTTTCTGTAGAATTCTAACCTGTGTTCATTTTTCACCTAGATTTCTGATTATTTTAGAGAGATATATGAAGCTTCTTGTGCTTGAAGAAAAGACCTTGAAACAAGATAAGTAGATGTAGTATACCAGAAGTTTTGAATACTAGATATTATTGTGAATTCCAAAGTAAATGTCTGCCAAGAATGATCCATCCAGCCTTAACATCACTGTATCAGTGAATGCCAGCACTCTGCATGGCATTTCTGTTTCTGAGGAATTGTTTCTGAGATTTCAGTATTAACATTTTCCAACTACGGAAGTCAAGAGCACACATTAGATATTATATGACTAGATTTCACTGCTTGCTTACAACAGATCTGGAAGCCAGAACTTTTTGATCTTATCCAGATGGTCTCCTCAATTTCTAAATTGCTGTGTCTGTGACACATCATTATGATTAGATGTGTATTTTATACCTTTCACATTATAAAAAATGAAACAAAAATATATGTAGAAGAATATTGAAGATGAATAAATTATTCTTTATTCAAACATATTATTCTTAAACTGGTACTTAGGTTGTTCAGCTCTTTTGAAAAGGCTAACTTCCATTTTTGAACTCCAATTGTTGGAGGAGATCTGGGTTAGAGATCTGTATTGCTCTGTTTTAAGATTTTTTTATCACTATATGTTGGTTATTCAGATAGTCAATGCATGAACATTTTCTTATGTGTATGTGCATGTGCCCACATCCAAGAAAAATTCATAATGTTTCTTCATGAGATATATATATATGAATATATATATGTTTCTTCATTATTTCTTCCCTAAATTATGTATACAGCCAATTTCTTGCTGCTTGTATAAATCAGTATTACCCCTTTAAAGCTGAGCTGCTGCAAGTCAGAAATATGAGTAAACAGCTGACTCTCAAAACTATACAATGAAGATTTTTACCTCTACTTTTCTGAGATACAGGAAAATTTGCTTCTAGAAAGCATTTGTCTTTTCCCAGTGCCTCTCCAGTTTTTCTGATCAAAAGGATGTACTATTGTGATAATATAGGAAAGGGTTATACATATCTAAGTACTGCGTAACCACAGACAGTTTGGGGATATCAATAAGTAAATTGTCTGGATCATTATTATAGGAGAAGAATATTTACAGCTAATAAACCTATTATGATATGTGACCTCATTAATGGGAAAGCCCCAGTACTCAAGACTAGAACACTCGACTCAAAAAAGAGAAGGTATTTAGTTGAGAGATTTTGCAGCAAAAGCCATGTCAAATTTTCCCTGTAAGCAGATCCATGGCTAGTAATGATTCAAACCATGCTTGTCAAACATAAAAGGGATTTGTCCTGCTGTCTGTGTTAGCTTAATATTTTGATATTTTAGGACCTATTAAGAGGTGCAGACAGGAGGCAAATGACACATTATTATGAGATATTTTTAGAGGAAGAATTGGGATCAAATATATGGGTTTTTTGAATTTGCCAAGAACAACATAAAGCAGATTGAATTCAGAGTGATTTTCTCTTCTTGAATTGCTCTACAAAAGAGATAGATTGTATTGCTTTCTATATAGCACATTTTCTCAAGGAAATTGCTTTTCAAATTGCACTGAAATCAGGGCATCTGTTTTGAAAGACACACATAGCTAAACCTGTTGGTGAAATCCAGTCACATATCTGCCCCTTGAGAGGAAGCTGCAGTTTACAGAATTTCTCCTAATACTTTTGCTGATCTTTGTTAGTCATCAAACTTCTTCTACAGATTGATGAGAATTCTCTGTAATAATTCTCACAATGTCTTTGGAAACATTAGTGTGTACTATGAAGCATGACTGACAGTTTTATTTCCAGTGAATTCTTTACTCTAAAGGAGGTGGAGTTCCCATGGAAATGTTACTTTGCATGGGTCGCACAAATATATTTGCCAAAAATTGATTCAAGCTATGTTCCAAACAACTGAAATGTTAATCAGAACACATAAAATTAAGAGTCTAAATTAATATGAACTTAAAGATTTTACTGATCTAAAGCACCTGAATCACCTGTCTACTTACCTCTTCTCTCCTTTTTCTTTCTCATTCTGATTGAAAAGTACCAGAAGTTTGTTCAACACAGGAGAATAGAATACAGGAGAACAGACAAATTTGACTCTCCTCTTGCTGAAAGAAGACTCATTCTGATGGCACTGCTCTTAGGAAGTACATAAGCATGTCATGCTACTTTTGGAAGAAGTTGATGCAATACATCTCTGCTCACTACATTCCCTTTCTTTCCTTGAAAGAGGAACTATCCTTCTCCATTAAATGCCATGACATACAGATAAAGAGTGTGAGGATGTGGCTGGGATTTCTGGCCTGAGAATTGATGCTGGGTGACAGTCCTGTTATGCCACAGGGCAGAGAGACCATAAGTCATGGTCATGACAAAGAGAGCCCTTAGGATCACAATTAGCCCTAAGCCTGCACTCTAAACTGGTCCAGACTTGGCATGTGGACAGCAGTTTCTCCAAGCAATCAGAACAGGCAATGTCTGTATTAACAAATAATTCTGGGAATATGAGAAGATCTGTACAATGAAGCAGCTGGTACTGAGTATCTATCTCATGTTAACTTTAAATGCCTCTGAAGGGAGTTTTCCTCCCTGTAGTCTAATTTTGTAGACCAAATGTGCATTAAGGGTTGGTGTAGGGTAGTATGTTGCTGTAGCCCATCTCCTTATTCAGTTAAGGAAGAGATGATTACATTTACAACAGAAAACAATCCTGCTGGTATGAACACTGTTATCTTAGAAGTTCTAGTTAAAAACCCTGGCCTGGAACTTTGCACGGGACCAATACACTGTAATTTGCTATGTGTGTATGCACACCTGAAAACAGTTGTTATCTCCTTCAAATGAGATTCTGATTTGCATGGGCAGTTCTAGACAGCTGAGCTGTAGAAAGAAACATTGGATGAAACCATTGGAAATGTTAATCATATGGACATGAACTCCAAAGATCTAAACTGAAAGTAATCCCTCAGCTTTAATGAATCTGAAAACCAGCATGTTACAGTGCAACACCTGATGGAAGGATCAACTTTTTTCCTTCTATATCCTGGAAGACAGCAGGCAAGAAGGAAACACTCAATTCTTTCTATCTAACTGCATATTTCCATAACCAGAACCACACTGTGATCCTGATTGTTTTGATTAATCTCTCAAGTACTTTCTTTTGCACTGCACTTGTTCTACACCCTCACATGCATTTCTACAGCAGAAAAAATCTGGTGATACAAAATGAGTGTAGCATGCCTTCTCCCTTTCCTGTTACATGCTTTCTTTAGAGGTGACCAAGTTAGACATTCTCAGGCTACAACACTTGTTACTTACTATATGAGGTCTTCAGGAATTTCCAAGAAGTTGTTATTAACCCATATTATAAACTAGAAATTATTTTCTTTTAAATTTAATGACAAATATAACAATGACTTCAGTATTTCTTGGGGAAATATAGCCAGTTCTGCACTGTTTTCTCATCATGTGGACTTTCCAAGGAAAGGTAAAGCCCTTGTTATTATTTTCTTTTACAACCTCCAGGGTTTTTTTTCAGACCCCAACACCATAAAAATCCTGGCCTGAAAAAAACCAAATGTGTGGGTTCCTTGTTGTCCACCAGTGCTGCCATGCCCTCATCTCCAGCAGATCTCTGTGCTCTGACTCACTGCTACGGTGGGACAGAACTGAAAAGGGAGGTGACAGCTCCTACAGCCAGAGCACCCCCCAGCAAGGGATATGGAACCACATCAACCTCTACCTGGCTGCAACTGGAAAATTACAGGTAATGCTTTTGTGTTCATCCTGAGCTCTGGGCTGTAGTCAATACCAAATAAAATCAGCTTACTCTTGTATACCTTTTCTTGTTACTTGACCCCTAAATATTAAATAAAAATACCTTTTGACCTTACTCTTTTGTGTTTTTCTAATGAAGAGACAGATCAATAACTAGAAATCTCAGAAGGTGTATACCAGACAGACACTCACAAAAAGTGCAGTAGGAGATGTCCCTCAAGACATGAGTGACCTTCTTTCAGCTATTTTTCTTCAAAAGGATTTCAAGTTACCTATCACAAGCTATGCTGAGGTAAAATGTTTTGTCTGCTGTCGAGCTCACTGTACTTTGCATGAAGTAAATCTGTTTTCATTAAGCTGCAAAGAGGTATAATTCTTTATTCCTGCAGCAGATTATAGTCTAATTTCTCATTGTTTAGTGGCAGGAAGCACTCTTACACTGAGCTGCTGCTTAATAAGGGTGAAAATGGGCTTGTATTCCAGACACAGATTGAATTGCTGCCTTGTAGATGTCCTCAACATCTTCCCTTGCACACAACTCTCTAGGGTCAGCATACTGACTCGCGTGGGTCTGTGAATACAAGCTCTGCTCTGCCACTGCTGGGTTTGGACTTGAGAGGACAAAAAAGTTCAACCAAATATTTGTTAGTGGACTGCTGAGGTGAGATTTAGGTCACCCTGATTTTAAGTGTCTGCAATAAGACCCTGGTGACTAACAGCAGCTATGGCAAACAGAGTACAGCCAAAGATGTGAGCAAGTTCTCTCATCGGGGCAGGTGCCTACTCAGGGTGAATTAAATGGCTCTCAGCTCTACTGACTACACCAATGGCTCTAGTGAGAGCTTAGTCACAGAGTTGATGTGTAAATACCCACATTATTAATACCTGCAATAAAATGAGTTTAATCCTCCCCTAAAGCTGCTTTTTCATCTCAAACTCAGTGATGTCTTTTCAAAATTGTATATTTAGTGTGTTTTAGGAAGGAATTTGGATTATGAGTTATACTAGGAAAATGAGGAGATGGATGTGTATTTACTAACAGATTTTCTGAAATATGTGCCAAGATGGTTTTGTTTGCTGTTGGTTTGGTTTCTTGCCATTGTGTATGTGTATGTGTACCTGTGCATAAACACACACACATACATATAGTTTGTGTACCTGTGGCAAATAAAATTTTCCTAAGTCTCTCATTTCTACTATACTACTTTAAACTGTAAAATAATGTTCATTTACTTCCTGCATATACATATTGGAAGGCTATTAATTTTTTAAAAAATGCATTAAAGTGCCGAGTACCTTATTGATGATTTGAAACTGTAACTCAGCTAATTTTTCGTTATATTTTCTTTTGCATATGGATGGATATTGCTTGATTGTGTGCAATAGGTTTAATCTCCATGAAAAAAAAAAAATCCAGTAAATGCCTTGCTACCAGAATCACCCTAAATCTAAACACAGGGTATAAGGTGAAGTGAGTTGCCATGATCCTTATGCCTACATCGGAGATGGTGTATAACATTTATGGATTTTTATAATTGACTCTGGTTTAAAGTAGCTTACCTTAGACAACTTATTCAGTATCAAAATTTCCAGTGGACCCTTAATTTAGAGATGAAGATAGTTAAATTTCTGACATTTGGATGAAGGTGTCAAATGATCTAAATGTTGAAATTCTTTTTTATCAATTTACTGGGAATAAGTTCCCTGAATATCTTCAAGACACTGAGATGATAGTCTAGGCATCAGAAATCTGAGTATAATATTGGTTTAAGCTGAAATTTTGTGTGGATGACTCCCATCTATTCCTGATAAAAAGTATCTGTGATACCTGAGATACACATTAGCAACACCTTTTAAAATGAAAAAAAAAAAAAAAAAAAAAAAAAAAAAAAAAAAAAAAAAAAAAAAAAAAAT
>VWYP01033797.1:0-45313 GCA_013400435.1 Pycnonotus jocosus
CAACATAGTTGATTCTGTGATTCCAGATCACCTTTTCCTCTTAAAAAGAGGTGGGTGTGTAGTTTGGTTTGGGGGGTGGTTCTTTTGGGTTTGGAATTTTATTTTTTGTAGTCCTTCTGCATTCTCTCTCTGAGAGGAAAAAAAAGTCCAAACTTCTCCATTGCTTGGTCATGTATTTTCATGTCCTTATGGTTCTCTCTTCTTTAGCATTTTCATTGCTTTATTGCACACAGAGACAGGATAGGAAATCCCATTCAGCACTTGTGCGTCACAGGCTAGAATGAAATAGTAGCCATTCACTCACATCTGAGTTGCTGCTAAATGACTAACACATCAAGAAGCATCAAGATGGAAAAAAAGGTAGTTCTGAACATACATATTATGGAGATCAGCTATATTTGGGCAGATGTTTTAATCCAGTAACCTTTTGGAGCAGAGTAGTGCGACATGAAAACTGCCCTTCTTCCATGGTTTGCAGACAAAAAGGGAATTCTATTTCCTCACCACTTGAATACAGTTCACATTACTCAACATTGCATCTGTTCTACTGGCTACAGCTTGCAGTGTATTTTCATTAACTAATGGTCCTATAAGCAACAGTGACCAATTCAGTATCTCACAGGAGGTTTTGAGTAGGTAACTGTATTAGCTGCCATTCTGACCTAAATCCTTTTTACTTGAGGCACAATCAGAAGCAAGTGACACAACTTCCATCAGGATCAGCCTATCTGAATCGGCTTTTGAGACAGATAGCACTTGATTCCTTCCAAATCTGCTTCTGATAAACAGCATTTACTGCTCTAGTTGCAGTGTGACTGCAATTCACAATTGCAATCTACATTCAACACAGGAGATTTGGGATGTTTACAGGAGGTAATGGAGTGTGTGACTCGTCAGGGAACAGCATCCAGTTTTGGCTTCAGAATTGAAAGCAACACCTGTGTGTGGCAATAGGAAGTGGAGAAACACAGATCATATGCACAAAACATAGTTGCCAAGCATAAGCAACTCTATAGTTGTTGAAACTGGCCTAAAAGACATAGCAAGAGCTGCACTACACCTTGTTAGCTTGTACCTCTCTGTCCTGTACTCCATCACCCAGCAGACACTGGTGGCAGCATCTTTGCAGGTTTCTTATTGAGCTGCACAGAAAAAGGTATCATCAGCATACAAATATCACCACAAGTGATGCTGACAGACAATTTTTATAGTGATTTTGTATAGCTGATCAAAGGTCCTCATTGCACGACAAAGAGTGTTGTAATTTGATTGGGCTGGGGCACATGGTTTTTCATTATTTTTTTTCCAACAGTTCCAGATACAGAGTTTATAACAACTGGAGAGTATTCAAGAAGGCCTGAGCTGCGGTAAGTGCCTCAACATCTGCTGACCTGGGTTCATGTGTCTGCTCTGCACTACAAAAACTCCATGACCCTTGAACCGCACACTGGTTAGTGAAAGGACCTCAGCGAAATGAAGTGCAATATAACAGAATTACATGTATTCAACTACCAGCCACAAACAGAGCAATCACTGAATGACCATGGTATAACAGAAGATAACTGCCAAACATTTAATAGGTTAATCTCCCTTTCACTGTCACCTCTACACTTCTGCAAATGCAAGAGCAAGGGCAAATTAGATGGATGGAAAAAGTGAGGCAAATAATGTGTGAAAAAGATCTGCTCCACTGAATCAGATTAAAGGTAATTTCATTCGTTTTTCTGGCTGCAGGGGTAACCAGGAGAAAGAAGAAGAATATTATACTGTACACTTTGAACTTCCCCTGCTATTTATTCTCAATGGTGTGGGCCAACCACTTTCTAAGCCTCCAGCTGAATCCAAACTGCAACTCGCTGAACTTCACTCTGGAATCTATCTTCCTTCAGTTTCTCTAGTCCACCCTCAAATGTATTTCTGTCTTGAGAACCACTGTGAGAACATATTGTGCACTAAGTTTGTTTTTCAAGCCCATTACCCATTCCTGGCATTGTTGTCAGACTTCAGCTGTCTGCAGGTTTCTGTGCAAGTCAGTCCAGATAATTTTGCTGTACAGAAGTGGCTGGAGATCATCATTTCTAGATCCCAGCACTTGTTATGTTCAGGTAAGTGGAATGAATTACCATTTGGATGTACTGTCTCCCAGCTTAAGTTAAGAAGAAAGTTTAGACAATATGATTCTTCATATTAGGTAAATGAATTTCAGCAAATGTGTGTTGGCAGATTCACACAGATCATCTGTGGCAGAGTGTAAAACCAAGCTTGGGTTTCTCATTCATCATCTTTAGATCACTGTTAAAAGAGTTATCAACAACTTCACTTACCCTCTGTTCCTAAATAATCCCAAGTCTTTACCTTTATTAACCCAGCCATATCAAATTAAGTGTGTGTACAGTGTAAACAGGTTCTACTATGGATAATTATAATCTCATTAATAAGCAGAAACTGTAGTAAACTCACTATATATTCAGGATGCCAAGTCTTTTACTTACCACTGTGCCTGTCTTGAAAAGGAGGTAATGGACAGTCTGTGTGACATCTGCAGCATGCACTAGGTTGTGATAAGGATTTTTGTGTTTACTGTAGCCAACCTCCAGAGCTTCCACAAAAGACACCAAGGCAGAAATAGGAATCTAAATAAACCAGCACAGAATTAAAGAAAGGAATAACCCCCCCCACCACCACCACCAATAACGACAACAAAACAAAACCAAAACCAAGCAAACAAACAAATAGCTTTAAAGGCTAGGATTCAGACAGGAATATTTTGATAAAAGGTTCTCAAAGATCTGTCTGTACTTCACAAAACAACAAAATGCTAGAACATCTGAAACAGTCACTCGAGAGAGAGCGAATTCAGGTTACTATTTCAAACTGGTTTTTCCATTCATAATTACATTACATGTGAATCATTCCCACAAATAAATGCACAGAAATAAGTATACTATGAAATGTTGTCTGGAACACACATAGGGTATGAAAAGTAACAGCAACCGCTGGATTGATTGCCATGGAGAAATATTTCTAAATAGATTGCAAACAACTTCCTACTACCTTCATGATCCGCTGGAATATATCTCTGGTTTACTATTCACATTTAAAATTTTCTAACGAAACACATGATATAGCAAATCTTAGATGCTCTAAAAGGTCTATCATTTATCAAACCTCTCAGTTTTTACAGCAAAATCCAGCCTGCCCATCCTATGAGATTGCCATGTTTTTCTGACTCCAAGAGTAGCCGAAATTACCTGACAGAATGCAATTCAGGGGATTTCTAGAAAGAAGAATATACCAGGTGGTAACATGTGCAACTGGCAACATGAGTTCTCCAGTTTCATCTGCTCAGACAGGAAATATATTAAACGCTAATGTTTCCATATAAAAGATCACTGGTCTTCTCCTCTTAGGTACATATAAATAGAGGATACCATTCTGAGCAGACACCTTGATGTCTCATCAGGCATAGGAAGTTCCCGAAAAATTATGGGATCTAGACATCTGTAAACTCTTTCCAGTCAGAGTTAGAACCCCTGGGAAATGGAAATGTCAACAGTGGAAGGGACAAGAGAGTATCTGCATGGGAGCAGTGGTCAAGGACTAGATAGCAATGTTTCCTCTTCAGAGCTGGAGGAAACCTCTGGAACAATTACAAAATTATAGAATAGTTTGGGCTGGAAGGGACTTTTTAAAGTCATCTAGTCAACCTGGCCCTGCAGTGAACAGGGACACGTTCAACTAGACCAGGTTTCTCAGAGTCCAATATGATCTTGAATGCTTCTGGGATGGGGCACCTACCACCTCTCTGGGCAACATTTTCCAGTGTTTTGCCTCTCTCCCCGTAAGAAAATCTTACTTATATCTAGTCTAAATCTATCTCTTTTAGTTTAAAATAATTAGCCCTTGTCCTACTGCAACAGACCCTGATAAAAAGTTTTCCCCCATCCTTCTTATAGGTCCCCTTCAAGTGCCAAAAGGCTGCAATAAACAATCCCCAGAACCTTCTCTTCTCCAGGCTTAACAACGCTAACTCTGTTGGTCTTTCCTCACAGGAAAGGTGCTCCAGCCCTCTGATAATTTCTGTGTCTCTCCTCTACAATGGCTCCAACAGGTCCTTGTCTTTCCTGTGCTGAGAGCTCCAGACCTGGATGACCTGGATGCAGTCCTCCAAATGGGGTCTCATGAGAGCAGAGTTGGGAGTGTTCACCTCTTTTGACCTGCTGGCCAATCTAATCGGAATTTGAATTTGCTTTCATATTCTCTTGTTCTCTTTTATGCCTGCATGCTTGAGGGTCCTATAAAGCTCAGGAAAATGACACATCAGTCTTAGAGGATCAAATGCAGTATTTCCCATGGATTTCATTTGGAACCCCACCTAGTTCATGGTGCCTCATGGCAATTGAAAGTACTACTTAAATCACATATGATCTTGCTTATTAGGGAAAGTGTGGTGTTCACAAATTCTTCAAAGATCACTAAAATTACATTTTTAATTGAATAAAAGCAGGATGAGAGGGAAGTTAAACAAAATTCAAGATTAATTAAGATAGCCATCTTCTAACTACTGACCTTGAAACGGTTGATCAGATCATAGCGTGTGAGAAGTTCATAGAAAATATATTTCAGTGCATGATCCCCACTGACATCATTTAGTGCAAATACATCAAAGGACCACTTGTCTACATTCTGCAAGAGTATGTAGAAAAGACAGTTAATATGGTCATATTTTTTACCATGGTGATTCAATTTCTTCATTTTCTTGCACAATTTGAGAATTCCAGTAGTGATATAAATGTATAATTTCTTTTTCAATAAATTCTTCATAATCCATTTAACCAATGCAGAATTGTCATGAGAGGTAAAAGAATTATAAAAGAAAGGCCTCATAAAATCAGGCCTGCTCTACTAAATTGCCAAAGTTAGCCTGTCACTTCTTCTAAGTAATTTGCACATTCCTATGTGAAAACAATCTTGGTATGAAAACTCATTAGCATAACAACATATTTGTTGAAAAACAAATGCACCTGCAATAACAATAAGATCTGTTCCATGAGAACCCATAAAGGAAAAATGTAAACAACCTGAATCTTAGCATGTACCCACAAATCACCTTCTGACCAATAAATGAAGTAGTAAGAAAACTACCAGCCAATAGGTGTTGCACACAAGGTCAGTGAAAACTGTGTAAAATGAGTTGTGAAAATAAAGAATTGGCTTTTTCCACATGAAGAAAATGGAGTCTCAGCTAACTTATTTCAATACAGAATCATCAATGTACTTACAGTATCAGTATACTTATCAGTATTGTGTGACTTGTGTTTAAGAAGCTTCCATTAAGAACATGTATGCTGTTTGTTTATTCTAAACATGACAATTCTCTACACTGTAATTTAATCACCAAAGAATGAATCCTGAAAGATAAAAGTCCTGGTTTGTTTTTGTACCTGAGACATTGAGATGGTCCTATTTGGGCTGATATGATACATTAAATGCTAACAATTATATAAAATCCAACCTCTGTAACAGAAGAATAAATATCTAATTCCAATTGGGAAAGTTATAGCCAGCTGTAGAAGACATACTAGTGCTGCAGGCTGGTCATTCAAGAGATCAAGGAGGGGAAGTTCACTTCTCAGCTCCTACATTAAAGTTTAAGGTTTAACCTTCTTGCAGAAGTTTGAGTTCAAATCTCAAATGTTAGGGAAGACTGTGTGAGGTGACAGCATTCATTATCTAGCAAGAGATGAAGACAAACACTAATTATTTCTAAATGCTCAGTTTCCTAGCTTTCTGTCTCTTCTTAATCTTGGGGACTTGTTATATATGTCGACAAGCAAATTCAGGGATAGAGGTTATTCTGCTCATCTTTACTGGAAGGCACGACATTTTTGTAGCCACAGATAAGTAGACGTCTATACTGCAGACATTGTAAGTGACTACAGATTCTGTGTTCAGTATTTGTATATTTGCTAGCCTAGAAAATATTCCTGTCATGGCATGGGCATCAGAAAAGACTGAAAAAATAAATTCTAAAGCATGTCAATCCTTTGGCAGTAATTAATGCGAAGATCCATCTCTAGCACTAGACTAATGAACAGCAGATCACCACAGCATACTCTGTAAATATGTCTGTATGAATGGTTTGTCTAGCCACTATTCAAATGGAAGACAAGGCTGATTATCCCTTTTATGGTAACCAGTCTTGTATCTTCACACCCATGTCATAAAGGAAGGCAACAGACTACTGCAGTAGAAAAATTAATATAAAATATATCTAAAGAGATAGAAATGCTGTGAACTCAATTTTTAAAAATGCCAAACTTCTCATCCACTGAAAAAGTGAGACAGATTATACATCCAGAACTTGCAGTGCTATAGCCTGCATTTTTTTGCAGAAGCTGCAGCACTTAATTATTTTATTAAAACCAACCTCTGTCAGAAAGCTGTGATTCCACAGCTTTGAGTTATTAAGTCAGATGTCCTCTTGACCACAGCAACAAAAAAGAGAAGTTGTAGTTAAAAAAGTAAGCTTGTTTTGACTTCATTTCATCTCAATCCTTGTCCTTATTAGCATGACTCTGAGGGGAATATTGATTACGGCAATCCAGAACACCTGAAGATGTGTGCGTGGCACACTCCTACACCCTTTTGCATGCTTAAATCATCAGGTCATTTTACAGATCACACTAAGTAGTTGGGTAGCTGTAAGGATTTTTTAATTGAACTTATTGGACTGAAGCAAGCAACAAACACACCATTTTCAATGGAGGAGATGGGACTTTATGACAAATTTAAGATGAAATATTATTTTTAAGACAGAAGACTTCACAGAATCATAGAATATGCGGAGTTGGAAAGAACCCACAAGGATCATCATGTCTACCTCCTAGTCTTTAACAGGACATCCCCAAGTGTCACACCATGTGCCCGAGAGCATCGTCCAAATGCTTCTTGAACTCCATCAGCCTTTGTGCTGTGACCACTTTGCTAGGGAGCCTGTTTTGACTTCTTGAGAGTAACTCCCATTTCAACCAAGTCCATTGCCAAACCCAAAAACATCCAGGCAAAGACATGTTCTCAAAACAGTTTTGGAAAAAAATTCTAGAGTGCAAAGTGACCAGGTAGGTGCTATTTCACTCTGATAAAAATTAGTCAATGACTTTGCTGTTACTGGTTTAACTTTTTCTAACATGACCACTTCTTTTTACAACCTAATCATTTGAAAAAAGGGAGGAATTCTATAAGACTTAAGTCAGCTGAGAGCAGATGATGAGTCTTCCATTTTCTTGTTACTACTGAGGAACTCATTAGAAGAGGTACCAGTTATAGATAGCTTCCCTCATAAGCTGGCTGTGGAGTGTAGTTGCAAAAGAACAAAGAATTTACATTCTATTTGCAGGAGTGAAGCTAGCACTTGTCAACACGGAGTTGGAAAAAGGTGTGGGTAGACACTTTGATTCTGTATATGAAAAGCATATTTGATCATTCTTCTTGCAATTCCTCCAGATCTTTTGATGAGTTCTAGATTCAAAATGGAAAGGATACCCTAACTGTAAACCTTTGCAGTGTGGAGAAATGCTGCAAGATGTCTTAATGAGTTTTACATCTAATATCCCTGTGTATTGCCCTAGTATATCACCTTTTTTCACCATTGCATGGCATGGCTAAACCACATGCAACATGTAATCTGCAAAGCTGCTGTATAGGCCGCTGGTTGCTAACTTCTGTTTGTAGTCTTGATAATTCCTGCCTAAGTCAAGAATCTTGCAATTGGCCCATGGATTGAAGCTTTGTTTATTTTTCAGACTACTTCTGATTAATTGTTTTCACTCTGAAACCCCAAAACTCACAGAAGGGTCCATTTTCATAAACTGATTGTCACTTTGAAGACCTGAAGCTGAACAATGCAAGAAATTCCCTTCTCTCATAGCAACAGATCCTTTTCCTTCTCCATCTCTCTCCATCTGTGTTTTTTTCCTTCCTTGTGGGATGTTGTGAGTGATTCCTAAATCTTAATTTAATCACTGTAATCTAGAACAGAATTGCAATCTTCACAACCTGAAAATGGCCACAGTCTCGAACTTTATTCTTTCTTTATTGAAAGGATAATCTCTTAAGCCAGTTAAATGATTAATGTATGAGAACTAACTGAATGTCAGAGAGAAGCAAAGGCCAAGTATTAAGACTCCCCTTATCATGTCAAATATCACAGTATTATTTTGATGCTTTGTGCAGACCCCCCTTCAATATCTTTTTATTGGGATTACCTTTAGCACTCCAATTACAGCTGGTGGGTAGCTCAAGCCGACCATATTTGAAGTACGCCTGTACATTCTACCAAGATGAAATAGATAAAGCAACACATAAACAGAATTAAAAGAAACAAACAATCAACAAAACTCACAAAGCAACAGACCATTACAGGAGACCTGATTTAGTCCAGAAAACCCTAACTGGAATATGGACCTTTTTTCCTTTCATTTTGTTGCTAATTTGCCCAATATTCTCAATACTATTCTTCATGTATAGCTTAATTTGAGATTGTACACTCTCCAGTATCTCATAGCTTGGTTACAGACCTGAACATGACAAAGAATTTGCCAGTATCAGGTCTTCATCAGATGGAAAGGCTGCTCTCAACTAAATAAAATGTTCCTCAGTTTTCACTGTACTGTAACTGTAGTGAACTTTCAGTTCCCTTAGTCCTTGATGACCAACATGCAAGCTAATTCTGAGTGTACTTCAGAAACCATTTGTATGCAACGAAGCAACTCCAGTGTGATACACCTGTTACTTTTGTCTGCGTGTTTTCAAGATTAGTATAAAACCTTTTGGGTGTTTGCCATGTGTGTGTGTTTCAGGGAGTGAGAGAAAAATAAAAAGGTAATAATCAACATCTAGAACCATATTAAATAAGGTATGTAATGTGCCAGATTTTAGACTTGATTATAAAGTATATTTTAAATAGATTATGAGGTATGTACAAGTTTTTAAAGTTGTTTTCAGGACACACTGCTCTTAATAAGATTTGGTGAAAGCAGAAACTCTATTATAGATAGAATGTCTTTCCTCAGGCCACCCTTTTTTTGCCCTAAAGCACTGTAGAACTAAAAGGAGTTGATGGAAAGCTCTCTTCTCCCATCTGAAACAATCCTGTGCAATCTTCCTTCACTGCCATTTTTTCTTTGTCATCTTCTGCACTCAGAACTGAAAAAAGTCATTCCCCTTTGGAGACTTATATTCACTCACTCCCAAATCACAGAATTTTTTATCCCTTCCTTTCTCTAGTGAAGGAAGCATTCTTTCACTCCATAGCATTCTCTTAAGAGACAATTGAAGCAGAACCCCTTTCCCTTAGCTCAGGAGAGTCACAACCCACCTCCAGTGCCATATTATACCTGAACACTTCCTTCTTTGGGTCACAGTGATCCAGGTCAGCTGGAAAGCAGCCTACTGAGCCAGCTTTCTGCATTTACTTCCTTGTTGAGCAAGTCCCTCACTGAGAGTAAGGGTTAATTCCCAAGTAGCCTGTCAAACCTTTGAGAAATCTGTCCTGAGGAGAAACTAGAGGTTTAGTCTTATTACTGTTTGCTGCCACTCTTAACACATGTACAGTAACTTTGGTGCACAGATAAAAATATTGGCTATAGTCATGACAAAGGAGGCTTCTATGTGTCTTTGTGGATTGTGGCCCACTGTCATAACCTCCTGCACAGAGGGCTATTAGGCTGTCACTGCAATTCTGATGAACAGTGGAAGGTGATCTGCTCTTCCATTCCTGACTTGAATTTTGCTATTACAAAATTATCCCAGAGATCTGAGAGCTGCTGTCTTTCAGGCTGTCCAAAAGAATGCTGACAGTTTCAGATGTGCAAGCTCTCCTTCTGGCTAGAACAAAGAAGGTCAGTAAAGAGTGGTTACGTGACAAGAAAAGGTAAAATTAGAAGTGAGTCCAAATTAAAATGAATAAATATTTTAAAGGATTAAAAAAGTAAAATCAGTTTTAGCAACAGGTTGTGATGTAAATCACAAGAGGGAAGGCTGAGAGGACTCAATGGCTTTTTTGAAATCCTCCCTAAACTCCAAAATTTTCATATCAGTTTTGATCTACAGTTCATTCTAGTAATAATATGGTAAAGGATTTTGTTCTGTATTTTAGCACTTCTTCATAAAAAATACTAGATCACAGAGGTAAATGGAAGCAAGGGAGAGTTTGAGCTGTCCAAATTTTAAACGCCATCACCCCTGACCTAGGACTATGCAGAAGTGTATATTGTCTGTCAAAATTACACAAAGTGTGCTCTTACATCTTTACTATAGTAAGAACAAGGGAGTAGGTATTGTTTCAGTTTGCAATATTTTCCTAAATCTCAGGCTTTTAGGTGTTACCCAGATCTGTGTAGAAACATTAACAGAAGCATATTAAAGTGTTCTTCATTCAATAGTCTTCTACTAGTCCTCTGAGGTCTTCTGGCCTAAGGTACTCTCCTCTACTTCCTGTGATTGTGCCATCACATACTACAGGTGAAATCTGCAGTACCTGGGTAGTTACTAGAACAAAGTAATTACATGACACTTTACCTTTCCACAAATATCCCAGCTTGCACTGCATGGACGATACTCCTGAACCGGGGCTTTTCCTCAGTCCTTTTGAGCATCATCCCCATTTGCCGTGTGAAGGTAGAAGCCAACCAGTCACGGACCTCTGAGGGCACAGAGTCAGACTGGATATCACTGAGTTCATCTTCTGTGTCCAGTAAACGCCTAGAAGGATGAGGAAACAGAAGGGTAAACACATTCCTAGAGACAGCACTACAACATTATTAACAAAAAAAGAAACTCATATATATTCTAATTAAAGCAGCTGTTAAAAGTCTTTGATTCATCAGCCCTAATAAAACACAATAGTACAAGTCTTCAACTGTTTGTTTCTTCTCTTATATACTTACATTTCAGATTGTGAAACTCACTACTAGGCTGAGAATCAAGAAGTATCAGTGTCACTCTGCTTTTGCATGTTTTAAACTTGCATTCTGATATTTTAGACTAGCCTTCTGATGTTTTGCAATTCTGAGCTGAGTTCCCAAACCTTTTTATGTAAATAAAAAATGTTTACATTCTTTTGCTCTGAAAAAAAGCATTTGAGTGATTAGAATGGTCACCAATCCAGTAATGGGATGACCTGCTTTTGGCCAATACTTGGCCACTTATGTACAGTGTATATAAATAAAGTCAGAAATTTGAATAAAGAGAATTCTTGTATGCTGACCTCGGACCTGTCTGCCTCATTCTTTCCAAACTCAAACAACGAATGCTGCACCAAAAAGTGCAACATATCAGTCTTCTGAAGTACAACTATATGATCTTCTCCTGACTTCACATCTTCAGCTCATCAATATTTCGGAACCTTCTGCCTTTCAAAGGCAATTTATTGTAATTTCTAGGAATTTCTAGCTTCTGAATTAGTAACATACAGTTCTCTCCCATTCTGGTCATCTGTATTGACTCTACAAGTGTCATGTCTGTTATCTCATGTTATCTCTGGGTAAATGATGTGTAACCAAGAAGGGGAACTCCTCTGCAATGTCTTACCAGTCTACCTCTGTCATGAGTAATTTTTTTTTTTCCAAAGACATCCTAGAAGTGAAAAATTTGACATTATTCAGAAGAAATAGTTGAGTAGAAATTTAAAAACTGTCAGAAAAAGTAAGACACAATTACTATGAAAACATTTATCTGAGAAAAAGTATATTGCAGTTATGATTGGTTTTGATCTTCTTCCCTGTCCCAGGAAACTTGAAGAAGCTTTTAAATGAAGGGTGGAGATCTGTTCTACACAGAATACAATATTCTAATGATTAAAACCATAATGTCTATAAATAATAAATCTTGGCTCAACCAACTTTCACAACCAACTTTGACATGTAAATAACAACTGGTGCTAGATACAAGAGTGCTGATGTCTGTAATTAGCTTACCTAGTTTCATCAATGTACACTGACTCAAGAACAGTTGCCGCATATTCCAAATTCTTCTTTAGATCTACAACTGAAGCTTCCCCTCTCTCTAATTGCTTTACCAAAGACCGCAATCTAAAGAAAAGGAAAACAAAAGTCTGATTAGCAAAATAGGTTGAGAGTGAGTGTCAGTTCCTAGGATGAGACCTAGCATATACCTTGACAGGTGAAAACTTTTGGAAGTCTACAAGTTTTTTGAAGGCTACATACATGGAATCAACAAAAGTTACTTTTCAAAGATCAGTTATAATGATGCCATGCAAATATATGTAAGTCCATGAGCTATCACAGAATCATACAATCACAGAACGATATAATATGCTGAGTTGGAAAGGACTCATCAGTATCACTAAGTCCAATCTCTGACCCTACACAGGACACCCCAAGAATCATACCATATGCCTGAGAGCATTGCCCAAAGCCTTATGAACTCAGATGCCTTGAGTCCTACCACTAGTCATGAGAGTGAAGAGATGAGTATCTGCCCCTCCACTTCCCCTTGTGAATTGTTGAAGACTGCAATGAGGTCTCCTCCTTATCTCCTCTTCTCCAGTCTGAACAGATCATGTGGTCTCAGTCACCCTTCATAAGGCTTCCCCTCTAGATCTTTCACCATACTTGTGGCCCTCCTATGGACACTTTCTAATAGTTTAATATCTTTCTTATATTGTGGTGTGCAAAACTGCACACATTACTCAAGGTAAGGCCATACCAGTGCAGAGCAGGGCAGGACAATCACTTCCATTAATCAGCCATCTGTTCCCTACTCAAAACTGAAATAAGTGAAAAGAGAAATCACTGGATATTTAACACAGGAGCTAAGAGAAGACAATTTCAATCCAGCCATAGGAAGGAAGTTCTTGAATAGTATCTGTTAACAAATGACTGTTATTCCTCATGATTGATGTACACATGCAAAACTGTACTAGAATATACTTAGAAACACTACTGTAGAAAAACTATACAAGGTTAGGAAATGCTATGAATTTTGGTAAATCAAGCAGCCACCCTTAGACTATCCCATGTATATTAAACAGAACTCACTACTTTCACATCCAAACAGTAAGCATTGCTTCATATGCCTCCTCGTTTCTTCATTCCATGTATGCAGAGTCTGACCCCTGAACTAGCTACCAGAAACATTGTACACATGCCACAGGAGTCAATATTAAAGAAAGAATATGACCTTTGGCTTTTATTTAATTGATATAAGAATGTGGCAGCTTTATGCTGAACTCATTCAAAATTCATGTTCAATAATAGTACAGCCAGTAATGATTGTTTCATGGAACCAATATTCTTCATTGAAGAAGATTATGCAAAGTACTGTGTGCATCAATCATTTAAAACAACAGAAGTACAGTTGTTTCTCACACTATCATGTGAAAAAATTACACTTTGTCTTACCATTCAGTATCTCTAACTCTTGCTGATTCATTGAGTTACAGCAGCTGCTCTCAATTAATTGTACTAAATAAGAGCCTGGTGATAGTTTGCCTTTAATGTATTACATATATCTCTTTTTAAAAAAATAATCCTAAATGGACTGAAGGGAATCCAGGCAAATTTATTAGCTGAAAAATTCTGCTTCAAGGTGGGTGAAATAATTTTGAAATGCAATCAAATTCACCTGTAGCATTTAGGAACATGGTATAATGAGAGCTTGGCAGTGCTGGGTTAACAGTTGGACTCAATGATCTTAGCGGTCAACTCTAAGATCAACTCATTTGTGATAACATTCCTTTGAGAGCCAGCTCAAATTGCTTTTTAAAAAAAGTAAAATCAACAACAAACTTTATAATTTAACAAAAGAGTAATCAGAAGTAGACCTGACTGCATAAAAGCCAGCTTCAGTACACACACAAAAAGACAAAGAGTTGCTCCTAAAGTTTGGAAGACAAATATCTGCTGAACTGAAAGACAAAACTCTGCCTTCTGATCTCCAGTACATTCCTTGCTCTTCTCTGGAAAACTACCATAATTACTGGTAAGAAATTCTTACTAAGTTTGAGAAGCAGTGAACTGTATCAAAGAATTCCTGCACAGAAACAGGCATGCATCTGCCATCTCACTATCATGTACAAACTTGATAAATCTGATATTCTGAGAGTCATATCAGAGTTAGAGAGCATGAGCAAACTGTCTAAGCATGGGCACATGGAGGGTCTGACAGATGCCCTGCAACAGTATCTGTCTGCCTGTTGGGGTATAAAAAAACTGTAAAGCAAATACACAGGATACTTAACAGTGTCCAAAAGTATCGAGAGCAGACTACATGCAGTTATGCATGTAATGCATATGTACAGTAGTTTCAGTCAGCTGGGCAGACAGATGTCTCCACAGTTTGCATAGCAAATTCCTGAAACCCATTCCAACAGAGGGTTGGTGAGCAAGGTACAGCATACACAGGAAGTAACCCAGAAGCTCACCATCATTTTTTACAACTGTCAGCAGGTATTATTCATTCCACAGTTTACCACATCTTAATCTAAGGCTCTGCATATATATATAATGTATATACCACTGAGGAAAAGATACAACCTAGAAAGCCAGCTCATGTAGTAATACTCAAAATGAAACTGAAAGTAGAGTAACGGGTAGCCTGTAACCCAATGAATTTGTATTCAGCTGGATAGTTATCTTCTGTCACTATTTTAATATGCATAAAAATGCAAGTCACAACATTTAGAGGAAATAAAAACATGTGTTTGCAAAGAGCAAACACACAGTACTGCTACACTGGCATTTTTAACCTAAAAAATTTATATGCAATTTCCCAAGTAATTGCTTTGCTTTCTTCATGTTTCCTGAAATATCCTTCTTCCTTTGAATAAAAATACAAACATTAAAAATTTTAAGTAATCAATTTTTTAAAATTATTATTAGAAGCATGAAAGTGCAACAATGCTAAGTTCAGTGGCCTTGGTAGGATGGTAAAAAGCTTGTTTCAACTCACCTTGATTCAGATAAACTTTTGACAACATTAGTCAACTATAAGTGAAATTAAATAGTTTAGGCTTTCACTTCCCATTTTTAAATTCCTTCATACATATTGAAGGATGTCCTGCACTGGAAACTTTAGCAAACTTTGGTTTACTGAATGATTTTCAATAAAACAACAGCCTAGGCACTTCCTCAGTACCAGGTCCTGTAAATTATCATTGTCTCCCTCTCTTGCTACTGAAAATTCTAAAGGATGTGCAGTCCTCCAATATGCAAACATCTCCCCCATTCTCAGGTTCTAAACTTTGGGAACTGAATGAGAAAATATGAGCAATTAATAGGATTGGTCATGTTTTGGTTGGGTTTTTTTTGTTTTTGTTTTTGTTGGGTTTTTGTTGTTGTTGTTGTTGTTGTTTTAATTCAAGTCAACTACTTCACCTAGCAGGAACCTTTTATAGAAATCAGGTATACAGATGCTCATGGAAGTCACTGGAGATGGATATCAATGATAAACCACCTGCCTGTCATATACTTCCTCAAGAAAGGGTGCACTGCCTCTTTAATGTACCTGCCTTACCCCACCAGTGAGAAAAATGAGGCAGGAAATTATCTTAGGTGGTTGTTGTGGTTTCAGATGGCTAAGATGAGGTGAGATGGCTTATTCCACTGAATAAATATGATAGCTGAACAAGGATAAATTTCAGATGTGGGAGAGAAACAAAGGCTGCTATATTCTTTTTTCATAACCAGAAATCTTCTAATTGGTATTCCCCAAAGCAAGTCTTCCTGTTGGCAGACTAGTTCTTTCTGAGATGTTAGTGTGAATTAGTTTTTTGGGGAAACTGTTCAAACACAGTACCATCACTGAATTTTTTGACAATGACAACCAAAGACAGCAAATGAAATCTTCCAGAATAAGGCATTTTCAAACCACTGTTGCCTTTTATAAAAAAACTACCTCCATTATAACATATCAGACACAAATTTAACAATTTTAATTTGCATCTTTAAACAGAGATACCTGAAGTAAACTGTCAATAAATGTATTTAATAAACAATAGATAGATAATATATGATACATATACTAAAACTCTACACAATGAGATCACCTGCCCTGTACTTAGGAGAGCAGACTTTGGGAACTTGTGTCATAGAGTCCCCTGTGGTAGAGCCCTGGCTAGCAGACGGGTTCAAGAATACTGGCAAATATTCAAGGATCTCTTCCTCCAAGGTCAAGAACGATGCTTCTCAACAAGAGGACAAGGGGCAAAAATGCCAGGAGGCATCCATACATGGATAAGGAGCTGCTGAGCACCTCAGAGATAAAAAAGGAGTTTACAGGAGGTAGGAGCAAAGACAAGCTAAAGCCCAGTTAAAACTGAGTCTAGCCAGAGATGTCAAAGACAACAGAAATAGCTTCTATAGGTATCTTGCTAACGAAAAAACAACTAGGGATAATGTGGGCCCTCTCTAGAAGGAAGTGGGAGATCTGAATACCTGGATAAGCCTGGAATATGGAGAAAACTGAGGTTCTCAATAAATTCTATGCCTCAGTCTTCAACAAGTAGTGCTCCAGCCACCCTGCCCAAGTCATGAAAGGAAATTGCAAGGACTGGGAGAATAAAGACCTTAAGCCCACTGTGGGAGGGAATCAAGTTCAAGATCGTCTAAGGAACGAGAATGTGCACAAGTCTATGGGATCTGATGAGATTCATCCATCCTAAGGGAATTAAGGTCCTAAGGGAACTCGTATACGAAATTGCTAAGCTACTATCCACCATATTTGAGAAATTGTGGCAGTCAGGTGAAGTTCTTAATGACTGTGTATTGATTTGGCATGGCCTGGTTTTTTGGTAGCAGGGGCCGGTGGTGACACAGGGGTATGTCCTGTGAGAAGCTGATAGAAGCGTCCATCATGTCAGGCAGAGCCAATCTCTGATGGCTCTGAAGATGGACATGCTGTTGGCCCAGTTAGGGAGGTTGTTAATGCCTCTGTGATGACATATTTAAGAAAAACAAAATCAAAACAGTGCATGCATTGTTTGTTTCCAGGGGTGGTGAGGCGCTGCCACCCAGAGCCATCCTGGCACAGCCAGCGGTGATGCACTGCTGCAGCCGCCACCATCTTGGTGTGGTGTGCAGCAAATCTTGCCTGCCTGGCTGCCTCTAACCAGCTGCACCGTGGGCAGAAGAGCGGGGGGCGCCGGCGGCTTCTCCTTCCCAGCACCTCCTATGAAGAGAGGCTTTGAATAGTTCCAGTGCCACAGCAGCCATCATTGCCCACACAATGGCACCAGGGATGCCTAGCCAGCAGCAGAAAGATGACAAGTAACTCCTTGATGCAGAACCTAGACGAGATCAACCTCTCGGCGCTGCAGGATCTTGCAAGAATCTTTGAATTAGTGCAACTTGTTGGCAATGGTACCTATGAGCAGCAGTTTTTCTTCTAGTCAGAGAAGGGGAGGAAGTGAGGATTTGTGAGAGAAAACAACATGGTGACACCAACGTCAGTGGGAAAAAACAGAGGAGGAGGAGATGCTTCCTTCGTCAGAACTGAAATTTCTCTGCAGGCCATGGTGAGGACTATGGTGAAACAAGCTGTTCCCTTGTAGGACATGGGAAATACAGACATCTGTGGGCATGATTTTTTAGGTCTGAGAGGATTTAGCTTGCTAGAAGCTGCTAACTTTTCTCAAGGGAAAAGCTGTCAACAAAATTTCTTCTCAAAACAATTTTGGCAAACAACCATCAGTTTTTTAAAACAATTTCTGCAGGTGGTGTTTTGCTGGTTTTCTGTCTAGGGGAATCAAACCCAGGTCTCCCACATGACAGGCAGGAATTTTAACCATTACACCATTTGAGAAATTGCTCAGTGTAGGGGTAGAGCGCTGGCCATTTGTCTCTTTCAGTCATATCAGTAAAACCCAGCTGGATGGTTTTCAGCTCTGTAACCTAACTTGATCCATCTTGTCCTTTAATAGCTTCTGTGACTCACTGCATAGGACTGACTCCATGTAGCTTTTAATTTTTCATTTATGCCTACAATACAGCAGGAACTGTCAGTTAAGAGGATGTATCATTTTTCAGGTGGTTGATTATAGGGTGCAGCCCCCTTAGCAGATGATGTTTTCCTTCTCATCCTCTGCAGATAGTCCAGAATTTTTGCCCTCAGGCCAATTTGTGATGATTTCCAAGATCCCTAGGTGACTAGGGTTTCCTATTCAATGTGATCAATGTGATTCACTTACTCCATGAAGCAAAAGTGGCATGATGTGTGAAAGGACTTTTCTTTTAAACATCCAGCACAAGAAGTGGTTGCCAGGGTGCCAAGAGGAGCTCTGCCTCGGTGCCAATCACTTCTGAAGCAGCTTGAATCCCTTCATAGGCTGCTAGTATCTCTTTTTTGGCAGACATGTAGTAGGCTTTGTCTCTTTTGTATTCCCAACTCCACGGCTACTGCAGGAACAGTCTCCTGTTTAATTTGTTAAAAAGGTTATTGTTGTTAAGGACCCCATTTGAAACCATTCTTCTTCCCAATCACTTGATAGAGAGGGCTTATGATCTGACTGTAATCTGCAACATGCATTCTCCAAAAACCCACAGCACTGAGGAAAGCTTGTCTTTACTTTTAGCTGGTTGGTGGGGAAATGGCTGCAATTTTCTTGATCATGTCCATTGGAATCTGATGATATTTTATCCCTAGAAACTGATATTCCTGGGCTGTTCTCTTGACTTTACTTTGCTTTATGGCAAAGCCAGCCTTCAGGAGGATATGAATTATCTTCTCCCCTTTTTTAAAAACTTCCTCAGCTGTTTGCTCCACATGATGATGTCATCAATGTACTACAGTATTCTGGAGCCTCACACTTTTCCAATATATTCATGGCAAATAGTGGGGCTGTGTTTCCACACTTCGTACAGTTGAATCCAGGTGTACTCAACATCCTTTCAGGTGAAAGCAAACTGTTGTCTGCACTGTCTTGCTAAAGGAACAGAGAAAAATGCATTAGCATAATATCAATGCTGGCATCACTTTTCTGCCTTGGACTCCAGTTTGTTCTGAAGTTCCAGAATGTCCAGAGCAGCACTCAGAGGTGGCACGACTTTGTTCAGGCCATGATTAGTCTACTGTCAGCTTCCTTTCTCCATTGGACTTATGCACTGTACATGTAGGGATATTAAAGGGTGGCTCTCCAGTTCATTAGTCATTTCACGGATGTGGGTCACAGAGTCCCAGTTGGTGCGGTATTGTTGATGATGTACTGTTGTGGTAGCAATCACTATGTGTTGTTCTTTGACCCTCACCAGTCCCACAGCAGAAGGGTCCTCAGAGAGACCGGGCAAATTATTCAGCTGTCTAATTTCCTCTGCAGTTATCCCCAGAGCCCAACAATGACCACTTGGGTCTTTGAAATACCCTCTCCTGAGTTAATCTATGCCAAGGACACACAGGGCCTCTTGGCCAATCAGAATTGGGGTGTTTTTGTCATTCATTCCCAGTCAGGCTTGTTTCAGTTTCTATCCTGTCAGCCATCACCCCAAAAATAGAGATAGATCCTGTCCCTATAGATCTTGATGGCATCAGGGTATCTTGTGTGCCAGTGTCAACTAAAGCCTTATACTCTTGCAGGTCTGATGAACCAAGCCATCAGATCAACACAGTCCAAAAAATCCAGTTGTCCCTTTCCTCCTGCTGGAGTTCTAGTCATAACAGTCATTGTTCACATCTTGTAAATATGACCTTGAGGTGCGTTCAAGAGGATCAGAAATAACATTCAGCCCTTTCATTGTGTCTGACAACTTGTCCACTGCAAACTGGAGCAGCATTTATCCTTGAAGAATTTCCTGTGGTGGTTGTCCTTCCTCTCCACTCACACATCTGTGCTGATAGGACAGAGATGGGTTTTCCATTCCATTTCCTCATGTCCTCTCTGTGGATATGCAGGTAAAAGCAGAGGTTACCTTGTGGTGTATACTGTCTCTTGAGAGCAAATGGAATGGTAGTCCCCAGTTCAGTGTCTACTGAGACCCTGCAAACCATGCTGCTGCTCCTTTGCTTCTCCACCTCGCCCCTCCTCTGCCACCTGTGGCAGGCTAGACAGGAGAATTGGAGGTACAAAAGGTAAAGGTCATCAGTTAAGATAAGAACAATTTACTGGAAACAGCAGTTAGGTAAGAAAACAAACCATAACAGCAACAATACTAAAAATAGAAATGTTCAAAAAAGAGAGATTCACATGCAAAATGCTCAGTGCAGAGCCAGACGCAACTACAGCCACACACCCCAACCAGAAAAGACTGCTTAACTGTGTGAGAGACTCCCTTTTATGCTGGCAATGATGTGAGGTGACAGAGAATTACCCCCAGGTTCTAGCCATGTTTTCTCTTGGTTACTGTCTTTAATCATCCCTGTCCTTGCTGGAACTAGGACAAGTTTCAAGTCGCCTTCCATAAGCATAGACTTCTTCCCCTAGATCAGGTGTCTCAGAGCCCCATCCAACTGCACTCCCAATGTTTTCAAGTACGGAACATCCACAACTTCTCTGGACAATCTGTTCCAGTACCTCACCACCCTCACAATAAAGAATTTCTTCTGTAGATATGGTCAGATCCAGACACACAGGAGCTATATTGGGCAATATAGTAAACAATAACTCCATTGCAGACAAAGCTGCAACAAAACAGAAAACGCTAAAATGAAATACATTAAATGGTTTATCTTTTTGTGTTTTCACAACAGTGTCCCCAGTATGGCTGCAGGGTTGTTTGCTTCTGGATTAGTCAATCATCCTGGCAGGACCTTGTATGTAATACCGATAGTAATACCAAGTATGGCTTCAAATGCCAGAGGGATAAGTAAGCAAGAAAGAAAAGAAAGTGGTGTTCTTTTTCCTAAAGGAACCCTCTAATATCACGCACATAAAACAAATATAGTTGGCTTAGGACTTGGTTCCAAATTTGCAAAATAAGAATATGTAGATGCATCAAAGCCATTTTATCTAAAAGGGAAACTATCTCAAAAGGATGGCTGGCTACTGTAACTCAAGTTTCCCTACATGGTGCTAAGAATCTTCATCAGTATCATTAAAGTACTCAGTAACTTAAAGAAGTTATACTGAACTAGTTTTATTAGTGATGTTTGCATTTTTGATGTCTTCTGAATTTCTTTTCATAGACTGCTCTTGTTAGTTTGAGTAAAGGTTTAACAAAACTTTCTATGACAAAGAACACAAAAGAATACCAAATAGACAGCTCCTCCTTTTGAAGTAGATCCAACTGGGACCAAGTTTTCTGCTTCTAGAAATGTTCTGGGAGAGCACAACAAGTAACGGGACAGAGGAGTCACTGTTCTTTCCCACATCAAGTGTTTGCACATTTTTATCTTGTTGAGTTTTAAGATATTTATGTTCATATATGTTTTTTTAAAGTTTGTTGCCTGCAATATTTTACGATGTTTGTATTTTTTCTCCAGTTGCCACAATGGATGGGAAAGATTCCTCTCTCAATTTGGTTTTGGGAGCTTACACAGGATTTCATATGACTATGGAATCAAATTTTTGTACCTCTTCCTAGCTCCTCAGAGCAAAGTATGGAATTACTACACCAAGGGAAGCATGTGTAGTAACAGTAAGAGATGTGTAAAGCCCAATTTTGCAGAAGAAAGAGATATTGAACAGTCAGTGGCCTCTGCAAGGTGGGGGGAAAGGGGTTGGCAGATGAGCTGAAGTGGTAGCTGCAAAGTTGCAACTGTAAGTGAAGAAGGCATAAGTTGTTAAGAGAAGAAGAAAAATTTTGGGATGAGAATCACTGAAGGGTCTGATAAAGCTGAAAATGTATTTGGTCTGATCCCAAGAACCTGATTGAAATGATATACTGAAGAGGTTGGAATTACTCGACTGCTGTTATATTTTGTTTCCCACCCTTGAGGCAGTCCAAACTATTATGTAGTAGAATATTTATGGAATGTAATTTTCCCATAGTACCCACTAACCTTTTCCTCTTTCTGTGGGTACAGATTCTGAGATCCCCCTGAAATCTGGTTGGTAGGAGAAGTAAGGGTGGTAATCTGGCACATGTATATTTGTTTGGGTTTTGGTGATACCTGGACCTGTAAGATCACAGACACCAAAAGGCAAGGTAGCCTAAGTATTGATTTTTAGATTTTGTACATGGAGTGCAATGCATTGCACTATCAATAAGTAAGAGAGAATCTTAAATTGAATTTGTCATGCTATTTTGGAGCCCAATTTACTAGTCCAGCAAGTATCAAAAATAGTTTTATAAAATTGTCCAATATTCACTAAACCTCACTTAAGAAGAGTGCTGTTTCAAGAAAAAAATAGGGAATCACAGACCATGTGATTTAGACCATGATGTGTCCAAATGCTGGACTCTTTGATTGCTGCAGATGAAAGGTGGGCTCATGAATTCTTCCCCTGATCCTGGTTTGCATCGCACCTTGCCTGCGATGTTAGAGACTCACTGAGTGGGGAGCAATGACTTGTATAGAGGGAAATCTTTATTTTTATAAATATTTATGCTTTGATTATTGGAATAGCAATTGGCCTTTACATGAATTCCTGTATACATTCATCTTCTTTCCTTTTTGTTCTGTTACATTAGGCCATGAGAGGAAAGGTACCATTACTGTGGTCCCTGTCAATATCTTGAGCCACAAGGTGGTTGCTAGAGAATAGAGGAGATCGTTGGCTCAAAAAATTTCATGTTTGTGTGAGCAAAGGGGTAGCTTGGGCCTTGCCCTGGCGAGGCAGTGCACTGCCCTGTACACCCCACTCTTAGAGCCTGTATCCTAGCCTGTCAGTGGCTGCCAATCCCTGGCACACTGGAGGCAATGCCTCACACTCCACCTCTGGAGCCCCTAACCCAGCTCCTGGGTGGGAAGAAGACCAGAAGTTCCACTTGGGGGAAGAGCCCAGTAAGGCCAAGGAGTATTTAAGGCCAAACATGAGGCAGCAGGGTATCTCCTCCACAAGAAGATCTTGCTAATTGACAAATTAACTCACTAAAGACAGATTATCTCATGGAAGTGACATTTTAGCTGACAATAAATCTCTTGGTGTGGAAGAAAAATTGTGGAAATAAGCTGGAATTTCTGACTGACAGACAATCCACTTTATAAACTATAAAACCTACACCAAACTTTTACGAAACTGAGGTATTCTCCACATTCCCTGGAAATGTGTAGGGCTTTTCCCCAAAGTCAGCATGCTGGTTTTATGGTTACTCTCTCGAGGGTTCAGTGAAAGGGCTTAATGTACACTATCATCAATTCAGTGGTAAACTACAGTGACACCTAATATATACTAATTCTTTGCTAGTTTTAATATTGGTACCTTAATGTCATGTACTGTTTTATGTAATCTACTAGTAATTCTTTTGTTTTATAATGTGTAGTAAGTAACTCTGTCCAAGACCTTTTGTCTGTTATTTTCTGTCTGTTCAATAAATAATTCATTTTATAAAAAACCTGATCAGCGATTCATAGAACTTGCGAGTCAGAGTGGTTTAGGTGTGTCAGAGACTGAAATAGTTCATGCCTCAAACACCAATTTAAAGTTTTGCTCATTTTAACAAAAAATGTATTAAGAAGCTACAACCAAAGAAGCCTCCCTGAGGATGCCTGACTGGAACTTTGAGCTGTAAGTCAAACTACTGAGATTAGATAAAAGGAAAACCTGTTCTTCAATCACCTGAAACAAACAAGTAAACAAGAAAAAGAATGCGAGCCAAACCCATTAGCTAGAATCATCTAAGAATCATCTTTGACTTGCTTCAGGATGGTGGAGGCCGTAGCCCACAGACCCATTTGCTGGGAGCAGGTTTGCACATATTTCCCCACCAGCCACAGTGCGGGGAGGACGTTTTGGTGTGTTGTAACCTCTGCTCAGGGGCTGTGAACCCATCCTCCCTTACACAAACTGGCTATGGAACCCCTAACCTCAGGAAGGCCACATCCACAGGACATTCTGGTGAGAGGCAGCTGTCAGGGTGGNTGTCCCCCCTACCTATTTTCTATTTCTTTCTTTTTTTTCTCTTCTCTCTCTCTCTCCCATATTTACTATCAAATAAATCCCATACAATTGCCACTGGCATATGGTCTTGTTTGCAACTTAATTCAGGCAGAGGCTTTCTAAGAATCCTAATAATCAAATCCTGACAAGGTGCAGGCCAAAAGCTGCTGCCAAAATCTTTGCCTAAAGTGGGGCTTACCTGGAGTTCTCACTCTATCCATAAAAATCACATTGTCTGGACCCTACCTCTTCTTGCAATTCCTATCATCATTGAAACCCAGGAGTTAGTAGCTATATGTGTGCTTTTCTATATCTTTTTTCTCTTTCTTCTTCTTCTAATTCTCTCTTCTTGGAATTCTTGAGTAACTTGAAATTGAACTGACTTAAAGTTTGTTAAATTGAATGGGTCAAGTTAATGCTTTGTTTGAGAAGTGTTTATGTTGATTTGATGTTGCACTCAACCTTTTGCCAAAGTTTCTCGGATTTTCTAAAGTTGCCACTAAAGTCTTTTTTGTTATTTTGACCTCTTCAGAATAGATAGTCAATATTTCTTCCATGCATCTAACTCAGAGTACATGAACAACTGTAAGGCCTGTTAAAAACTCACCTGAGTTGTCTGAGGTCTTACACACCATTAAATGAAGGAGGTATGAGGTGGTACAGTGGAGTACATCCCTTTTGCAGAAAACAATCATCAACCAAAACAGTTCAGTAGATTGAAAAAAGTACAGAAAATATAATGTCTCCTGCAATGTCTCCCATTTTTGCCTCACATACGATTTTCTTAACTAAAGGAGAGTAAAGGTTGAAGAGTAAGTCTGCTTACACAGAACCCATAGGGCTTAAATTATTACAGCTTGCATCTGTAATAGGCTTGAGAAAGGCTTGAGAAAATGTATCAATAATCAACCAGTGGAAGTATTTTCAGTGATGCAATAGCACCGTCGTTACTTCCTAAACCAGTCAGCCATTTTTGATTGTTAAATATGTGTGGTTCTGAGATCCTATGTATTTATTTATATGGATCAAAGAAATTAAACTGAATCTTTACACAATATTCATACAACACTTGGCAAAACTAAATAAAAAACTACAAGGAAACATTAGGAATTATTTAAGAGGTCTCGAAGACAAATATGCTCTCAAAGTTAAGATTGCCTCAATCAAAAAGTCTCACAAAAGGTTAGATTTAAATGAAGTTGTTTTCCCCACATTTAATCCTTCCCCAAATGAAAGCCTTCTCATTAAAAACAAAACACAGACTAAATGCTTGACCCATCTCAGAGTTCTGGAACTTATGGAATAAGCTGTCCAAATGTCCTTAAAGTAGACTGTCACATCTGTAGTGTGCAGGATGAGAAGAGCAAGCCTCACAACTGAATGTGTCTTCCACTTGAACAGAGACAAGTACAATGAATACATCTAATCATTTAGGTTGGAAAAGATCTTTAAGACCATTGCTTCTATTAGCTTCAGTGGAAGATCACAGGCAATACTAGTTCCTTAATAAATATTAATGAAAAGGATAAGTACATCTCATTTTACTTTATCATCATAATAAGACTACCTCATTTCTGCTGTTTACATGAGCTTTCAGCTTGGGGTTTTTTTCAAATATCCTAGTTTAGTTGGAAGGGACTTGAAACAACCATCAAGTCCACCTGCCTGACCACTTCAGGGCAATCACTTTTCATCTTTAGGTTACAAAATGTCATTTGTGAAGGAAAAATCATGAAGAGGCACATCACAGCTTTGATCAGCCAGACTCTGGCAGTGCAGAGGTAAATTTCAACTATTATTTTCATAGGAAAAAAATATTTCTGCATTATAGGAATAGACAGCCTCATTTTTCACTGCTTCCAGAGCCTAAATATAAGCAACAATACTCTTAAAGCACATACCCTAAGAACTGTCTCTCTTTTTTTTTTTTTTCTTGGGAAAAGCTGAGAAAAATCTGACAGATTCTTTGAGAACAGGTATCTTTTCCAGGATTTTTCCTATCCTTCTTCACAGTGCTGTGATGAATGATAATGTGAAATTCAGCTAAGTTTGCATCAATCCTCCTTGCACAAGACCTTTCTGAATAGGATAGGCTCTTACTACCCCGAGTCTATCAACAGAATTAGCACACAGTACCTAGAACTTGCTGTGCTCATGGGCATAGAGTTTGACTCAAAAACTATTATAGTTGGAATGCCTTTTCGCTTTCCCTCTCCTTTCCTGTGAGCTTACTTTAGGGTGAATAGAGGTTGGAAAAAAGACAGGATTTGATGATCTCCCAAATCAAGACAACTTTTAGTACACATTAATTTAAGGGCAATGGCAGTATTTGCAGCATCAGGTACCATTGGATAATTCACACATTAAATTCAAGGTCCTACTAACTCTAATTCCCTTTAATCCCTTGTCTCCAAACCTAGAAGCCCAATATTTTCTGAGGGCCTGAACAGTGATGAAAGGTTTAAAGGTTCCCTCCTAGTAGGTGGCTTCACTGGAATGCCACAGTCAAGATTTATCTTCTTGCTTTCCATCCTGCTTCTAAGACAATGAAACATGATACTTCTGTAGTGGACTACTTCATTCTGTAAGAAGATCTAATTCCCACTTAGATCCTCAAACTCCTGCCTTTATGTGTCTCTGAAATGAGACATGATTAAAAAATGAAGTGCAGAACAATCTTTTGATTGATGTATCTGCAAAAGTACAGTTTTGCCCAGCCTTGTTACTAAAGATTACCATTTTCCTAAAGGAGAAGGGCAAAATATATAAACCAAGTATGAAGCTGGGGCTTAGAATCCAGAAATCCTTCTTTTAACACTAACCACTGGGAAATTAGCTCAGTTAGAGCACGGCGCTAATAATGCCTAGGTTGTGGGTTCAGTCCCTGTATGGGCCATTCCCTAAAGAGTCCCTGGACTTCCAGACACTTTAAACTCATAATATTCTGTGATTTCTTCTTGCTTTCTTTCCATATGGCCTCACAAATCTGACATTTCTTTGGGCTGGAGATCTTCCAACTGCGCCTCTTAATGTAAATTGTCTTTTGAGATGGAGAGCCTTGAGCCAAATTCTTGGCACTGTTAATGACAGTGCCCTAAATACTAGGTCACAAAATGAATAGTAAGCAGTTTAATTATTATTTTAAAAGAAGAGTACTGAGTTCTTTGGATGTTATAGCACCTTACCCTCTAAAAGGCCCAAGAGTAATGACATACCATGGATTATCTCCATATGTTCATCTCCAGCTAGGAGCCAGGCTTCCAGCAGCTAGGCATGGTGGTCCCTGACTTGCTGGTTTCTATAGCCTTAATAAATATACTGTGTGGTGAAATTTGTTTGCTGCACATAAGAAAACAGAAGAGCTGCCTCAGTTATAGGAGTTTTGAACTAATTTATTTCTAATAATAAGATGACTTTTAATAAACATTCCATAAAAACGCCTTGAGATTAATTTTGCAGAGAGAAGGAGCTATTAAGATTCCTAAAAATAACTTGTCAATGTCTAAAAATATCACTGTATCATAGTCCAATAACTCAAGCCCTTTTAGGGTTGGTAATTAACAGAAGCACCAATAAAATTACCATCTCTTCTTTCCAGTGAGTAAAAAAAAAAGTCACAGAAGTATGCAGTTTTAGGTTTGTTTTTTTTTCCATGAATGATACTGTTCATTCTTCCTCTGCTTCATGATTGATAACTTTGGGGAAGAAAATCTTAAAAGAGAAAGAAAGATTACCAGGCAATGCTTATACAAAAATTTTTAAATGTGGACCCATCTGTATTCATTATTTCACTGTGGGATACTGTCCCTTCTTTCTCAGCTTTGTGGTTTAAATTCCCATATATTAATCCAATTCTATGAAGTTACTTTTTAAATATTTTACATACTTGAAACATAAGAACTTGTGTTCCACACTGTTGAGTTAGAACTGCATGAAATAGTGAATACACAATTTACCACACTGACAATACTTGTCTGAGCAGCTTTTATGGCTTTTAAGCGCTCCAGTTACAATTTTCTGCAATATAAATAATTAAACATGTCTGCAGCCTGATAGACCTCTTTTGTCTCGATCAAAGACACAACAGAACTGAAAAAGCCTCCTGTCCCATTTCATACTCAAAAGTGTACAATTTAACAAAATTATTTTAAGGAAATGGGGTTTTTAAACAGAAATGTCGTATTTTTTGGCAGTAGATCTTAAAGAAATGGGTGAATACTATATAGGTACATTGTTTTGGAAAAAAAAATCGCTTTTAAAAATTAAATTGGTCAGGTAATACTGGAGTCAACAGACTAAAGAGAAAAACCAAAGGCTATATTTATACACAGTTGAAAGTATTAGCATGCCTCTGTATACAGAAAAATCTTTCTGGCTGCTTCTTATGGACATGTAATACAGTCTAATAGCCAGCAACAAAATCAATAAAGCTTTGGTGTGAATGTGCTTCATTAAGCTAAAATGGTTAACATTACATAAATACAGTTTATAGTTCCTTCAGATAAAAGAGACTGTTTTCACAAATCATGTGGGTCAGCTTACACAATGAGAAATTTTATCTCAAATATGCAGTGTTGTTAAACTTTCCCTGTCTCAGATTTAATTCTAAGAATTAACAACCCCTGGTAACTTTGTCTGCATTTCACTCAACTTCTTTTGAGTTAATATCTAGTAATCTCACCAATAGCTCTTACTCCTCACTATAATCTCTGAGATAACAAGACACTTATATTTTTTTCTGGAATACTTATGCTCATTGCTGCAGCATTGTAGTGGTGCTTTTTCCACCTAAATTCTAATTTTGTAATCCATTTCTTTGTTACTTTACAGTTTTATGTACCCCAGTTCTCCCTTTGGTTCATTCCTATTTCCCCCCCATGTATTTTCCCTCCTTTGAGTTGGTCTCCCCCATCAATCAAAGCTGTTCTTCCCTCAAACCCCCTTGTCAATCCCCTTAACCCCTGCCCCTAAGGCCTGCCTGTCATGCTGGAGACAATCCCTAACTTCTGGAAAGTTCTGGGAGAGGCTCTAAGTGATTGGGCAAAGCCCTAGAGAATCCCCTCCTTCCCTTTATGATTTGTGTACCCCCTTGTCTGTCATATCTGAGAGCCACACCCTGTTGTGCCTAATTGGCCCCTTTCCAAATCCACCCCTCACCTCCTCCCCCCAATAAAAGCCATGGTAATGTGAGAGCACGTGCTTTCAGAGGCAGACATTTGGAGGTTGAAGACCTCACAATAAATCTCTGCAGTTGTCTCCTCTGAGAGACCCCTCTTTATTTCTTCACCATTCGCCTTGCTATCGTTTGGACGGGGCCAAGAACCCACAAGAGTGAGTAAAATCCTTCCGAGGATCGAGCTCTCTCCCACGTGTCGCCTGTGTGCCAAGGCTAGCCCGGGCAGGCAAAAAAGGCACACAGCGAAGCAGCATTCTGACTTCCTTGTGGTTTCAAAAGAGGAAATGAAGGAACCATAACTATTTTGTCGGGAAGAGTTTATGAGCAGAGAGTGGGATACTGAAAGCTTCTGGAAACAGACTGAGAGCACAGGAGAACTAATGAACAATTCTGTTAAAGAATGATAAAGCAAAGGTAATTAGTAGAAGCACTAGATGGTTAGGACCCAGAACTCCTCTAAAGTAGTATTTGACAAGTAATAAAACTAGATTTGAACTGGTCTTAAAGGTGAGGGAAAGGATAATAATGAAGATTCCTACAGGATTGCTTCCTTAGTTTTCACTGACTTCAATATGCATAGGTTCTTTCACTATGTCCCAGGATCAGTGTTTCCTTAAAAACATACATGAGTATGGACTTAACTACCATGACATTTAAAACACAGGTCTGACAGCTAGAAAGAAGGGATTTGACCATTTATCCTGGATAAGCAATATGATTCTGGAGCATGTACTATCCTGTTCAAACCTAATGCACACCTGGAGGGGCCTCTCTGTATTAAAATATGCTGTAGGCACATCCTGAAGGAACCTTCACTATTTTGATTTGACAGCCTCAGCAAGTCAGTCTATCAGTAAACTGTAAAAAAACCCTTTCAGGTGTCTTCAGCAAATCCCCAACCCTGCTTTGTTCACTAAACATTTTTCAACCACACTAACAACATTTTATAAACAGGACAATATAAGAATATTCATGTGATAAATCAATCAATCAATCAGTTACATTAGATAGTGTTATGGTTCACTGAAACATTTGAGATTTCAGCTAAATGGCTAATTACTTTGTATAGTAAAAATTATTATTTATTTCAGGAAGGAGAAAGAAAATGTTTTCATTTGGCTAAAGATGCAAAAGCACTCTGCTTCTGGCTCTTGCTCAGCAAATCTGAGTGGCTGCAACTGTGACAACCTGAGTTTTAGTTCTGACTTATCCAAAAAGGGAAAAAGTTCTTACCATGCTCAGATCTAGTCTAATTCTACCACTAGGGAAAGAATTTTTCTTAATTTAGAAAATCATAGTATATTAAAGACCATCCCACCTTAGACCCCTACTCTGACTTCAGCTACTAGTGTTGACACAGGTAGAAACACAGAATCATAAAACATCCTGAGCTGGAAGGAACTCATCAAGATCGTGAAAGTCCAGCTCCTGATTCTGCACTGGACAGTCCCAAATATCACACCATGTGCCTGAGAACATTTTCCAAATGCTTCTTGAACTCTGGCAGGCTTGTGCTGTGACCACTTCCCTGGGGAGCCTGCTCTAGTGCCCAACCACCCTCTAGGTGAAAAACCTTTTCCTGATACATAAACTAAAACTCACCTGACACAGTTTCATATCAATCCCTTAGATCCTGTCACTGACCACCACAGAGAATTGATCAGTGCCTGTCCCTCTGCTTCTCCTTGTGAGGAATTTGTAAACAGCTATGAGGTCCCCCCTCTGTTTCCTCTTCTCCAAACCAATTTATCTCAGCCACTCCATGTATGCCTTCCTCTTCTAGACCTTCACCATCTTCATAGCCCTCCTTTGGACACTCTCTCGATACTTTTATGTGGGCAATGGATTTGTAGAGAATTCTCAAAGCCTGACAGAAAGTTCACATAGTATGTATCTGTATACAAACATCAAGGCAGAAAATACTGGCTTAGAAATGCCATGCAATAGGACAGATGTTGAGAGAGAAATGGAACTAGAAACAAGTTTCAAATGATGACCTTGCAAATAAGACTAGATACTTTGGAGAAATAGAGCTATGAAAGATGCACTGTAGTAGGACCCACAACGGTTAATTTTAGATGATTGGCTTTAAGGCATTTACGGCATTGTGTGGCAAAAGCTCATAGGCCAAAAAAACGCTTATAACGTATTGTAATTAAGAAATTGTTGGCTTCTGATTGTGATGGTGTGAAATATAACATTTATATTGTCTCACCCTTCACATGAGACTGAAAATGGAATAGAAGTTTTTAAAACGCCTCTCAGTTGCCCCATCTCTGGGTCAGAAAAAGGGTATAATCCGACACCTTTATATCTTTCTTATATTGTGACACTCAAAACTGCACACAGGACTCAAGGCAAGGCCTCCCCAGTGCAGAGCAGAGTGGGACAATCCCCTCCCTTGACCAGGGATGATGCTGTGCCTGATGCACCCCAAGACATGGTTGGCCCTCCTGGCTGCCATGGCAACTACTGACACACACTTAACTTGCCACTGACCAGGACCCCCATGTCCTTTTCTGTGGGGCTGCTTTCCAGCATCTCATACCTGTCTGTTTGTACTTCCACAGTTGCCTGGTCCAAGGCGCAGAATCCAGCATTTGTCTTTGTTAAACCTCATTAATAATCATGGTGATTGTCCAGCCCTCTAATTTGTCCAGGTCTCTCTGTGAGGCCTCTCAGCCTTTGAGGGAGACAACAGTTTCTCCCAATTTAGTATTACCTGCAAAGTTATATAGGATACCTTCAAGTCCTGTAAATCAATGATCTTTTTGTGTATTCTCAGATGAGTGCTATCAGGCCCCATACATTTATAGTGATCTAGCTGGAGCAGCAGATTCCACGCAATTTCAGTCAGCTGGGAGTTATCATTCTCACAGCCATGGTCCTCCAGCGCAGGGCACTGGAATCACTTTAGTCTATCTTCAGTGCTGAAGACAGGCAGAGAAAGTAATAAGCACCTCTGTGTCCTAATTGTGAGGTGACCATCCTCATTGTGTAGTGGGACAATGTTATTTGTTGGGAAAGATGAGACAGGAAAAACTTTAAGATATGATTACTTGGCAAAAGATTCTGAAAATATAAAGCCTGTGAGTGAAATAAAAATGAAAGCAAGCTTTGAAATGTAAGCATGGCAAGCAGGAAGATAGCAATTAGCTGGAGACAAGATTGAGCAATAGCAAACAAGGGGACACCAAGGGGCCCAGGGGAGGAGCCCTGCCAAGGTGGAAGTGAAAAGGTAGATTAGAAAGTAGCCTTTAGGGTTTAGAATACTGAGTGATATGGTAATGTAGCAGTTCTCATAGGCTGTATGTAAATTCTGTAGGATTTGTATTTCACACCAGTTGGTTACTGTAGATTAGAATACTCAACACAGAAAGAGATATAATGTATTGTAACAAGGACTAAGCTCTCTTTGGGGCATGCCTTCAGCTGAGACTGATAGCTGAAAGCAATGCTCTTTCACCCACGACCCATGCAATAAACCACGTGTTCCAAGAGCAGCCCTGTCTCCAGAGATCTCTCTCTCTGCCGTCGCTGCACACTCCTACAGTTATTTCTGCAGTAAGTATTAAAAAAAAAAGTCTTTTTATTGTCCTCAATGGCACTAGTCACTCCAACTGAGCTTTGGCCACACAAATTTTCTCCCTACAGTGGTGGGCAGCATCTCCCAATTCCTTCCATGTCACCTGAGTTTGCTTGCACCTGCCTTTTTTGCATTGTCTCCAAAAGACAACCCTAGCTCAGCAAAGTGAGCCTTCTCCCTCATCTGCTTGACTTCCAACATTTTGAAATTTCCTGCTCCAATGACCTTAGGAGGTAATGCTTAAAAGATGACCAGTACTGATGGATGCCAGCACCTTCAAAAGTATTTTCCCGGGGACCTTATTCACTAGTTCCCTGAGAAACCTGAAGTCTGCTCTCCTTATGTCCAGGGTTGAAGTTTTGGTGGTATGGTGGTACTTTTCCTCCTGGCAACAGAGATTTTAAGCTTATTTACTTTGTGGTTGTTGTAGCTAAGATGGACACCAATTTTCATTCATGAGCTACTCTGTATTAATAGGCAGCAAATGAAGCAGGGCATCTTTCCTAGTTGGCTCCCCTAGTACTTTTACCATGAAGTTACTATCTAGCTATTTTAGAAATCTTCTGGACCTACTTTTTCCAGTTGTGTGATGCTCTCAGTTAGTTTCTGGCAGATTGAAGTCTCCTGAAAGGATAAGGGCAGTTGATTTGGAGGTGTCTTTTAGTTTCTCAAAAAATAATCCATTGGTGCTATTGTTCTGGATAGGCAGTTTAGAGTAGACTCCCATGATGACATTGGCATTGTTTGTTTGCCCCTGGATCCTTTCTGAGAAACTCTCAACCCTGCCATCACCAATTGTAAGCCAGTCCCCCATTATATACAACACCATCCACCCTGCCTCCCCTGCCCTGCCTATCCCTTCTGAAGAGCTTGTAACCATCCAACGTGGCATTCTAGTCACAAGACTCATCCCACCAGGTTTTGCTTATGCCATTCGTGTCAAATGGGACTGGGCCAAAGCTTTGAGTTCGTCTTGTTTACTACTCATACTGTATGCACTGGTATAGAAACATTTCAGATGTGCCTCATTGTAGCTGACATCTCATGGAGCAGACTGAGGGAGACCACTGAAGCTCACTTCCTCAAGTTTTGGCACACCATTCCATTGCTCATCACTGGCAAGCCTGGTTTTGTGCCTTCGCTCCTTCCAAGCTAGTTTGACAATCTATCAATGGGCCTCTCTGAGAAAGGTGTATCCCACTGTCCAGGTTTAGAAGACAGGTGTCTGAACAATTTAGATCCCCTCTCTCCAAGTTGTTACAATTTAGACAAGAAAGGCAATTAAAAGGGCTTTCTCTAGGCAAAGTTGTGGGAGTAAGAAATAACAGCTCTTTACTAGTGTGAATAACAAACCAAACAACAGAAGAAAATAACTACAGCATTAACAACTGAACAGTAGTACCAAGACTCCCTGAGAAACCTTGCCTCCCAAAACCCAGGACGGCGAGTTCCCGGTAGCTCGGCGGTCTCAGTGACTCCTGCAAGGGGCTGGGAAAAATGTGATGAGACAAGCTGGCAGATGGGTGTCCAAGCAGGGTGTCCAAGCAGAGTGTCCAAGCAGGGCAGAGGNGTCTCCCCTCTGAGTGTGTGCAGAGAGCCCAAAAAACCAAAAGCCTCGCGCAAACTGCCTCCCTCCTCCCCCCCAGGGAGACAAAAGGTGTAGCCAGGTTCTCTTTGGCCCTCTTTTGTCTTTGCCCAAAGTGCCCGTAAGTATCCAGCAATTAGTTCCTTAGCAACATGTGGGTAAAAATTCTATAAGGGAGAAGAAAAAACAAAAGCAAACAAAACTAAACCCCAGCACCCACCAGGTGTCAGTAGGCCAAATGTTGCATAGATTATCCTATAACCAAAATTCCCCAGATTTTTCCAGTGATACCAGCTTTGAAACCATGTGTTGATCTGATGGATCTGCCTACTCCTTTTGATTTTATTCCTTGCTAGTGGAAGGATCAAGAAAAACACCACCTGTGCTCCTGATCCTTCAAGCAATCATCCCAAAGCCCTGAAATGCCTTTTGATTGCCCTTGGGCTTCTCTTTGTTATCATGTTACTGCCAATTTGAAGAACCAAAACAGATAATAATCAGAGGGCCCTACTAAACTGTAGAGTTGTCTAGCAATGTCTCTTACCTGAGCCCCTAGGAGGCAGCAGAATTCCCTATGGTTTGGGTCTGGTCTGCATACTAGACCTTCTGTCCCCCTTAAAAGGGAGTCACCTATTGCCATATTCATTTCCTCTTAACAGAGGAGGTAGTGATGTGGAGAGTAGATTTTGTTGGTCTATGTGAGCCCTCTATCCCAGAAGGACCTTTGTCCATCTCATCAGTTGACTATCCTTCAAGTTCCAGGGCCTTATACCTGTTGTAAAAGCGCCAATCCTACCTGTCACCATCTAATTTTCAAGAGAAGAAGCCTTCCTCCTAGTATGGGCATTGAACAGATTCCAGGCTTCAAGCTGAACAGGTCCTTGACCTTTGACTAACTACTTGACCCAACTTGGACCTAATTTTGTAAAACAAATCAAAAAGGGTCAGGTTCAAACTGAGACAGAGATAGGGCTGGATTAATTCTTGTTTGCCAATATTTCCTTTTTTTTCAAATTTTCCATGAGTATGCAAGAGGACTGGAGAAGCAGAAAGCCCTTGAGCAAAAAAAGTGCTTTAGGAACAAAATTATCATGTTTGTCAAGGAAATTTAGCAATGGCTCAGTTTGTCAATAAGATTCTGCATTGTCCTGTATACAGGCAAAGCTTTTGAGCCTTACTAATTAAGTATATAGCCACAAGATTATACTAAAAGGTGAGCTTTCAAAAGGACTGAATCTACCCAAACTGTTAAAAACGCATCTACACGAATTAGTCCTTCAAGTAATAATGGAAGAGGAAAATAATAGGCATATACTGCATACACTAACAAATTGCCCATTTCCCTGCCTAGAGGGAAATACACTCTAGATTACCAATGCAAGGGAAGAGACATCTGACACCACTGTAACTTTCTGAGCTTCAGTGTTGAATAAATGCTAAAGAAAGTCTATGAAATAGCTGTATGATTGAGAGCTCAGTCTTTAGGCAGTCAGTTTTGTGGAAGAACGTCCCTTTGATCCAATTGGCTCTCCATTCCAGCACCACAAGCACAAGCATCTTTCAGTATCACGTAGTCTAAGAACATAACATTGAGTGAGTAGAAATTACTCTGTTAACGAAAACCGACACAAGCAAAAGGCAGGATACTTCTGTGAAGGATAGTAGTAGCAAAACTCTCTGGTCCCCTTTCAGGTTTGACATTTTCCACTCAGTGATGCCAGTTCCTACTGGAAATCAACACTGAATTTCCTCTTAGAAGAGTAAGGATTTTTACTAAATACTGTTGATACTTTAGGGTACTATGTACTGAAAAATTTACTATAAAAGATATCTTACCAAATCTGTAGAAGTTAGTATGGACAAAACATTAAGTTACTGCTAGAGTAATCAAGAAGGATGAATGCAAGAGACAAAAATAACCAGCTACATGTATAGAGAGTGTAACTTTAAATGTGTTTCTAACTTAGTAACATACAGTTGAGGAATCTGAAAGTCAGTGTTGACTGTCATAAGAGAGAGCTATTAGCTTTAATCATCAAAAATTATACAAATTTTGTGTAGAAGAATCAGCGTGAGAAAGAGTAGGAAGAAGGAAAGCAAGCATAATGGCTTGGAGAGGCAAACCAAAGAAATGTACCTATTGTGGGGGTATATTTCTTAACCACACAGGGTATGCTTCACATACAAGTTAGAAGCAATTATGTGACAATAAGGATGCTGTAAGCAAAGGGGAGGACACAGATTATTAACATTTTTACTCCTTTTTGTCCTTGAAAATTATATTGTGGTAATTATTCATTTTCCTACTCCAATCGGAGTGCAATCACCCCTGCTACAGACATGAGGTTTTAAGGCTGCAAACCACAAAGCTCATTGTGAGAGGAAGCATATTTTATTGGATCACCTAAAAGAGCTGGAGGGGGGAAAAAGTATGCTATTAACATAAAAAATTAAGGTCTCAAATAGTTTGCCTTTTGTCCAAGTGGTCCATTAAAGTTACTATCCTTTTCCTTTTAAAACAAGGGTGCTTATACACAAGTGACATGTTATCACTCTCTTGAATAAATGGTTAGAGACTTTGAAAGTTTTGAGTAGTAGCTGTATACAGAAACAGACTGAGAGAGGTACAGTACTAGCACAGCCTTTACTAAACCTCAGGGCTTCCAAGTAGCATTTATACTGTGAATGATTTAAAGTCATAAAAAAGCCTGCAATATTTTTGGATGCTATATCTGTCTAATAAGAGGCTGCAAAGCAACCTGAAATCAGTCTTTCTTCGGCGTAATGTTTAACACCATACCTGTTCGCTACTGGAAAGTCAAGAGCGGTAACTAGCTGCAATGAATTGCCCTAGCAAAAAGAGGTAAAACCTTCCCAGTCTGGTTGTGTTATGTATTCTTTACATAAGCTCCTTCTATTGATATTTTTACCCATTTTCCTTCACAGGTTTTAAAAACTATGTTCACTTTTGTACTGTGCTGCTAAGACTAGGTATTTTGTTGTTGTTTTACTCCTAAACATGAGGTGTTTATCATTGTATCCTCCCAGTGTCATTCCTAACACTACACCTGTTCTTTCATCCCATAAGCAGATTCCTTTCTTTCAGTTATTTTAACATCCTTTTTTTATGATTTGAGAAAGCAAACAGTAGAACTGGTCAAAACAAGGATAAACTCATGAAAAGACAAAATAAAAAATCAGAATAATAGATAAAATCCAAATATCAAACATTTGTATTAAAACGAGCCTAAGAGCTATAGAAGTTCTCTTTAAGACTCTGTTTTTTCTCAAATCCTTGAGGCAAAATGTATGGAACAGATGCTAAGAGTAACAAAGACAAGAATGATAAGCAGTTGTTACCATGCTTTTTATGCTTTCTGAACATCTGAAACTCAAGTTTAATAGTTAATTGTCACTAAACTGTCATTAAAAAGAAGCAGAGTTAGAACCATTACCCCTTCAACACCCCTTGAGATATTTACAGTTGCAATCTTTCTCCAGCCTTTCCTCCTGAAAGTCTGCAAGTTAAAACAATAACACATCCACAGCTTATAATTAATCTTCTCTGTATAAAATCTGACTTCTTCCAGGGGATATAAATCTTCTTTTATTTTACCTAGAGAAAAACTGATGTCTCTTAGCTGGAAAAGATCCATTTTGCATAGGTCGAAGGAAACCCTATTTCAAGATGTATTTCATTATAACTGAGAAAAAGATTTCTTGTTTCTTCAAACAGAAAAGACAAGAACAAAATAAAATAGATTTTAAAAAGTATTTTTCACTGTAAACTGAAGTAATCTTTCCTTTATCTCTCATATTTTTAGAGTGAAATATTCAGAATAAAGCAATATGTTTTCCTAGCCTGCCATGTCAGATTTACTTGTAATGAAACTCTCCTGGTGAACAACTTGGTTGAACATACTTCTACAGGTTAATAAGTGCTTTAAATTCCATTTAAAACCCCACATTATTCCCACCTCAAATTTAATCACTGTTGACTGTTGCATCGTTGTCTTTCCATTATGTAAAATAGAACAGAGGTCATAAATTCAGGGCAAAAGGATTCTAGCCCATGAGTTGGCAAGGCTGATTGAGAGGGTTTTGAACTAGGTTTGAAGGGGGAAGGAGTCTCCAGAGAGGAGCCTAATGGTGGTAAGCCAGAGTCAGGGGTGAAATCAGCAGCCCACCCAAAGTGCATGTACACTAGCGCATGTAACACGGGGAACAAACAAGAGGAGATGAAAGCCATTCTACAGCAGCAAAGCTATGATGTAATTGCCATCACAGAAACATGGTGGGATGACTTGCATGACTGGAGTGCTGCAATGGATGGCCACATACTGTTCAGAAGAGACTTCAGCCTATTCAGGATGCTGATTCAGAGAGTTTCTTGGAAAACAGACTTTAAAACAAGGGGATCCAGGAAGAATGGACATACTTCAGGAAACAAATTTTCAAGGCACAGGAGAAGGCTCTTCCTTTGTGCTGAAAGATGAGCTGACACAGAAAATGACCAGCCTGGATGGGAAAGGAGCTTTTGAATGAAGTCAGGGGAAAAAACAGGCAATGTCACATCTGGAAAAAGGGGCAGACAAACCAGGAAGTATTAAGTGTGTTATTAGTTATGCAGAAAGAAAATTAGAGGGAAAAGCTCAATTAGAACTTAACATGGCCACTTCTGTAAAAGATAATTAAAAAATGGTTTTATAAACACATTAATAGCAAAAGGAGGAGCAAGGAGAACTTTGATTCTTTATTGGACATAGTAGGGAATATAGTTACCAAAGATGAGGAAAAGCCTGAGATACTTAAAACCTTTTCCTCTGTTTTCAACAAAAAGACCGATGTTTCTCAGGACAACTGGACTTCTGAGCTAGTAGATGTGGACAGGGAGCAGAACAAACCCCCTGTAATCCAGAAGGAAGCTGACAGTGACAAACTGAGCCACTTTAATACTCAGAAGTCAGTGGGACCTGATGGGATCCATCCTGAGTGATGAGGGACCTGGCTCGCCAAGCTGCTCTCCATCATTTATCATCAGTCTTGGCTAACTGGGGAGGTTCAAGATGACTAGCAGTAGGCCAGTTTTATGTGCCCGTCCATAAAAAGGGGGAAAAGGAGGATCCAGGAAAGTACAGGCCTGTCAGCCTGATCTCAATGCCCAGCGATGTTATGTGACAATTCACCTTGAGTGTGATCACATAGCACCTGCAGGATGGCCTGGGGATCAGACACAGACAGCATGAATTTAGGAGGGGCCAGCCATGACTGGCCAACCTAATCTCCTTCTACGACCAGGTGACCTGCTGGGTCAGCGCAGGAAAGGCTATGGATGTTGTCTACCTCAACTTCAGCAAAATCTTTGACACCATCTTCCATGGAATAATCCTGGAAAAGCTGGCAGCCCAAGGCTTGGACAGGAGCGCTCATTGCTAGGTTAAGAACTGGCTGGATGGCCAGGCCCAGAGAGTGGTAGTGAATGGTGTTGCATCCAGTTGGTGGCCAGTCACTAGTGGTGTCCCCCAGGGATCTGTGTATGGGCCTCGTCCTGTTGAAGATCTTTATTGACGATCTGGATGTAGGGATCGAGTCTACCATTAGCAAATTTGCAGACAACACCAAGTTGGTTGTGAATATCAATCTGCTGGAGGGTAGGAGGGCTCTTCAGAGCTACCTGGACAGGCTGGATCAATGGGCTGAATCCAACAATACAAAGTTTAACAAGACTAAGTGCTAGGTCCTGCGCTTCGATCACAACCACCCCCTGCAGCACTACAAGCTGGGAATGGTGTAGCTGGACAGTGGCCAGGCAGAAAGGGACCTGAGGCTACTGATTGGCAGCAGCCTGAACATGAGCCGGCAGTGTGCCCACATGGCCAAGAAGGGCAATAGCATCCTGGCCTGTATCAGGAATAACGTAGCCAGCAGGGCTACGGAAGTGATTCTTCCCCTGTACTCAGCACTGGTGAGGGCACACCTTGAGTGCTGTGTCCATTTCTGGACCCCTCAGTTTAGGAAGGATGTTGAGATGCTGGAGCATGTCCAGAGAAAGGCAACAAGGCTGGTGAAGGATCTGGAACACAAGCCGTGTGAGGAATGACTGAGGGAGCTGGGGTTGTTTAGCTTGGAGAAAAGGAGGCTCAGGGGAGAGACATTATCACTCTCTACAACTCTCTCAAAGGAGGTAGTAGGCAGGTGGAAGTTGGTCTCCTCTCCCATGCAATCAGCTAGGGGACAAGAGCAGTCTTAAGCTGCACCAGCAGAGGCGTAGGCTGGGTATTAGGAAGACGTTCTTCACAGAAAGAGTGATTTGGCATTAGAATGGGCTGCCGAGCAAGGTGTTGGAGTCACTGTCCGTGAAGGTGTTTAAGAGAAGACTAGACCTAACACTTTGTGCCAAGGTCTAGTTGATAAGGTGGTGTTAGGTGATAGGTTGGACTTGATGATTTCAAAGGTCTTTTCCAACATAGCTGATTCTGTGACTCTGTGAATCTTTTTGATTCCTGCACTTGTAAAAATATTTATCTTCTAATTTTTAAGACATGTAATCATTCTTCCTCCCCAACTTCCTACACAACCAAAGAAAGCAGCTTTTTTGGTAAAATGTATTCTCAAATACACTACTTTGTAGCATAGATGGAGTAAAAGCATATTTACTACACATCGCACAATTCTAAATCTCATTTTTAAGGAATATTTAATAGCACTGTATCCTTATTATAAACTATAATTTGAAAGGAAGCAAACAAAAGGCTTGAGTAGAGGCTATAACAGTTAAATCAATTTTAGAAAGATGTCAAAATCTAGGTTGTGTAATTTTGTTTGCTGTCATGCTTAATAAAATAGTGAAAAGATAAATTTTGAGAAGGAAGATGGGCTCATCTTAGCAATGTGAAGAATTAATTAAAAATACTATTTTATATTGTATTGACCTATGTATCTGACTTCTGATGTGATGAATGTCTGTGAGGGTTTGAGAATTATATACTGTTGTTTAATAAAACAAATCAAAGGGCTCTCACTGTTAAGCTTTTTGCTAAATCAAAAATAAATAATATTATAGTGACCCACTAAAGGGTTTGAATCCAAAGACTACCAATATATTGCTGAGAAGATCAAAGTCCTCTTCATTAACCAAGAAAATAATATACATGCAGGGGAAAAATTCCTATTGTACATTTTCATATATTCTTGCATTTTCTATTTATGTACTCTTAAAAAGAATCCTTATTTATTCTTATACTGATTGTCATTTTCTGTTCTAAATATATGTTAGTTATACATATGTTAAATGAAGAACATGATAGACAATGCTATAAACATTTTCATCCAGCACCTGGTAGACAATCCTAATAACCTGAATAGCACTTCAGACTAAATATTGCAGTTCTCATCTTTAAAGCACTCCATAAAGAAAAAGCTCCTCTTCTAGTCTCCGAGCAGCTCACAGTATTAGATGTACTTTAGGTTTTTAACAACTTGCTTTCCAGATGTTAAATGGCTCTAAGGATTAGATGCATTTTATTAAAACCAACATGTCCCAGCTTTGAGCTGGAGTTATCTACAACATGAAACACTGTGTGTTCCACAAATCATCAGAGAACAGAAGGGCACCACTGAAATCACCAGATTAATGCAAATGTAAGCACAGATTTAACCTAACATTTTTCTTTCTCTAAATTCTATAGAAATATATCCTTTAGAGACATCTGTTTTCATATTTCCAGTCAGCTTTGCAGTGTTGAATAAAAATAACCAACTCATTTAAAAACAAACAGAAAATAAGTACAGGTGAAAAATAATCTTCTCTATATACACTGCTGTTAGCTCTGTTTTATGTCAAGCCAATCAATTAGTACTTCTGATCATGCAGTAGAGCAGACTTACCACTCTGGCTCCCAGCTGCTTCCTGTTGCAATTCCCTCAGCTGATGAACAAATCCTTCCACAAATCCTTCCTTCCAGGACTATGTGGTCCCAGCTGACCCTGAACCAGGTGCATCAGCATGGAAACAAAAAGCAGCACTGATCTCAATGAGACAGCCCTCATGAGTAAATCCTCCCCAGAGAGGTGAGTAAGCAAATAACTTCCCTGGGTCAAGGAGAAGGTCCCAGGATTAAAAACAGATCTCCAAATAAATCTTTAGACCTCTTTACATTTTGAAAAAACTATGACGTTCCTGTATTTTAAAAGAAACCTCTGCATCTCCCTAAGCTTGGAAAATGACAGAAAAAATGCAGTACAAAGATGATTTTTAATTATCTTAGAAAAACAGAATGGGCATCCAGGTTCTCATCCCTTCAGCTGCAGAGAGACCAGAATTTGTATTACTAAGATATTAGCTGTCTCATAGTGACATTATTAATTTCTTGGCATGTTTGAGGTTTGTGTTCAGTTTTTGTGGCTTTTTTAATTAAAAGATGCCTGAGCAGAAGATGAGTCATTACCTAACCTGTCATGGCAGCAGCAACTTGTAAGTGTGAACTATTACTTATATAACTAATAATACCTAATTCTTATTATGCACTCTAATAACCTATGCTTTCTTGAGAACTACTGGATTTAAATTTCACATCAAGTAAGCAGCAGGATGTGTGTGGGTCAAACCGTAATCCCCAGTGACAAGACAGTTGTAACACAAAAGCCATTACCACTGATGACAAGTTTGTTACCTTGGAAGAATTAATTCCACTGTGATACTGAACACTGACTGCATTTGGTACTCTGGTTTGAAAAATATGTATCACACAAAGATGACTGCAACAAGATATAAAACACTGGCATTAGTAAACTGAGGGTTCCTCATCCTCAACTTTTTGAGCTGTACAGAATAAAGCTGGTCAGTTACTGAGTTGAAACTCCTCCAATACCTGTAGCTTCAGTCAATCAGTGGTCTAGTCCATGGACAAGTCAGCATGTATGCTGTTGACAGACACATTAGAGGATGATACCTAACTGATCAACCTGACACTGCAGAGGGAACATACCTGTCTGACATCTTTGAAAAACCAGCCAAAATGAGACTCTTTGGGCTCTCCTGGACAGCAGAGGCTGTGACCAGCAATTTTTCTCTAAGTGGGACACCTCTCAGAACTACTGAACTCGTACTCAGAGGATTGACGAACAATGATGAATCCTAGGCCAGTATTTTCCATCCTCAATACTCAACCATTCACCCACTGGGGAGATGCAAAGGCATCCAAGTTGAGTATTTCACTTACCTCGGGAAGGGGAATATTTCATAGGTACTTTGCATGCACTGACCTGTTATGTCTGTGTGCATGCACATGCGCATATGCTATAAGAAAGCTGGTAGAAATACTAGTTTCTTAGATTTTTAAGTATCTTAGGTATCTCAAGTAAGTAAGACCCATAAGTAAATGTAAGTCATAAGTTATAAGCTAAGTGGAATGCTGCTAAGTGTTGTCCTTTTCTAACTTGCTAAGCTTAACCTACAAATTAGGTTAAATGCTGTTAAATGTTATTCTTCTGTTAATTGTTACAGTCAAGTTATAAGTTACGTTGTAAGTTAAGTTAAGTTTAAGCTAAGTGATGTTTCTTTGTTAAATTGTTAAGGTATAAGTTAAGTACTGTTAAGTTTGTGTACTGTTAATATTTTTAGGCCATATTCCTTTTTATCCTTGCCCTCACTGTCTTTTTCTCACGTACACAGGCTGGATTTTGTTTCATTGGGTTTTTTCCTTGGTGTGCCACTGTCCAGTAAGTAGTAGATTGAATCCTGCCCACAAACATTGTCATGCCGTCGCTTAATAGTTAATCAATTTTTGCTTATACCCATACCAGTGATTTTTTAAGCAATCTCACTCATTCATAACACATACCATTGCAACTCACTGGCTACTGGTGCATAGAATACCACCCTACCCAAATCTCTCTTCCTCACTGTCAACTGACTCTTCACATAAAAACCCTTACTCATAGGAATTCAAAGCTCTCACACACCACTGAAGAGTGAAATAGAACAGGGAAGGCTAATAGTGTTTTTATTCCAGTTTCAGTTTCTGCCTAATTTTACTTTTTCCCCTGAAAGCATCAGGACACGCCTTTGGAATCTCTGGTCACAAGGATGCAAGACTGTGATTCCCAACACCAGTGGGGAGGAAGAGTGAGACATCAGCAACTATTAGGCCTGTGTTGTCTCCTTCAGCTACTCCTTGTCCTGATCCCCCAGATAGCTGAGACCTCAGACTGAGGAAAAAACTTTCCTCTGGTAGCATGAAAGTTGACAAGAGAAATATTTCACTTGATCTTCCCCCTTATACAAAGTATGAAATACTGTTCTGAGTGACATTTACTAGATTAAAGCCACAGCCAAAAACAGGTTTTGGATTTGCAGTCTGCCCTGTTTGTAAAATAAAGAAATTTTATAATTTTCACTTCAGCACCCTCTTTTCAAATCACTTTTAAAATCACTGACATACTAGAGCTTACACTGGGCTGAATCTTCTGAGAGGCCTCATCATTTGGAAACCAAAGTGTCATGGTTTGGTCGATCTCCTCGTACGAGCCACCAATTAATGTGATGGGTTTGATATACTTATTTTTGTTTATCAGCTGGGAGATAGGATTTTGGGAGAAAAAGGCAAAACAGGCTCAACTTAAAGGTAAACAGAGAGTTTATTAGCATACACACTAAAGGAAGAAAAGGAAAGAAAAAAAAAACAGATGAAAACCTTCAAAACCCCTCCCTTCTTCTTTACATACTGTTCTGTTTCTACAAACAATGTAGAGGCAAAACTCAGAACTCTAGGTCAGTGAAACAGTCATTCATTCAGTCACCTGTAAAATAGTAATTCATTTCGTCTTTAAGAGAGAGAAGTCTCTTCTGTTGTTTTAGTAACTTTCCACACGAGAAAACAGTCTGCTTGTGGCTCTAACTCACACAACAGCAGCCCACCCAGGACATTCTGCAATTGTGGAACCTCCCATATAGCCTTTCCCATGACCATGCAT
>VWYP01033797.1:45792-97255 GCA_013400435.1 Pycnonotus jocosus
TTTTCCTCCACTTTCCCCCGCTGGCAGCCGAGGGAAAAAGGGCTCAGCTGGCCCGGCCGCCCGGGGCGGGGGCAGCGGGGCCTGGCCCGGCCCACCTCGGCCCCCACACAATGTTACCTCTTGCCAGTCGGAAAACGGAGAGCTTCAAACCCGGTCTGAAATTTATATTACCAAAAGTCGCATTCTGCTTCCTGAGTGGTCAAACCACATGCCAATCAGAAAAGCTGACCCCTGATAGGTTCTTATCTTTTTCTAACTAAAATGCAGTGTCCTGGCAGGGAAAGAATCACCGGACTCCTCTTCAACTAAAAACCAAATTCTGGGTGTGTTAATCCACAACACAAAGACTCAAGTTCAGCTCTTGCCTGCTGAAATAGAAAATAAATGCTCCTAGAGTCTGGGAGAAATGAGAGGCATATTTCACTTGCTGGAGGAAATGACTCACTTCTCTGTCTCAGCAGACCACATTCCTATGGGGCCACTGGGATCCAGGGAAGGAGGGGGAGACAGAAGCAGGATGTGTGAAAGTAAAACTGCAAAAGCAAAGCTTTTAGCTTTTTCAGAACATCCCCTGCTCAGCATGCAATAAAACTCAGTTTCATTTTCAAAGTGTTTCAAAGTTTTCAATAGCATGATGACTGGCACTTAAACAGAAACCTGCTCATGAGTAGTCAGCAATACCATTGCATATTGGTCAGTGCCTTCTGGCTTATGGCACAGCAATTGCTTACGCTTTTTTATTTACATATTCAGTGAAACAAAATCACCAAGAAAAATCTAATTTTAATCCCATACGTCCATCACTCATGATACTCTTCCAATTCATCTGTTACTGCATACAACCAACTGAGAATGACTGACAAAAGATAAATCCCCAGGAATGCTCAACAAAAGGGCAGTCATTAAAATTCCCTGACACAGTCAGAAGTGATGTATTGATGTGGAATATAAGTGATATAAATTCGTGTATTAAAATATCCAATATGTGTTTTAACCAAGGAAGAAACCCCAAACCCAGAGACGGGGTTTTTTCTTTCTCTTCTTTCTCTTTTGTAATCTCCTCCCGTAACTTCGTAACTTTGCATTCCTTACAAGTCACCGATAAAACCAGACTTTGCAAGAGAAAAGGGAGGGCCAGGACGGAGGTGGACTCTTGGCCTGAGTGGAGGATTGCCATTCACAAGTGACCAAGGTCTGATACCAATCTAAGAGGAGGCGACCATGAATTGATAACATCATGTCCCATCCCGAGGACCCTGCCCAGAAACATTTGCCAGTCTGGAAAATCTGTTCAAATCCAAATGACAANATCGTTCATAACAATTGATAACCTGTGAGTAGTGCCTGATAGAAGTGGATAGGAATATAAGGGGACATGACTATATTTCAGTGATGAACAAAAAGGACTCCTTTTCCACACCTGGTAACACGTTTCTGATGCACTATTTTCAATGTCAACCTACTATTCCAATGTTAAATGAAAACGAACTAAGGGGAAGAAGGTACACTGTTTCTTATAAAACATTATTTAGAAATTAATATAACTGTTCTAGACTAGTCTTTATCTTGAAATCAAAGCTACAAGCCATTTGATTAATGGATAAAAAAAGCTTCCCATCCTGCATTCTCAAAAGAGCTATTTACTCCTTGCATAAAATGCTGTGTGGTAGTAACTTATTAACACAAGGCAAGCACTGAAAAACAAGTAACTTTGGATTTATTTAAAAAAAAATCATGAACCACTGTTGAAAAAGGTAACATTCCTGAACTCTTTTCAGTCGTGATGCATATCTCTGAGGAGAAAAGTTCATATTCACTAGGATATTTGGAGAAAAACCCAAGGGAATAGAGGGCATGATGGCATGTGCACATGAGTAATTACATATCAGGTGAGGAAGAAAGAAGAGCACCATCTGAAAAAATATGGAAGTCCTGTAGCCCAGGAATAAAGAACTACTTCATGCCCTTGGTGAGCCAGAAGAAATAGAAAATTAGCAGTGAACGTCTCTTTGAGAAGTAATTTCAGTAAGTCGTTGAGAAGCAAATCCAGAGTCTGATATCCTCATACCCATATCCTCATAATCATTCAACTAATTATTATAAATGATGAAAAAATGGGCACAAATCACATTCTGTCCACTAGTCATTCAAGAACCAGTAGAAAAAGGGTCAAAGTCATCTAATAAATTATCTCATAAGAACCCTTTCCTCCATTTTATTTCCACCTCTCTGTGGCCTCTCTGTCACATTTAAGGCCTTGGGTAGCATACAAAAGAGCTCTGAAATGGGAAGGGAGATGATTCCTCCAAGTCCACACACCTTAGTCTACCTGTTATACAGCAGTGTAAGGAAGGCCAGAACATTTTGTCCAACAGAGTATTTTTCCCACCCAATCCAATCACTAGAAACATCACTAGAACCACTAGAATCCAAAAAACACTAGAGAGGATGACTACATTCAGATGAATAAGCTGTACATCACTCCCAAGCCCTATAGTCAGACTTACAGATATTCATTATCTGTGAAGCCAGACATGTCAGTGAAAACAACATAAAATAGTATTTTTAATTTACTCTTCACATTGCTAAGATGAGCCCATCTTCCTTCTCAAAATTTATCTTTTCACTATTAATCACAAGGGCCAACAAAATTACATAACATGTTTTTGATAACTTTCCTCAATTGTTCTCATTGTTACAGCATCTACTCAAGCCTTCTGTTTTCTTCCTTTCAACTTGCTTTGCCTATTAATTATTCTAGTTTACAATCCCAAATTAACCCCTGAAACCACTCACAGTCCTGTAATTCAATAATTTGGAAGATAATGTACATACTGCTCCATTCCTATTTTATCTAGGAATCAGAATGTCTTGCAAATCCATGTCTTTTCACAAGCTGTAGCTGGATGATCACTCATCTTTGACCTTATTCTCAGTTCATTGACACAACACTTTATCTTGGCATGACCTTGTATTGACAAGCAAGAAGCAGCATAAATGTAGCATAAAACTTCGTGTAGCAAAGAAAAGAAAAATTCTCTTACTGTGTGCATTTTTGAAGTGTAGTAGTACTTTGCTTTTTCTGTATTTTTCATTAAAATTTTGTGGAAAACCTAGCTCATTCTTTCAGAAGTAGCTGTGCTGAATTTGACAGCAGATATATCTTGCATAAGGCACCATTTCTCAGAGTTCTACAGCAGGCCAGCCTTGAATTTTACTGAAAGATACAATGAAAACACTCAAAAAATGCAAGCCTGATTCTAGTTTCCTTGTTTTAAATAGAAGAATTATCTCTGAATATATAATACCTCAAAAGCTAGAGTAAATGTAATTGCATTGACTATAAATTAAACTATACAAGGTTCATTACAGTAATAAATTAGGAAAATATAATAGAAGCACAACAGATTTTTACAAACTTTCTCCTATTGCCCTGGAAGCTGACTCAAGCCAGGAGCATAAGGAGCAAGCAGACAACTTCTTCTATGGGAATAAGATCAGGACCAGATAAAATATCACTGACAGAAAGAAGAGATTGGGTAAACTGTATGAACTATTTAAATTTTTATGTATTTTCTATGTCACTGTAGGGTAGAATTTTAAGATAATTTAAATATTTTTTGCAGCTTCTGCCACCTGAATTGTTCAAGAACTGTATCTAAAATAGGAATGAAAACACCTACCACCTAGCAATAACACCTATTTCTCTGGAATATCACTCAGAATCACAGAATATTCTAAAGTGGAAGGGACCCACAAGGATTATCACATACAACTCTTACATCAATGGTCTTACAGGGATCAAAAAGAGGCTACAGGTTGCATGGGTATCACAGTTGTGGAAATCAAGTAAACAGAGAGACATGCAATTTTATAAGTCCTTTCTCAGGACTTGCATCAACTACATATGTTTTTTCTGAGCTTTATGAAGGAGTAAACATTCAAACATTCAATTGGCTGCAACATCAAATATTTTTATTTAGGAAGCACAAGTGTCTCCAGGAATTTCTTGCCTTTTTTTTTTTTTCAATCTGCTAAACAAGTTTTGTTTTCTTGTACTTCTGAATCTTGCCAGTTTGTATCCCAAATTATCTCTCAGTCACAGTGTCAAGGGAAAGGAAGAAAGCATCAGATTGAGAAAAACAATGGAAGTTCCATATCCGTTCAGTGATCCAGACATATATCTTACCAAGGCTCTAGGTTATAAATGTGCTTTGAAATTAACACATTGTAAGCATCTATAGAAAATCATTAGTAAAAAGAAATAAGCAAAGCAAATTATACTGTTATTGTACGATTTTGAGACTAAGTGATGGGTAGAATGGTAAGTAAAAAGAATAAAAAACAGATTATACAGAAAACTTAAATGGAAAATATCAAAAGTCTTATGGGAAAAAATAATGAAATTAAACCGTAAGAGGTGAACTGAATTTTCCCAACAGGAATGTCCCTCTTTCCCTTCTCCCTACTCCCCACCCTTGATATTCTGCAGTGCTATTGAAGTAGAGGAAAGAAGCAGTAGCAGTTACAATGCAAGGAAATAAACACCCAAACAGATTCAGTGAAAAAAACAAAAACAAAAACAAAACCACCAGGTGGCAAAGCACTAAAGGAGTAGAACAGAAATTCTTTATTTCTCACTCTTTTCTCATTTTATTTCTCACTATTTTCTCTCTTTATTTTACACTTTCATTATCACACACTTCTGGAAATTAGAAGTCTTCTTCATGGCACCCAAATGAAATGGCCTTATGCACAATGGAAAATACTGCTGTTTCCATTGAGTACAGAAGGAGGTAAAAACACTGTCTCTTAAAGCCTCATTTCTTTTGCTGTGTACCCAACAGGGACTGCATGGCACAATCCCTGTGAAAATCTGAAATGGAAACAATTTCCATTATTTATCTCTTTTATCCTTGTAAGAAATAAATAAATACAAAAGGAATGTAAGCATAGAGATCTGAAAGGATCTGTTTCAAGAAAAGGTTTTCCTAAGCAGGTACCTATAAAACAAGTTAAGTCTTCAAGTATTTGTCACATAAATGGGCTATATGGATATATATTCAATTCATTTAATTCCAGTACATAAGTGCTCTTTTTTAAAAAAAACTGGGGTAAATGGTAATCTCTATTGTATAGTCATATCACGTATATTAGTCCCTGAAAGCATCAAATTCTTTTGTTCTTATGAATAAAGCTGATCAGAACCTTGAAATCTTAAATAATCAATATAATTGTACTAAAAAAATATGATCAAGGATCTGTGTTATTAAATATCATAAAAGTGATAACCATTTTTGGGCTTATTTTCATTAAACTTGGTGGTGCCTTTTCATTAAACTTGATCAATGGTGATGCTTTTTTCTGAGTGACACTGAAATCTTCAGATAAACAGAAGCTGATGTGAGAAATACTGTTTTCTATTTAACGTTTCACTAATGAAAATAAATTAGGCAGTATAACAATGCAGATAAATATAAAGTAAAATATTTTGATAAACATTGAAAATACCAGAGACTGCAGAACTCATCTTGTAATATAATAAACATCAACGTTATCAGCTAGTATTTCACCAACATTATGTGGATAAGTCATCTTGATTCAATTGCAGAAAATACACTATTTCCCTTTATTATCAGAATCCTTCATTACTAAGCAGCACTATTTAAAGAAAATAGGTAATTAAAACTATTTTTAAGATTAGCTAACAACAGGAAACACTAGAGAGGAAAAAGTGTGGAGTGGAAAGTTTAGAGGGTTCTGAGAAAGGGGGAAAAGGTCCAGATAGTAATACCTGGCAACCACAAATACAGATGATTTCTTGTCAGGACAAATTTCCTCGTTCTGTAGAAACAAACTGAAGAATGAGACTTAGAGGTTTATTTTCTTTAGTATTTTACTTGTGGTGCCACAATATATAAAGATAACATTTACTTCTTGTCCTGTTTTCAGCTGGGCTAGAGTTAATGTTCTTCATACTAGCTAGTATGGGGCCATGTTTTGCGCTGAAAACAGTGTTGATCATATAGAGACGTTTTTTGGTATTGCTGACCATTGCTTGCACAGCATCAAGGCCTTTTTTGCTTCTTGCATTGCCTTACCAGCAAGGCAGCTAGGGGTGCATAAGAAGCTGGAGGAGGACATAGCCAGGAGAGCTGACTCTGTGTGACAAGGGGATATTCCATACTATATGGTGTCATGCTCAGCATATAAAGCTGAAGGAAGAAGATGGGGGTATTTGGAGTGATGACATTTGTCTTCCCATGTAACCGTAAAGCATGATGGAACCCAACTGTCCTGGAGATGATTGAACACCTGCCTGCCCATGGGAAGCAATGAATTAATTTCTTATTTTGCTTTCTTGTGTATGTGGCTTTTGATTAACCTATTGAAGTGTCTTATGCCAAGACATGAGTTTTCTCTCTTTTAATCTTCCAATTCTCTTTGCATCCCACTGGCAGGTGAGTAAGCAAGCAGCTGTGTGGGGCTGAGTTGCCGGCTGGGGTTAAACCACAGCACTTGGATATCTGCTCTCTGCACACAAATGGTGCATTCTGAACTGATTCAAGTATTGATTGCACAAAGTAGTTGAAATAAGGATCACAAAGCTTCCCTCCTACTAAAAAAATACCCATATGCATGACCAAAATACATTCAGAAAACTTTAAAAAAAACCCCAAACCCTAAAAAAAAGTTAATTGATTTTTATTGCCTTTTTACTCCTGAGTTCCTCAGATAATCAGGTCCTTCTCTAAGGACTGAAAATTTCAAATTTTTGTTTCTTTGTTAAAAACAGAAAAAGAAACAAATGGAAAAAATGTGAAAACTGGCAACAGCACATGTTCTTCGTAGAATAAAAATCACTTTGCAAAGAGAGTATATATAAAGGCACTACAGAAAGTAAGGTCAATATATTTCTTGGAGAAAGCTAAGTAGGAAAAGAATCTCTTTCTGGCAAGTCAAGTGTGAATGAGTCCACAGACAAGATCAAATCAATGCACTGAGAAGATCACATAAAGTTCCACTTGCATATTTTTAGGCTGAGGAGTGATCATGGAGGTTATGATTTCCGTTCACACTTAAAAGAAAGAGAAGTGTTCATGCAATTGAAGTTTTAGAGAAGACATGTCAAATATAATTTAACTAAACAACATGCACAGGGGAATTCAACTCTTCTTTCTCATGGTAATTAGCAATTAAAGAAACATTAATTTAATTAATTTACTCATGGTAAACAATGAGTACATGTACCTGCAGTATGTGCAGACACTGACTGTCACTGAGGTGTATCAGTCTAGAATTATTATATCCTGTATAACAATGCTCTGCAAAGTTTCTTTGCTAAAGATAGGATATTTCTATAATTTTACAGTGCCTGTCCCACCAGTCACTAGTTCATGCTTATTCCCCTGACATACACAGTCTCTATCTCAGTTCTTGGATATACTCAGTATTCCTCAGATCAACTTCTGCCAGCAACCATTGGACATTTTCTCCTTCTGGCGATTTTCTACACTAAGTAACTCTGTTTCTCCAGTGTAATAGAATTCCATGCCCATATAATCTGAGGTACCCTTTTCACTACCTTTTTTTGCAAGTTTTCCTCTATTGTTCCAGTACAATGTCCACAGATTTCAGTGGTTTCCCCAGAAATAAGAGGCTCAAAATTATCTGTTGTCTCTTTTTGTCCATCTCCTTTCCCACCAATTCTTTCATCTTTATTCCCTTCCACAAAAGCTGATGGTTGACTTCTTCTATCTTCTTCTGCCTTCTCCATTTGCCAATCTGCTGTTGTCCAGTGGCCTTTTTCATCATCAAACTAAGCTCATTCTTCTTCATCTTCCATGGATTTTTTGGTCAAATTATACCAATGGTTGGGGGGGAAGTACTGGGGAGAAAATTTACTTTCTGCTTTCTCAGAATGAAATTACTAATTGTAACAAAATGTTTACTGAGGAAGCAAACTATAAACAAATCATTAAGTTTTTTCATGGGAACAAAAATTTTGCCTGCACAGCACCAATTCAAAATGCATTTAAACAGATTGATGACATGTTCTGTCCAAGTTTCCTGAAATGAGTCAATAATTTCTAACTTTGATGCTTTGTAGGTCATTGGAATAGCCTTATTACATTGTCTTTGGAAGTTTTAAATTTCAAGATAATAGCAACTGCAGCAAAGAATTAGGATCTTATAATATAATGCTCTTGTACAGAAACATTAAACTGAAATGGCACTTCTTCCAGAAGGTGGGAACATATGCTGAAAGCAACAGCATCCACTTCAGAGGGTAAAGGCCCGTATGATACATACAGGCATTAGATAGACATGATTTCAAAACAATCTTTGCCCACACAGATTTCAGCAGGTGTAATGATTCATTTATCTCCAATGATTGAAAATTTTGTGGCCATAATGTAGAATATAAAATGTTCTCTTTTTCATTGGTAATTACTATTGTATTCCCAGTAAGGTGAGATTAGAGTACACAAAACTGCTTTGGCTCTACTTCATCTCTCTACTGGGGAATTACAAACCATTAGGTTGAAAAAATATTTTTACAGGAGTGAAGTAGCATCAGTGTATATGACAGGGTTCTTCCAGTTCTTAACTGCTTTCTAAATCAGATACATGAGGGTAAACACAGAATAGAAAGAAATCACTGAGCTGAAATCAGTAATCCACTGGCATAAGCAACTATATTATTTCTCAAATACCTTACCAGATATGGAGATTGTCTTTCTCAAACATGTCAAGTCCATCTGACAACTACTCTGTCTGGCCCTCCATTATCTTCTGAGAAATCATTTCCTGAACTTCCTTGCTGTGATGGCTAACACCATCATTTTTCTAGTCAAATATTATTCTTGGCCAGGAAAAACCCTTTATTTCAGTAACATTGTTCATCTGCTCAAATGGCTCCTCTTCCTCTCTTCCATTTACTTCTCTAATGTACTTAGTGGCATCAATCACATTCACTCTAAAGCATCAATCACATTCACTCTAAACTTTTATCTTAGAGCCTGGATATTAGTCCCCAATCAACCTACTTTTACCTCTGTGTTTGTTCAAAAATTTCTTGAATGCAAATGGTGTAGTACTCTACCTGGGGACTTAAGCAATGGCTTCTTCAAATTCTTGCCTTTAAAATAACTTGCCTGAAAGCTCCTATTGTGGCATTGGCACTTATAGACTACTACTCATACTGCGTTAATGAACAGTAGGCCCGAGACTATCTTTTTCTTTCACTGCCACATTATAAAATTATGAAATATTTTCTTAATAATAAATATAAAGATGTCCAACCTTACACTTGCATTGCTAAATTTTATCCCTGTGTAGTCACTCCATCTCTCACACATTTAGGTTTTTTTCTATTTTATCCTATGGTCCTCTTCACTGATGGGGCTTTCCAAATGTTTGTATTTCTTTGTTATTCCTGTTCTGTCATCCTAATTTGCTATTATTATCAGCCCCAAGGTCATAAAGAATTTCTGTAGATATCCCTTGTCACTCACCCTCTCTCACAACCTGTTGTTGCCTCACCATGAGCCAGTTGCTTATGCCACCTTCCTTTTCTAATTTTGACCCCTATTTCCTTCAGGTTAAAAAATAGATAGCACCATAATTTCACAAAGTCTGACTGGACTGAAACTTCCATTCCCCATTTTTCTACAATATATATTATGTAAAGAAGAAAGCCATCACATAGACTGATCTAGACCACAACTAGCATATTGACTGGCAAATGCATAATGAATTCCATCTGTTTCTGCCATTTACTTCTGTGCCTTCAATTACTCATTCTTTAAAAAGTCATTCTAAAGAATATAAATATAAACCACTCAATCAAAAAATTCTGCCCTAACACAGCAGCCTGATTATAAATCTTTCACTGAATTTGGAATTTCAGATTTCTGAAAAGAGAGTCAGAATTTCAGTTCTCTAATTATTTTGGTATGGAAAATATTCAAATCTCTTGTAAACCAAGTATATTAAGTTCAAACTGAGCAAATTAAATTAATTTTGTTATTTTTCTGGTAGTGTTAATTTCCCACTTCCTACTTTCTTTTCTTACAGCAGTTCCACTTCTATTTTATTCATACGGACAAAGAACAGTTTAGTATTTATTTTAAATTCTTTAGTAAAGACTAACCCTGCTGAGACTTACGTTGTGTTGCTGCTTAGATGAAAGCACTAAATTCCATTCATATGAGCACTAATTCCTTGCTCTTCTGCCACAACTAAACAAAGGAGTTAATTTTAGTAGCACAGAAGGTTGAAAAACAAAAGTCAATAACACAAAGTTACTTGTCATCTTTGTGTGTAAGATGCAGCCTGTAGATGGTATAACATAGTGCAAATATCCTTACTCTAACATTATGCTAATTTCACATTATATATCAACAGAGCTCACCTCACTGAATAAGGTGGTGCTTTGAATTAACAGAATCAGGTTAAACTTCTGGAATTAAAACTATGACAAGCTAGATCACGTAAAACAAGTATAACTGAAAAATTATTTTCTGTGGGTTTAGCTTTTGCCAAAAGAGTCAAAAGCTTAGAAGAAAGGGGGCATAGACACTAGAGCTGGCATATATGAATGTACAGGACTAGTGCAGAGGGATCAGAAGAGAAGGGCAATGCTCCTACTTCAGCAAACAACACTAAAATGGGATTCCTTATGAGAAAACACTGGGTCTTGCAGATGAGCAAAACTATGGTCACATTTATGTGTTTGTACTGCTGACATTCATCAGTATTAATGCCAGCATTGTGGTGACCAGAAAATCATTAGGATGCAGTTATGATTTCATAAAGAGTCTTGAATATTTAGGTTCAGATTTATGTAAAATATTTCTAAGTAATATATTTTATTAATTTACTTCTCTTTGCATGTTCCCAGGACTGAGGAAAAAAACCACTGTCAATTAAAAACACTTTGAGTACTTAGAGGCTCCTCAAGACATAGCTTTCTTTATATACAATAACAAAAAAATGCTGGGTTTAATTGCAGCGCAGAGACTCTTCCCTCTTTCATCTGATCATTTCAACTCTGCCTCATGCTGTAGATGCAGTTAAAATATGTTTTCACAAGCACCTAGCTCTCTGGGCAGGAGTCCTAAGTCAACATACAAAATTATGCCATTGTCAAGTAATGACAGAATACCATGTGATTGATATTGGTGCCTGAGACTTCAAGGTAACTGTAATGTTACAGGTAACTGTATTCTAATGCCAAACATTTCACATAACAAGTGCTTTCGAGATTATTGCTGACTACAGGATTTTATAAAATTATGGCTGCTTAACAACACATGGCAAAAGGGGCTGAATAATATTTTCTATTAGAGACAACAAATTTATTGATGGCTTCATTGACATTGCTCTAGAAATGCAGAAAGAAAACAGAGATATTCTAAAAATCACCCTATTAATTATATTAATTTATACTTTCACAAAAGAATCTTGTAGATTTAACAGCACAACCAACTGCCAGGATTCTTTTTCAAAAAAGTATGTTTTTCTTCTATTTTTTTATTTCTAAAAAATAGAATGACATTCCTAAAGAAAATGCATGCTCCTTTTAGGTAAGTGCATGTACCCTGAAGAACTCTCAATATTCAGAAAGGGCTGACAGGATCCTCAGTAACAGCAGCTGAAACATGTAAACTCTGGGGCAAGAACCCCAAGGAACAAAACACACAAAGAACCAGAAGACATCATTCCACAGATTGTAATGGGCTGACACAGTTAAGCCTGACTTGAGCACAGTGTATGGAGAAATGATAAACAAAACAGCCCTACTAGTCTGGAACTATACAGGTGTTTATCATGCAGCCAAGCCAGAAATAATGGTATAGTCTACCATCAACATGCACCCATAGGTAACTGCCTATACGCTCAGGAGTATTTTAAGTTATGAAGTTTCTATTTCAGAGTTGATTCATGTCATGTTGATAACAAATAGCAAGCATGAAGCTGTGGACATGCCCTGCTGGTTTGGTGTGGAGGAGAGGAGTCTGGATTTTCTTCTCCATATTGGGTCCTGCAAGCACAAAGACATTGATTCTGTTCAGCTGCACAGATAGAGATCCTACCCTATTAGACCAACACAAGCCTAAACCATCTATCTGATCAAAATAATGGTTTTAGACTTTTATTGCTGTTTTTACTTTTTGGTGAGTACTTTAAATGCAGAAACACTTCAACAAAGACTTAACAAAATGAGGTAACTCCCATCTCCAGCAATACTCCTAATAAAATTCTGCAATGACAGAAGGTCACAGTATCACTCTTTTTCTATGTAGTGGATTGAGCCTGGCTGGATTGCAGACACCCAGCAAAGTCACTCTCTCATTTCTCTCCACAGTTGAACAAAGGAGAAAAAATATAACAAAGGCTTCATGAGTTAAGGATGAGGAGACATCACTCACCAAATACTGCTATGGGCATAATAGGCTTGAATTAGAGATATGAATTAGATTTACTATTAACAAAACGAGAGCAGGATAATGAGAAGTAAAATAAAACCTTAAAAACGCCTTCCCCCGACCCTTCTCTCCTTCTTAGCTTCACCTCTTCTCCCAGCAGTGCAAGGAGACAAGGAACAGGGGTTATGGTCAGTTCATCTCCTGTGGTTTCATCTGCTGCTCAGGGAGAGGAGTAGTTCCCCTGCACCACTGTGGAGTCTTGCCCATAAGAAACAGTCCTCCAAGAACTTATGCAATGTGAGTCCATCTCACAGGCAATAGTTGTCCCCAGACTGCTGCAGCATGGGTCAGTCTTCCACAGACTGCAATTCCTTCAAGGACAGTCTGCTCCAGTGGGGGCTCCTCTCTCTGTGGGCCCCCCACAGGGTCACAGCCTCCTCTCGGGCACTCAGTTGCTCTGGCATGTGTCTCCACATCAGGTCTGCATCTCTGTGGTCCTCCATGGTTGCAGAGGTACAGCTGCTTCACCATGGTCTTCACCACAGGCTGCAGAGGAATCTCAACTCCAGTGCCTGGAGAACCTCCTCCCCTTCCTTCTCCACTGACCTTGGTGTCTGCATAGTTATTCTTCTCACATATTCTCACCCTCCTCTTCTCTGGCCACAATTACAACTGCTCAATAACTTATCTTTTCCTTTCTTCTTAAATATGTTATAACAGAAGCATCACCACCATTTCTAATTGGCCCAGCCTTGACCAGCAGCCCATCCATCTTTGGCATCGCTAGGGACTGGCTCTGCTGGACATGAAGGAAGCTTCCAGCAGCTTCTCACAGAAGCCACACGTGTAGCCCCCCACTACCAAAACCTAGGCCATGCAAACCCAAAACAATATCCAAACCCAATACATATCCAACACATTAAGTTGTTCTGGATAGAAATCACAGGCAGAAAGCACATCTATACTTGAGACTAGACATCTATTTTTAAGCTTGATGGGTGCTAAATAAAGAGGAGAAAAGAGGATTGTTGAGCTCAGAAAAACAGTAACACAACACTGATAAAGAAGTGAAACCCAAAAAAGACCAGTCATGTGCCAGCCATTTCCCTGAAAGAAATACACTTAATGATATAAAATGCCCAAAGGTCTTGAAAAAATACACAATTATTGATAAACACCACCAAGTTAGGTGGTGTGATGGTTTCGCATTCACTCAATTTTTGTTTACCTAACATGAGATGGGATTTTTTGGGAGGAAAAGGCAAAATAGGCCCAACTTAAAGGTAAACAGATAATTTATTAACTCACACACTAAAGGAAAGAATGAAAAAAAAACAGAATAAAACTTACATAACCTTCCCTTCTTCTTTACAAACTGTTCCGTTTCTACAAACAATGTAAAGGCAAAACTCAGAACTCCAGGTCAGTACCACTTGTAAAATAGTCACTTGTTCAGTCTTTGAGAGAGAGAAGTCTCTCCTGTTGTTTTAGTAACTTTCCACAAGAGAAAACAGTCTGCTTGTGGCTCTAACTCACACAACAGCAGCCCACCCAGGACATTCTGCAATTGTGGAACCTCCCATATCTACGTAGCCTTTTTCATGACTAAGCATATGGGTCATAGACTCACACATTGGGGTGGCACATAAAAAAACCCAAAGAACTTTGAAGGCAAAAGTCTCTTATCCCAGAGAGCAGAGACATTTCTTCAATTTTTCACTTGCAGAGGGCTTCTTTTCATTTCTCTCTGTTCAAGCCTCTCATGGGATCACGAAATCACAACTCGTAGGTCAATATTCACACAGTAAATCACAGATAATTTTGCTTTAAAATCCACAAATCATCTCCCCAATGTGTATTGTCCATGATTTAAAGGAATACTTTGGCATATTCATATCACAGTCTGTTACTAAAAAACTTCCAGGAGATTTCAACCTAAAACTCAGCCAACTTGTCATCTCTCCCACTTAAAAAGTCACTCTACATTTACTGACTTAGATATCTTCATATTGTCCCTTTACATATCTCTAATTTGGCCTTTCTTCTCATCTCGGAGAAGGGTTAAGAAATGTCTCAATCTGTGTCAGGAAACAGTTAAAAGCTTGCCCAGGCCTGAGGTGGTCACGTGGTCTCTGCCGATCGCTGGGAGCAGCAAAGCTCTCAAAGCCATGCCAGTGATGCAAAGTTCAGGAACAGCAGCCAGGATCTCAGGCATTAAGCAGACTGATGGTTGCCTTATTCTTACCACCCCTTGTTCTCAATTTTGGGGTGGCCTCACTCGAGGGTGCTCCCGGGGGCCCAGAAAGGAGGAAGAAACATTCCCGCCCTGGCCTCAGAGCAAGGAGGTGCCGGGCCTTTTCCCCCCCTCCCCTCTCCCTACTACTCCCTGCTGCCAGCAGCCCAGGGAAAAAGGGACTCAGCCAGCCCGGCCGCCCTGGGGGGCAGCGGGGCCTGGCCCGCCCCGCTCCCCGGGGCACTGCACGATGTTACCTCTTGCCAGGCGGAAGAGAGGTTGGAACCCAGTGTGAGGTTTTTATATGGGTATCGCCAAGAGTCACATCCTGTTTTCTGAGTGGTCAAACCACATGCCAACTAGAAAATACTGACCTCTGATAGGTTCTCATCTTTTTTCTTCTAAATAAGATGTAAAGTCCTGGCAGGGAAAAACCATATTCCTCTTCAACCCACAACAGGTGGAGTGTTGAACTGCTTGCGAGTGAGAAGACTCTACAGGCCTGGATAGGCTGGATCCATCTACTGAGGCCAATGGTAGGAGATTCAACGTGGTGAAGTGTCAGGTACCTGCACCTGGGTCACAAGAACCTCATGCAATGCTACAGGCTTCGGGATTAGTGGCTGGAAAGCTGCCTGACAGAAAAAGGACATGGGTGTGCCTGTTGAAAGGTGTCTGAACTTGAGCCAGCAGTGTGCCCACGTGGCCAACAAGGCCAATGGCATCCTGGCCTTTATCAGGAGTACTGCAGCCAGAAGGACATGGGAAGTGATTGTCCCTCTGTATTTGAAACTGCTGAGGATGTACCTTGAGTACTTTCTTCACTTTTGGACTCCTCACTACAAGACATTGAGGTGCTCAAGCATACCCAGAGAAAGGCAACAAAATTGGGTGAAGGGCCCAGAGCATGACTCTTGGGAAGAGTGGCTAATTGGACTGGAGTTATTCAGACTGGAGAAATGGAGGTTTTGATGGGACCTTATCACTTTCTACAGCTGCCTGAAAGGAGGCTGTAACCAGATGGGAGTCAGACTCTTCTCACAAGTAACAAGTGACAGGATGAGATAAAATGGTCTCAAGTTGAGCCCAGGAGGGTTTGAATTGTATAATAGGAAAAACTTCCCTTACACTCTCAACACATCCATTAAAACGTATAAATATTTAAGAATTTTCCAGCATCAGGTATGTGCCATTTTTGCTATCTAAATTTAGAAGCGGTAAGTAAAACAAATTTGAAGTGATACCTACTATCTTTCTGGTTTGGTAGGACCACATATTTATGAGAAGACTACTTATATCAGGTAGGAAAGTGTAGATAACTAGGTACTTTCATCAGAAGGACAGCAACATGTAGTCACATGAAACAGCTCCCATGAAGGTTTCGTGGTAGGCTGAATGGTTTCGGGGTAGGCTGAATGCCCTCAAAAGTCAGATAAATATGTTAAAAACTGCCATTTTTCAAATAACCTCATCATAACTATCAGGCCTTTGCAATATGCCCAGCTATATTCCACCTGCTTTGGGCATCCTGTGAGCAGCACCACCAGATGTAGGGCTGCTCAAGATCATAGCTTTGAATGAGAAATGGAAAACAACAGCTATGGAAAAAAGACCTGAAATGTTCCAAACTCTCATGTTCAAGAGTTTGAACTCAAATGTTCAAGGCTCCCAACTGTCCCTATGTTTGGCATCACCTACATCTTGCTGTGACTCGCCTCTTTATTTGCAGGCAAGTGGCTCAAATCCAGAAACATAGGGGTGGTAAAGTCAATCATTCAGCAAGTTGTTACAGTCCATGGCTGTCACACACTTTTTGGTTTGCATCTCACTAATCTATGCCTAAGTGTTCACTTGAATGTGCATGAATATTAGAGCATACTTATATTTTCAAAGTCTGTTATTGTTTGTTGACTTTTAATGCCTCCATCCATTTTCCTTGTGTTTACTTGTAAAATTGTAACTCATCCCCAGGGTACAGGAAAACAGAAGGCATCCAACAAGAATTTTTCTTGGTTTTTTTTCATGTCTGAAATCTCAACAGGTAAGTCTTTGCACCAGCTTGTCATGGGGATAGCAGGACAGACAGTATAAGGTGAAAAAATACAGTTTGATTTACAAAACATCTTTCAATTTACATATGGAATAGATTTGACAGGGGAGACTCAGAGAATTACCAAATAAGGAAAAACTATGATGTAATTTTAGACAGTCTCCCGATCATAAGCTAATATTATGAATTTTCCTCATTGTAAAGAAAGACCACTGTATAATTTAGTGTATAATAATAATTCATTTGGCCAAATATGAAAAGAGGAGCATGTAATGGAAAATTAGAAAGCAAAGTAATTAAATTAGAAAATGGAATATGTAATTAATAAATGACCAGAAAATATTAGAGATCTAACACAAGATGAGAAAGGAATACATATTTTTGTTTAGCTCTCAATATTTTTATTGCTAAAATGATGGAAGAAGCTAGATTATAGCTTGGATAATAAAGAAAGAGGTCACTAAATTGATATCCAAGCTTAAATGACAGATTGCCATAACTTTAGAAAAATTGACGAATTAGCATTCTCAGTTAAATATAACATTACATTAAAATGTATCTAGCTAGAAAGGATGCCAAGTAACATAATAAGAAAGCTCATCAAAAGAAAGAAATATGTTAAAAGGAAAAAAAAACACTTTGAAGAATTATGGAAAAATATTAGAGCATGACAGCAAACCCAGGTGAAGCAGGTTTAATGACTACGGTGAGAATTCCCTCGTAACAGCTTGCAGCAACAGATCTTAGTTTGCCAGCAGGACTGTTACTTCACTGGTGAATATTTTCCTTATTCACCTTCAAATGAAGCAGACACAGGAATTGCGGCCGAGGCTCCAGAGAACAGGACCTCTCCTTAGAAAACATCACCAAATGGGCCTTTAGGTGCAGTGAAGCACAGTCTAGTCCAAGGTGGAGATGAATGCCCTCTCCACTGGGGATTGCCATCTTCAAATCAGCCCACCTGGGAATGGTGCAGTGTGGAGAACCTTGCACCATGGCCACCCCTCTCTCCTCAGCTGATAGGTCAGAAAGAGGGGATTTTTCACATCTGTCAGGCTTTTCATCTTCATTGCTGAAAAAAAAGGCCCACAAGTGGTCAGAGTAGGTCCTGAGAAGCTGCATGGAGACATTGTAAAGGAAGTGACTCAGTATGTGAAATGGGTGAGAAGACTCCTATAACATGTTAGCATCTTTATTTTAGCCACATTTGTGGCTTAAGTATTAGCAGAAGAGCAGGGAAATCCCTTTGAGCAGATGCTTTTGGCAGGGATAGTTAATATTCTATGCTATTTTTTAGTAGCCACTATAATGCTGTGTCTTGGCTTTCATATGAGAAGAATGTGGATAACATGATGTCTTGGTTGTTGCTAAGTACTATTTATCCTACGTCTAGGGCTTTTTTAGTTTCCTAGACTCTGCCAGCAACCACGTGCGCCAGAATCACAAACTGGAAGATAAGGAGACTGGAGACACCAGGAGAAGATGCAGCTTGACAAGTTATGAAGAGTTAATGCCCTGCCTGTGTGGACACTTGAGAAATAATATGTTAGAAGACCCCAAAACCAAAATCACTGTTGGACTCAGAAGTGGATTCAAGGCACATGAAGAACATGTGAAGGGTAGGGGTGGAAGTCATAAGGGTATAATTTTCCATGGATTTCTATGTTCTAGGTCCTCTCTGGAGGCACCCAGCTTGAGTCAATGCAGGAAACCTACTGTTGAGCCTGAAGAAGGAAGAAGCACACCTGAGAGTGTGTGTGTGAGCAAGGAATCAAAAGAGGCCCATGTAGTTCTATGGAGCTGCCTGCTGTGAAGGGACTGTGGGCATTGCAGTTTTAGTCTGGGATGGTGCGTGTATGTAACTCCCCAAAGGATGTGAGAATGTTTGAGCAGTGGCTTCTCCTTTAATATTTCGTTTTCTACTTTGTACTTTATGTAAAGCATTAACAGATACTTAGGGGAAAGAAATTAATTCATCCATGATGAACAGGTAAAATATCAGGACTCCTTTTTCTTGGCTTATCTTAAATAAGGTCACTGTAAAAGAAGCATTTACATCTTAATAGAAAATTAAACTGTACAATTAACCAACATGCAGCTAAATTAAAAGAGCAACACATGCAATTCTCTGTTACTGATGGAATAAAAATGCATGACAGTGGACTGGAGGAAAACTTATGCCATGTAAACTAATGCAGATTATTTATCTGACAAATTTTGTGACTGATAAATTGGACTTTAGTGAGTCTTTAGAAGTACCAAATTGCCTGCACTAGCTTAATTCACCCAAAAGGATGAACCTAACCTAGAAGGAGATTGCAAAGGACTACTTGAATTGCTCCTTTCCCTTTTAATGTTCCAGGAAGCTGAAGGTGCTGAGTATCTCCTAGACATGTATGACAGCCCACAGCTGGCAGTCTTCAGGACAACTGGGAGTCTCAACAGTCAAATCAAACATAACTGAGGTCTCAGGTGCTCAAACCAACCCCCCCAAAAAAAAACAAACAAAAAACCCAAAACAAAGCAAAACAAAACAACAACAAAAAAACCAACTCAGGACGTGGAAATTCAGAATTTTGTCTTCCTGTCTATTTCTTCATCTTGCTGACTACCTCTCCAGTCACTACATAGTAAGCTATCTGCTGTTTACTTACGAAAGGGAACTAGACAGCAGACAGATAAAATTACCTGAGTTCAGATTAAATATCTCCCTTCTCTGGTATTGCTGTGAATAATCTATATCACATTAAGTAGTTGGGACTACTGAAGTTAGGGTTGTCTAGAACGCTGTGAAACTTCCAAGTTTATAAGGAAAATCATACAATATATTATTGTTACAAAAGCATTCAAGTCAACTCAATTAACAGAATGATCAATGTAAAAATCACTGTCTGTCATTTCTAATTACACTTTTAGGATGGCTCAGATTTTACCACAGTTGTTTCTCATTATATTTTCTTACATATCTGATTTATTTTCTTACATGTATTGGTTTTTCCTTCCCAAATGGTCTGCATTCAGAGGAAACGGTTTCTTTACACTCACTGCAAGGTACAAAGGACAGCAGTGTTTCTCTTATATAGCTGCTGCTACTATCACATAGACATTCTTATGTGATAACACTCCCCAAACAGGAACAAAAGGAAGATGTAAAAGCAAGCAATAGATCATTTCAGTTCAGCTGTCAGACACTCTCGGAGCCCAGTGATATAGAAAGCACAAAGATTATTTTGAAAAAACATATCAAAGGCAAAAAGAAAACCTACAACAGATGAACAAGAGAAATGAAGGTGGAAACGTGAGCCAAGTTATCAGTTTATGCACATTGCTGGAATTACCAACTCAACAGATATTACTTAAAACAGACTTTAAGTGAACTGCTGTCCTACCACTTCTTGTTGGATGTTATGTTTTTGCACCAGGTGGCACTATGTGCAGTTTTCCATTTAGCATCATACTTAATCACTCAGCAGGTGGAAAATTCAAGGCAGAACCTTACTAGCTATCTAGGTTTTCGTAGGTGCTGTCAATGTGTGGTTCCTAGACATAAATAACAGTCAGCTCAGCTCATTGTGCTACAGAGCCTCTGGACCAGCAGTCAGCACCCACTGGGCAAGGTTGTCAGGAGTTACTGCTCAGGACTTGCCATATGACAGTCCCTGGAGTGGGCTCTTGGCCTCTGCACAGCTCACATAGTTTTAGACATCAGAAGGTCATGAAGGCCTATTTGCAAAATTGCTGCAAAGATGCACACCATCAGGCAGGCAGCTGGCATGTGTAACAGTAAGAGAAAAACCCAGAAAGTTCAAAATCCCACAGGGCACAAAACTTAACCCTGTAATACAATGTTTAAACAAACTAACATACAGTATTCTATGTACACCATCTGACTTAGAGAGCATACTTACGTCTCTCTTCTGAGGCTTACAGAAAGTCTCCCATAGAAAAGAGTTGCTGAATACAAACCTCGTTAACGTCACAGTATGCGGACAGAAAAGATATCTAAATAAGACACAGTACTCAATGCAATGCATTGTCAATGCGAGCAGTCCAAGGCATTGACAAATATACACAAACACAGTGCAATCATTCATTCTGGAAATAATCTTCTTGCAGCAGCTGAAGACCTGTGGCCAGAGAAATGTTCATAATTAATTAACAATCATGGCAGCAGCAAGGGAAATGCGGAGAAAAGTAGAGCTGCAAACAAAACTACAGTGTCAGCCCCATATTTAGAAAAAAAAAACTGGGAGCATATTCACCTTCTCCCTGTTCTTGTGTCTCACATTATCCAATGCCCTCTTCACACAGAAATCTCAAAATCAATTTTTAGTTTTTCACTAAACTCTCATAGCTTAAACCTACGTTGTCTGTGACTCAAGCCACCACACTTCAGTTTAGTGTGGCTGTGACACACAAGCACATATAGCCTGTCCTATCATTGCTGCATTAGAGCAATAATCTTCAGCAAAGGGTCATAGCAAACAGGAGTGGTGCCTATGATGCCTTAGCCAGTCAAAGCATCACATTGGCTTATATGCCAGCATGCTCAAGGGTTCCAAAGCAAGAAAATTATCAAAGATCCCCATTGAGCCTGCCTGCTACAAGGAAGGAGTAAGATAACTGCATCTGGAGGCTGTAATATGGACTCTTTCTCAACAAGATTCGCATTTTCCTTCAGTCTACTGCAATGGCACAGTTTATTAGTAACACTATAAGCCTGCAATTAATTTTGTTATTACAGAATAAGCAAGCAATACAAGTTAGAACCAGCAGATCTTGCAGAAGAAATGGTGTGATGTTTACTAGGCTTTCACCTTCAATGACAAATATTTCTGTCCTTACTCAGAGAGAACTACCACTAGCATGAGAGGGGAGGACTACCACTAGCAGCAAAGGAGATTGGGGAGAGCAGCAGCAGCACAAGATGGTTCTTCAATGGGGAAACAATCACTAGAATGGCATTTCCTTAAGGAAAAATAAAAAGACCACCAACCTGGTAACAGAAAAATCCTCTTTCAAACACCGTAATAAAAAGAGAGAGATGACGCACAAATACCTTCTGATCCTCTGCAATTTACTCTTACCTCTGTGATGTTTTCTTGTATTTTCTCCTGCAGGAAAAGAACAAAATACAACTGAGATGAGAAAGCTTCACAGGCAAGGTGAAAAAGGAGAGGGTCAGAAATCAGAAGCAATTCAGTGAAGTCACTTCTGCCATAAGACTGTCCCAAACCTGATGCAGCAATTCCCTTCTACTAACCTCAGAGTTGGTTGCCACTAAATTCAGGAGAAAAAATTGTGTTTGCTTGTATGCATATACTGTCCTTTCTTTTGAGAAAGGGCTGTTGCAACTAGGAAAAGAATGTTATTATTCTAAATTATTTATCAGGAAGTCCAAGTGTCAGAAACTTACTTGTACTTACTAGTTGTAACATTTATGTATCTCATTCAACAGATAAGTAAGATAAGATCTGTGAAGATCCCATTAACATGGAGTGATGAAATGTATCCAACCATATTGCCTGTGGTCACTCAGTGGAAAACTCCAGTGGTTTTAGAGCAGTTTCTCTCTAAAAAGGAAGTCTAAATCCTAGCAAGTACTCTACTCCAACAAATTCCAGATAACACACCACAGAGCTTCACTTCATTGCACCTGTCTTGAGACCTTACCCAGGCCTTAACCCAGGACTAGGAATGGCAAGAGCAGATAAGCATACAGGACCTCTTATCTACCCAATACTTACAACACATCAATTACAGCAAAGGCTGTAAACCTCTTACTCATCTTAGTATGGTGGATTTGTCTTCAATAGCAGGCAATGACACAGGCTGTGGCAATGCACAGAGTAAGAAAATACACAAAAAGGCAACACATGCCTTTCTGCATAACTATCTATGTGGCTATACAGTTACCTGCAGGGATGTATCAGCGCTGTATGTTGTCTGTGAGCTTCTGTTTCTGCAGCTGTTTCCAAAGGCTTTGCACAGAGGCTGGCAAAGCAGGGCATTAATTTACTTGAATTCAGCTCTGCTTGTATGTTCTAAAGTAAAAGTAATGTTATGTGGGCTGTGACGAGGTGTGCCCTGTTATTTAACAATACACTAACAGACATTCACAATATTTTCAGTGTGTAGGTAATATTGTTAAAATAGGTGTACAGTTATTAGCCTCAAGTTTACTTTTTCATTTCTGATACTACTGTACATGGAAAACTGTCGCCAAGGTGGGCCTAGAAAACCCAAACAAGGAGTAACCGTCTTTACAAATAAGAAACATGGCAAAAAGGAATGTAGTGCTATTTTCTTGCTATTTAACAAGAGCCATGTATAATGTCTCCTGACTGTAAAATGTTTCATCCAACAAATATCTTAACAAATTGTACTTGTGGTTGTACCCACTTCTAAATTCTGACCATTTTGGAATCATAAAAATCCTAAATAGCTACTTTAAAAATATTTCATTTACAATTCACTGTGTGAAGAATTACTTAATTAAACTTAAAATTGTGCAAAGGAGTAGAAGAGCAAATATGCATAGCAGTATCAAGTTTATAGCTTACTGACATTAAGAATGTTGACACATAAAAGCAGAAACCCAATTGGACAAATCTTATTCTATGAGAATTTGTTGTTTTCATTTCAGAAGGATGAGAGTAGAACTTTTGTTTTAAAGACTGTACATTAGAAAGTTTGTACTCTGACAAATACAGAACTTCATTATGTTTTCTGGCAAAAAACAACAACAATAACAACAACAACAACAAAAAAAACCCTGCTAAAAATAGCCCATCTGATTGGCCATTCTAATCCACACTAATTAAAATATTTTATTCCCAAGAAATCCAGATTTGTTTAAGTTTTAAAATGCAATTATTTGCAAGTTAATTATTTCCCCTGAGAAGCTCTTTAAGGGTTAATTCCAACACTGTCATTGGTTAGTGACTTTCATATAATGTTATGAAGTGTTTCTCTCTCACACGTTTAACCAAAGATAAAATTCATGAACTCCAGTCTTAGGGTGTTCTTTACATTTCATTAATAACATGACTTTTCTGATCAGTTACATTTTTAATGTTCCTTTCACTGAAGAATATTTTTAATACATTAGAAAGCCATACTATCACAGATGACACTACTAGGAGAAAAAGAATTTGCCTAAGTCATAGAAATTTTTTAAAATTACTCAGTTTGTTGTCGTTATTGTTGTTGTTGTTGTTTTCACATCTGCAGTCCAATCAGAGTTAAGGTTTATATGCACCAAGTTGGTGACCGCTTTTCCAAGCACTGACTGAATTTGCAATTTACACTTGAAAAGAATGTCACTAGAGGAACACTTGTTTAGAGATTCAATATCACTACTGCATGCACATGCTTTAAAAGGAATACCATTAGCAAATTCTGATACCCAGGAATAAAAATTCTGTATGCTTGAACTTCAAGCATTTTAAAAAACAAGATCTAACAATGCTACTCACCACATTATGAAAAGATGGTCTTGATAACATATAACTGTTTTTAAATATAGTATTCAGTTTGTTTTAGGAAACACAGTATCAACATCTATCTTCTTTATGGTTACAAACATCACTTAGACATGCCTTCCATCAAATGACACCAGTGGAAACAAAGAAATTAGAAAGTACTTCTTTATACCATAGCCAGCATCAGAGACTGGCTTGAATCGCAACTATGCGTGCATTAACAAGAGGAAACTGGAGGAAAGTGGATTTAGGTTTGGAGGTTTAGGTTCAGGTTGGGTTTGCAGTTTTTTGTTTGGTTTTTTGAGGTTTTTGGTTTTTGAGGTTGTTTTGTTATGAGGAGTTTTGTTTGGTTGTTTATTAAAAAAAAAAAAAAAAAAAAAAAAAAAAAAAAAAAGTGGGGCAAGATATCTTGATTTATGTCCCCAGGATGAGTCAACGAAGACAGGAACTATCTATGAAATTGCTTTGAGCAGATGCTCTAGGATAAACCTGGAAACAGGCACACTTTCAGTCAAGCCCAAGGGATTTCTCATTTTTTGAACAAACCCAAGTTATACCTCTTTCCCAGGAGAGAAAGAATGAGAGAGATTTAAAGGAGATAATGTTACAGCTTTCCACATCTGTGGGCCATCCCGTACTCATGCTTGAAAAGAGGCTTATTGATATTACCAAATCTGTGTAAGTTCAGTTTCTTTTCTCACTACACGTGTCATGTTCGGACAGCCATATCCATTCAATTCCTGTTACTGGCTGTGGAATGTATTAATCAGAGGTTTATATTTAGCTTACACTTAAAATTAATTAGAACAAAGTAGGGGGTTTTCCATGCTGAAGAGAATTAGCAAGTGACTCACACTAGGTAGGCCCTACACAAGCAGTGTAAACTAAAAATAACTTCACTGAACTTAATGCAGTTACACTTGCACGAGTATAGTATGAAGTAAGTCAATCCTAGTCTAAGAAGGCTGCTAAAGCCTAATTTAAGGGGAAAAAAGAAAAAAAAAAAAAGGCAGTGAGACACTTAAAAATAAATATTTTGTAGTTGAAGTGGTAGGTAAGATGAAAATTTTTAACTCAGAAACCATAAAGTTAAACAAGAATGTTGAGTCAACTATTTCAACTATCTCCTCTTCTGAGGATGAATCCTTCTTGTAGCCAGAGAAATAAAGACAGCATACTAGCCCAAAATAAAACAAGGACAGACTTTTGAAGGTAATTAATAATCAATAAGATGTAGCTTGCTACAGCTGTATGGCCACTCAATTCCCAATAAAATAGACATTAAAAAATTCCCTGTGCTTTGATGCCCATCTTGAAGGTTGTCTGTTCTCACGGTTATGTTTCTAATTTTGCCATTTAATTCCAGTGCACCCTTGGCCAAATTGTTTTTCCCTGTATTTCCCCTTCAGGCATTTTTCCATTAATTTGTTAGCTCTTCAGGGTTGTGGTTTTAGCTATATATGGTTTTGCATAACAATTCATTACTTGAGCCCAAGTAGAGCCTTCCATTTGAGTTTTTGCAAAAATGGTCCTGCCCTTCCTATGTATCTAGGAACTCTAAAATGAAGAGAATATAATATAAACACACAAAATCTGTGCCTGCATTTGGTAGTGGTGTTTTCAGACCTTAGTCTTCTGAGAGAGTTGAGTGAGTTAATACAACTTGAGTAAGTACAGAGAGAAGTGAGGACAGAGGGGTTGGGGGAATTAGATAGCTCTGTCAGCTGACCTGGTTTTGCCCCATAATCATACAACTCATAATATCAACTAGCTATATGAATTGCTATTTCACTCTGACACAGCCTCTGAAAAACTACCTAAAGACTTAAATATTTTTACTCATAATAGTGGTCCATTTAGTATGGTGTTATTCCACATTCATTCCACAGGGTTTGGTATTAATTGCATCTTTTCAGACTATGGACAAACCTGCGGGTGCTGCAGAAAAAATAGGAGGATCTTTGCCTAGTTTCATCCTCGAAAATCTATACTAAAATTTGAAAGTTAATAAGATTCTCATGCTCTGCTTACACTCTGCTAGAGATTAGGGGCTATATCTGCCCTTGGAAAAAGCCTTTGCAGGCTTCTACCTTCACTGCAGTGATCAGACTTAGGCCACCAGCTGGTGGATGTAGGATTGATGGCCTAAGGTATACATTTGAATGCAGATGACTTTTCAGTGGGTTAATACTTCCCATTTCAGGAATGACAAGTGCCAGAAGAATGTCCTTAGCCTGCTGAGACAGTGGAATGGCTCAATTTTAAGGCTGAAGCTCACAGTCGGAACTCACAGTGGCTTCATCTAATATGTTTTGTTTTGCTTGGCTGTTGCAATGGGTTTAGAGGGTACATACAGTTGGTCAAAGCAGTTTAATAAACCAGGTAAATCTTTTGAAGTCCCTAAAACTTGGTGGCCTGTGCTCTCTTTGTACCACCAATCTAGATCTAGCATAGCATGTGTTTTCAGGCTGGATCTGTGTTTTCTAGCGAAAAAGAGGGCAACAACATTTTAGGGTGCAAATAGACTAGTAAAAAATGAATCTGCTGCAGTGGTTTAAAAAGTTATAGCTACCAGCTGCCTTGTATGTGGTGCCCTGCCACAGGTCTGCACCTTCACAGCCCGGCTGATAGACATGAGGATACCTCTGGGCACCAGTTGCCTGAGTGCAGGATTCAATCTTTTGGCTCAAACTGCCAACAATGGTGACATTTGGCAAAGATGCCAGGTTTTGTACTGTTACATCTGAAGCACACTCCTTAGTACCCATTCTGCAGAGAAGAAAAACACCAGCACATTAACTCCTTCAGCTGATGCAGCAAGCCTCATCAGAGCTTGCCTGCCATACCCTTACTGTTGTCACTGACACTGTAAACCACGATTAGAGGAAAAGGGAATGTTCCTCCTGCTTGAAGAGAATAATTTTGCAAAAGCTACTTCTCCAGAGGAATCACAATTGTTTAGGAAAACAGTTGCCACAAGCTAATACTTAAAATTAGTTGTTCATAGGTTCAAGGAGAAAGAAGGATTTTTTTTCCTCCTATATTTAAAAAGCTTTATCATTAGCATGTGTAAGATATGGGGGGTGGGGGATTGGGGGGTGGAACTTAGTCATCTGTTAACATAAGCACACAATGTCCTTTAATAGTGGAGTCCAACTACATCCATAGCTCACACAAGCTAGGGCTAATAATCTCTGCTTCCCTGCAGGGCTCATATGACCAATTCATTTGGAAACAGAGAAAAAAGCCACCTTACTGGAGTGAAATATCCAAATCATAACACACACATTCTCTCAGGTCATTTTTCTTTCTTTCCTGCCAGAACTAGGCTTCTGATATTAAAACTGGTGTTAAGATAACACTACTAAAATCCTATTTTGTAGTTTAGCAAACCAACAGTGAAATAAACAATGAAATTTGATAAAAGAGAAAAATGTCTGTCTACAAGTCAAATTTGGAAGGTTTTTTCTGCTCCTTTTTTACCCATTGGTGAATCTATGTTTTTTTCTGAATTATATCCCTCCACTACCTTTTTCTGTTAGAACCAACCACAATTCATATTTTCTACTGTTGCCCTCAGGCCCTTCCAACTCAGAATTCGCAGGATGTTCCCTTGGTGATCATGTCTAGACAGAAGGATTTAAGTGCAATTCCCAGCTCGCAAGCTCAGGTGCCATCTCTGGTCATATCGCAGTGGCATAGCAGTTTGTAGTGGGGGTAGGCATTGTCCTTCTGTGCATCACTCCAAAGCAGAGGTGGCTGGAGGCTCAGATCAAGCTGACAGACAGGATCACTTAAATAAATTGAAAATCTTCTCTCCCAGCAGCTCAGTATTTTCAATCACACAGTGCATTACTAAGTAATCATCATCACCACAGGATTAGAGATGCATTTATGTTACATTACCAAAGTCTGTGTTAATAACTAAGTATAAACCAACTCACAAAACCCCAATCTCACAGTGAGACAATAATTTTGAAGAATTAAGGATTTTAGTTAAATTAGATGTTGCTGAGTTAGCTGAGGTTAGATAAGCTTCCCCTTGTTAACAGAAGCCAGATTTAAGATAAAATACCTGAAACTGATAAATCATGGGCCTGTCAACTTATGTTTGTGTATTATGAAAAACAGAGAAACTAATCAATGGACTCCAAAAACACAATACAATTGTAAATCAAACAGTCCTGGAAAAACAGGAAACTATGTTACCAAGGATTCAGTTATCACGAACGTACTGGAGGGTGGAAAGGTCACATCGAGGAGGACTTCTTTTACTTCTTCATTTTGGGACCCCTCCCCATGAAAGGGACCACTGACCCATTTCAAAGAACAAACTACGCATGCTTAATAGCTTTTTAGCTAATTACCATACGAAGCAGGGAACAGGATGTACCAGAGTTATGAATATGCATTTGTGTTTTGTGTATTCAATACTCCTGTAGATAAAAAGACCCTGTGATCATTTGTAAATCGCGTGGTGTATTTGGGAGCTATCCCGCACACTGCCTGGCATAGTAATAAACATAAACTTTCTAACTTTAAACTGTTAGCGAGTCTTTGTTTGTCACAGTTGGATATCGGTATTAGATCAATATCCATATTTTAATAATTCAACAGCACAGACTACAGCATCTGGCAAAGCACAGGATCCCGTGGGAACCCTGACCAGAATTCAGAAATATGTTGAGATGACCAGAATTTACTTATGGTACCATCAGTTCTTGACAGGTTTTTAATTCTTTAATTTAAACAGAATTATGCCCTTTCTTGCTCTACTCACACTTCAGTCAATAATAACTAAAAAAAGAGTAATTTATTTTTTTGACACATGGGCTGTTTATTAGAATACTGTGCTAAGCTAACAACAATACAATCTCAGAGAGCAGAGGAGAAGAAATAGTAAGAAGGTGAGGAAAGGGTGAGGAAAGAAGGCAAAATTTCATCTGACACTTGAAATTTGATGGAGAGTTTATGTGGAATTTTTTTAAAAACAAGGGAAATCATTTTAGATTTGGCCCTGAACTACACGGAGACATCCTGAAATCATGAGAAGATGAGGCAGTCACTTGTTGCATTTGAAGCAGATTAGAAACAGCTGTGTGCTCAGAAGTATGGGCATGCATGGTATAGAGGTACACAAAGAAAAGAAGTGCTCACAACCTGAAACTAGTAGAATAATTTCAGTAGAAATGGAAACAAGACAAGTGAGAAACACAACAGTTGGTAAATAATGTATGTAAGTAATTCAAATCCAGAGAATATGAGACAGGAAGACTGATTTGGTGATCAGAATTTGATTTTACTGAGATTTTCCCAAAGCTTATATACCATTTTAGGAAGATAATAATTTTCTACTACAACAATCAGGTTACAAACCACACAGACAACTCACACATTTTACAACATCTTTTGCTTGCAGAAAGTTGATTGAATCTCCTGTTTCCTGTAAGCAGTTTAATCCCATCTTCTGTAATCTTCAAAGTTCTCTTTGTTCCTGCCATGGCATTCTGGTTATCAAGCTAGCCGTGTCAATTAAATTGGTCTGACTTTCTGTTTTGTGTATTCCCATAAGAATATAGTCCGATTTTGTCCAAGGAAAATACTATTATAATAAACTTTACTTCATCTGGCTGACCATTGGATTTCACCAGTCTAACTACCGAGTTTTCTAAAGAACAACAAAAAAGAAACAGCTTCATCTCCAAAGATTATTGCAATCATTAGGCATACAATCCATTGATGTTTCTTGTTCTGTCTCTGCTTAGCTGTGACCTTTTGCCATTGTAGGGCTCTTACCTGTGGCTTAGGAACCAGTTTCCTACTTGCTCATTTCATGTCTAATATGTGTACATATATGTATACATATATGTTAATCATAGCTGGAAAGGCAATGAGTTTAAATTTTTACAAAATACCCTCTCTGATCACAGTCAGTCAGGAATTTCTTCTGCAGTACAAACTCAAGAGAGCTGAAATCCCTTCTCTGCATTATTTAGTAAAGAGTGAACAGAGAGTATTAAAAATGGATGTTATGGATATGATCTGAATGGACTCAGTTTAACGATGTTATTATATTACATGCTGTCTTGAGAGCTGATGATCTATAATTGCACTCAAGTCCAAATTCCTTCATTTTTCACACGGAGTACTGGGCACCAACTCCCTAGCAAAGCAGGATTCAAGAATGGAGAAGAGGAGAGAAGAAGGGAGAAAGAAGACTTGTAAGAAGGGAGTTGCTCTTGAGATCTGTTCCTCCAGGTAATAAGGATATGAGTGGTTTGAATTATTTGGCACTATTAACTCGACCCATGGCTTAATCTTATCTCCCAAGGCTAGTGTAAAAGCAACCTCCTACTGATCTTGGACAGGACTATATACAATTACAATACTTTCATTCAAGCAGTAGTATGAGCTCTGTATTAGTTAAAGGTACCTTATTTTCCACTGACATAAAAATTATTTATGACCAATTGACACAATTTTGTTTAGCTTCATCTCAACAAAGGATAATCATAGCTTGCTCAAAGTTGGATAAATAACATCCGCTATCAGAAGAGGAAAGTTAATTTCAGTGTATTTTTCCATGGCAGTATGTATACTGAAAGAGGAGAAAAAAATGACATAGGAAAGGTTTACTCAATTGATCTGTATTGAATACTGTATGCTTAGGTTGGTTTTGACCAAGACCATCTGAGGTACAAGGATCTGCAAGGAGCAGAGGAAACACTTCAGGGACAACATAGTGCTTTGGCTGTATCACCAAAGTTTTCAGTACCATCAAATCATAAGGGTAAAAAATTCACTAGTGAAATGGCTTTGCATTGGAAAATAGACTTGACTGGGCTTTTGGCTTTTTAATGACAAAAGAAGTCAGCAAATTTTGTTCTAAAAACTTCTAAAAATATGATTTCACTCATGTAGATTTTGTACATAGCCAGTACAATTACTGAGATTTTGAGGTTCTTCCTCTGTATTTACTCAGTTTTCTATCCCTTCTCATGTGAAAGACCAAACCAAACAACCAAAACCATAAACAAAGAAAACCAACCACAAAACCAGCAAAAAAGCTCCTGCTATTGTATTTGATGAGGATTCAGCTGAAGAAAAAAATACAAAGTAAAAAGGAAAATTAGTCTGTTTCTGAAAATCTAATCCTTTGAAAGAATGTGATCTACTGCTCAGTCTGCTTTTTCACAGCACTCAAGCAAATTCTCTTGTACTTCATACAAATTACATTCTTAAGAGAAGTGCAGGCTCATAAAAATCCAGTTACAGGAGAGTACACATCAGGAAAATAAAGTCCTACCTATGGTCTAAAAACAATATAAAGCAATTCTCAGTATTCATCCTTTAAAAAAAAAAAAGGTCAAAGCATATACCTTCACATATTTATTATTAGAAAAAAATATATATTTTGCCTGTCTGAGTTCTACTATCTAGATGGCCACTACAAATTACTCATGGAACTTTTAGTTTTGAAATTAGTAAAGTTGATGACCTGCAAAGTACAGGATGGTTGGTATTTCAACATGCTTATTCTGTAGTCTCTCCCACTGGAAGATGACGTGGCACTTAGTACACAATTGGATCAGAGGAGTCAAGAGAGAAGAATACCTTCCACAGGTGTTTGGAGCATAAATGTGCTGCACAGTATGTTTACATGTCAACAAGTGGGATGCACCTTCCTTACTAGTACAATGTCTCAGAAAAAGGAGATACACAGTCTTTACTGGGCATCCTTTAGCTATATTTAGCTGTTCATTTCACTAAAAAGAAAGTGAGTGTATCCAGAATAACAAGGAGTGTATTGGGAATAAGACAAAGCAGAACTCTGCAGAGCACATGTATATGCAATATTGATGTGTCATGATGTATCATGAAGTACATAATACTGTTTAGCAGGAATTCTACTCTCCCAGTGGCAAAAAACTGTTAGACCCTGAAAGACACAAGTGTGTGCAGGTTAAAAACTTACATCACTACCATGTAAAACTAGCATATTCAGATTTGGTAGGAGCCAGCTGTCAGCTGTCCAGCTTTTCTCATGCAGGATGGCTCTGTGATGTTATAGCATGCATGAAAATGGGGATGGGGGGAATCATTCTTCATACTCTGGGTGAAATGTGAAGACAAGAAACATGGACTGGAATTATATCAGGCCAGACAAGCTGTGTGTGTAAAGTCACTAAATAAATTTGCATCTAGCCCTAAGCTTGAGTGAAACTATTTGTTGCTATTTTTAGATTTAAATGCTGCTTGTTACTGTTTTCTCCTCCCATCTTCCTCCCCCTGAACACAATCTACCCCTTCTATCTATTAAAAGACAGCTGGTGTGACGCAGAATTTTAAATCCCATGGGTTTGTGCCAGATCCTTTCTTGACTCCTAGGTTACAATATAAAACACTTTGATTACTGCTGAACAAGCCTAAACACTGGGAGAAAACATTTCTACATAAAGATGGAGTGTTCCCTTTCCAAAAGAAGGTTCACTTCCCCATCCCCACCTCCGAACTTTCCCCTCCTTCAGCACCATGGTAGACTTTGAAAATTATTCAAGCCTTTTAACAACACTGCTTTGCGTAGCAACTCAGAACTGCTGTTGTCCTGATAATGCTTCTTTACTTTCAGGGCAGATATTAAATGTCACTCTTAAGAAAATGCAACTTTTAAACTTCTCATGGAGAGCCAATGCTCTTTTTCTAGGCTTCCTAGAACTCTGTGTGTCTTCAGGAGCAGAGACATTACAGAGGAAAGTAATGTGAACGATGATGGGTTTCTGGGATAGCTAGTGAAAGCGTGTTTGCAGAGAAGTAGTTTCACAGAGGCTCTTATCTTCAAAAGTGGTTTCACAGAGGCTCAAATCTTCAAAATTGATGGTTGCAGCAGGGTTCGTCATCTTTTGTAGCATGCCTGCTGCTCTCTTCACACCATTTTTGTATCATAACAACATTATTTTCTGCAGAGAGTAAAGAAGGTTGCCCATCTTTTGCTCCTCCCCTCCCTAGGCATGAATGACACAGATGTGATGGCATACAGCTGGCTCCACTGAATTAGACATGAGGGTAAAGGGAAGGAAGTGAGGAAAGTGAAGAGAGAGAGGTGGCAGTACTGCCACCTGCAAGCTCAAAAACACTGTCCTGGGGTCTCAACATGGGAACATCTTGCCACACAGGAGGAAATTTCAGGAGAGAGAACTGGGATGGGCTGGTGAGTAGATGGGAACAGGTGCTGAGCATGTACACAGAGAATGAAGGAGGCTGCGCATGATTTTCATTTCTTAAGACCCTACTCCATCCCAATACCAGCTGTCTCACAAGTATCTAGATGGCACAGAAACCATGGTGGAAGGAGTGGGATATGTCTTCAGAAACCTCAGACACAAAGATGTATTTAAATAAATAAGTCCTCTCCTTTCCACATACCAGGTGCCATGGTCGAGACAGCAAATCTAGCTCTTAAAAGTTTGCTGTAAGGGAGGAGTCAAGTTCCCTGCCTCTGACCCAGAAGAGGAGCGGATATGCCTTCATAAAGTAAATAGGTTATTCAAACTGAAATTTGACATTTCATAGAATGTGAGGCTAGGTAGGACCATTATGATAATTTACTTCAAGTTATTCAGCAAATTTACATAACTCAGGAATTTTATTCTTCTCCATTTGCAGACTATTTACTGCAGTAGAGCTAATTAGAAACAAGACCTTTAGAGATTGCTGAGCATGTATGCAAAAGCCTTTCTTTTGGAGAGCACTTCGAAGACACTCTCTACACAACCAGTTAAACTACATCCAAACCTGTAGGCTCTCTGCACACATAAAATTAGTGTAGTAAGAGAAAGGAAAAATAACTGCCCAGACAACATTAATGGGAACATGTGGAAGGAAGAATTTTGACAGATAGTACAACAAAAATGTGACCAAGGTACCAAATAAGTTCCCCCTTCCTCTAACGAAACAAAGCAACGGCCTCCTGAAGGAAAGATCCTCATTCTTCTGAACAAAGACATGCTTAGAAGGTAACACAGCAGCAGTATTTTGGGCAGCAGTTGCAATCAGCAGTGTTCTTGCAGAAACCAGGCTTTCCTTCAAATCTAAGGAAAAAAAAAAATCTTAATTCCACTGAAATCTGAGAGATGCAAAAAACACTGCAGAGGGGTCACATTTTCAAATGCCCTTAAAAGCAGTCCTTGTCCCTGTGATTTTCAGCAGAACTCAAACTCCTAAATGACTTGCATAGATGTTGTGCTGTGAACTATTTCAATCTGAAAGTAAATAAATCTAACAAGGGTTTACATGTAGGAATCTGAAGAGCTCACAGAACTATCTCTTTTCCCACTATCACATTTTTTCTGAATTTTCATTTTGAAAATGCTCTAATTGTCCTCTTCAACCTTTTTATAAGTCAGTATGCTCTTCTGTAGATGATCTCCCAATTCTCCCTTCCCAGTCTCAATTCCCACAGCTCCCTCTCCTTTTAATTTTCAAGCAAGTCTGAAAAAGGAGAGTTCTTCCATCTGGCCATAGCTGTCCCTGCTGCATCAATAGGTGTAGAGAAGCTGTAGTGGTTTAACATTCACCTGTTTCGGTTTGCCAAATTTAGTGTAGTGGTTTGAGTGTTTACTCTCTTTTTCCCTCTGTGAGATAGGATCAGGAGAAGCAAAGCAGGGCCAAACTTGAAGATAAATAAATTTACTAACACACACACAAAGAAGAAAAGAAAATGGAAAAAAAAAACCTTTTAAAACACTCTTCCTTCCCACTACAGGTGTTCACTTTCCCACAAACAATATAAAGAAACGAAACCTGATTTCCAGTCACTTCATCATCTAAGAATAACCTTTCATCAGGTCTTTAGGAAAGGAGTTTCTCTTAGTTTGCCATGGAATTTTCCCCCACTGACAACCTAGAACAGTTCTCTTGTGGGTCTCAACTCTCACAAAAGCAGCCACCTTTGTGAAGTCTCTCCCGTTAGCAGTTTCCCAAGTTGCTTATGGGTCAATGTCTGCTTATTTAGGGTACCGTTTAGGGATGCCTCCTCTAATATAAAACAAAGATTCTCTTCTTCCATCTCCAAAATCATCTTCATCTCTAAAACTAGAGATCTCCTTTTTCCCTGCGAGCAAAGGGCTTTGTATCACTTTCCTTCCTCTATTCAAAATTCTCCATTAAATCTCACTTATATCAGTTCACAAGCCAGAACCAATGCATCCCCCCAAACAGCATTCATATGTTACAGGAAATAGTCCATTCTCCATGATTTCTCCAGAAAAGTCCAGCCAGCAAGGCAACTCCTCCATCCGTCCTCTAATTAGTCTTTCACTCTCTGTTCAATGACTTCATACTGTGTCTTCTCTACGTTCACTCTGTCCTTTTCTTTTTACTCAAAGGGAGGATAAGAGTTTTTAAAAGTCTCTCTGTGTCAGGAAAGAGTTAAATCTGGCCCAGGTCCTCTCTCCCTCCAGCTGCTGGCTCACAGAGTCAGATTTCAAGGCCTGGAGTACTGAGGTGGGGAAGAACTCCCCCTGACACATTGGAGCAGCTCAGGCAGTCAGGGATTCGAGCAGCCAGGTTTGTAGGGGAGCCTCCTGCCCACCCCCAGTATCATGGCGTGGGCCCAGCCCAGGCTCCGCGCTGCTCCTGGGAGTGGGGAGAACATCTCCCCGCCCCAGCTGGCTCAGGAGTAGGCTTTAAAAGTTCGCTAGATGTTAAGCTGCAGTCTCCCCCCACTTCACCAAAAGCTAATGGTGCCCGGCCAGGCCTGGCACCAGCTCCCCCACCAACAGAGGGGAGTGGTGGCGCCTGGCTGGCCTGGACCGCTCTAACAGAGCAGCCCCCACTTGATGTTACCTGTTGGTAAGCCATGAGAGGAATGATAGACTTGTCTTTACAAACAAGCAGTGAGTCTGCTGGTAGATAAAACTAGCACTGAGAGATAAAAGAAACAATGGGAAGGATTCCACTGATTGATGAATGGAAAAGAAGATATTTGCCTTTACAAACAAACTGTAGGTTTGCTGATAAATGAAATTGGATATTGAAAGATGAAAGAAACAATGGGGAAAACCCATAAAGTTTATAAGAATTAAAAATTGAAAGGTGGGGGGTTATACATTAAAGGGGAAATTTAGGTATTAGGCACTATGGGAAGTCTGTACTCTCAAGTACCTCAGCCAATGGGGAAAGAGAAGGAAATGCAGCCGGGAAATTAGAATAAAAAGGAGGCTGTGTCCTCCAAAAATTTGAGAGACTCCAGGGGAAATGCCCCATAGCCTCTCCCTTTATTTGAATAAAGTAAAAGGACTCCTCTGTCTCCTTTTTGGACATAAACTTCTGGCATTTGTAGATTAATTTTCCTAACAGCCAGAAGGGAAAAAAAAGTTCCCCAGGCTTCCCAGGCTTAATTTAAGCTTGCATGACCCAGAGGTGTATACCTATATTTAATTGGCCAATCCGGCATCAGTCTTAAAAGTCAGTCACTAATTGGTTTTTACCATTTGTGCTAAACCAACACAAGAAGCATATCTAAATTCTGTATTCAGACTCATTGCTTTACAGACACCAGTAATTGCTTACTAGCGAATCCCTGAAAACCAGCTGCTCCACAAGAGGCATGGGAGGAAGTGTGATCTGACCATCATTTATAGAAACTGTCTGAACTGCTCAGCCTTGTAAACATGCTCTACTTCTGTTCCTTCATCCTGCCTGCCACAGCCATAGCTCAAGGGCACTGTTAGCTGTTAAAAATTGCATGAATCTTACGTCCAATTGTGCTGATCTTGGTGTTGAAATTATACTTTGTATGAAGCCAGGATTCATGCTACAGATGGATGTTGTGAAACTTTCTGTCTTGGCTAGGAGTTTTGTTTATGAACAGTATCTATCTCTATTAGTGTAAGAAATCACTCTGAAAGTGATGACACAGCTATTGCCATATGACCCAAATGACACAAATAGCCATTCAGGATGCTTGTACATACATTGTTGTCATACATTTCTATACACATCTTAATAACTAAACTGTCTCCTACGTCTCTTTTATTATGGTTCTGTGAACTGTGACAACCATAATAAAAGTGAAACTTGGACCTAAGATGTCTACAGAAGCTTTCTAACATGGTTCTTTGACATATAATTCGTCTCTAAGTCCATCAAAAAAGCTAAATGAGAAAAAGGGTGGCAGGAGCTGTATCATTACGATTCGGGATGGCTCACATAACGATACATAGAATTCCAGTTCTTCGGACACCTTATAGAAAAGCTTTATTGAAGGAGTAACTCTTTTATACAGAATTTCTGTACAATCAATATAATTGGTCATTTAGAGCAACACCTTTCAACCGTCTTCTTAAAAGTAAACAAGTAGTAAGAAAAACACCAGGTATTAGGAGGAGGAATATGTACAAGGTTGTTGAAGATTCTTCCTTACAAATCCTTAGGCCAGATTGAGAGGATTCTGTACTTAGCTTTCCCACAGGTGTGGAGGTGCATGTTTTGAGTTTAAGTTCAAGTTATATGTGATTTGTATTGTTAAAGTTTTCTGTAACTCAGTTATTTCCCTGTTAGCTTTCCCCGAACACCCCTGTATGTTTTCCTGCCCTTGAGTTGGTTCCTCCCTGTCTGTCACAGTTGTTTACACCCACTTTCCCCTCAGACTCTCCTGTCCATCAGTTGTATCCCTGCCCCCACGACCTGTCCATTACCACGAGGTCTCTCCCCACATCTGGAAAGTTCCAGGGAAGGCCCTGTGACATTGGTCAGGATCCTGGGGGACCCTCCTCCTCCCCACAGTGTATGGACTCCTCAATTGTCTGTTGCCCCAGAGCCATGCCCATGCTGTTCCTCATTGGTTCCCCTCCAGACACTGCCCCTCACCCCTCCTCTGGTTAAAAGCTGCTGCACGGGGGGTGCTCTCTGCTCTTTGGGGCAGACTCCTCCCTAAAGAACTTGGGTTATGGTCCCCTCAAAGAGTCTCTCCTTTATTTCCTACCCATTGTCACTGAGAGCCCAGAGAGAGAGCGAGTGAAAGAGCCCACAAGGGAAGGCAAGGTCTGTCCGCAGACTGAGCTGTACCTTCTGTGCCATGGGTGCTGCCAGAGCTAGCCAAGGTCTAGGCGCACCACGACACACAGGCTTTGAGCCACTGCCTGGAGCCTAAGAATTTATGTTCTGACCACTGTCAGTTCCCACAGAACTGCATTTCAATATGATTGAAGGTAGGTCTGTTCTGCTCTCAGGGCAAACAGGGATTCGGTTTAAACACAGAAACTCAGGACCTTCAGGAGGACTGAAACCAAGACCAAAGAAAGCCTTTGGGACTCTCTCATCTCCAGAAACTAATTAGCATATTCTTATTTTCCACTTGAAAACTGATTTACACACTTGCTAACAAAGTGGTCTTTTCTGATGGACTGTTTTAAACCCTGATGTCCTCTGTGAGCTAAAATATTAAGGGACAAAGTCCACTATGGAGAGTGTGCTTCTGGAATTTAAGAGTTCTCTGTTTTCCTGTTTATGATGGCCTCATAAATAAAATATATATACTGTCACAGGTGGAGCCAACTCTTCCCTATGTGACATTTTTCAACTAAGGAATTCTAAAAATATTGTAAAGCACCTACAGATAAGACAGGAAATCAGGTAACTCAGCAGTGGCACTCTAACACTTGCCAGGTCATCTTCAGTAGCCAAAGCTCATCTTTTTCTGATTTCACTATTTAATTCAAGAAAAAGTTGGTCTTATGCAAGATCCATCATTGATTGGGACCCCTTCACTGTTGACAGGATGCAGGTTGCTTTGCAGAGGAAGTTAAGGATGTGCCATAAATGCTGAATATTGTTCCATATTTTCAGCAAAACCATGAAGTTTTCAAAGGCACTGCTTTATGTATGTCTATACCTTATCTGCCCATCAAATTTCTTAGTGAGTTCAATTTCAGGCATCCCATTCATGTCACAGTTCAGAGATTGCTGTTCGTAATCACAGAATGGTTTGTGTTGAAACACCTCAAAGATCATCTAGTCAAATCTCCCTGCTATGGGCAGAGAGACCTTTCACTAGACCAGGTATTCAAATCCCTGTCCATCCTGGCCTTGAACACTTACAGGAATAGTGTATCCACAACTTCTCTGTGCAACATGTTCCATTGCTTCACCATTCTCACAGTGAAGAATTTCTTCTTTGTAACTAAACATTCTCTCTAAAAGCTTAAAGTCATTACCCCTTGTCCCATCATTTCATACCGGTGTAAAAAGTCCCTCTCCAGCTTGCCTGTAGATCCCCTTTCAGGTACTGGAAGGCTGCTATAAGGCTCTTTTGGAGCTTTCTCTTCTTCACGCTGAACAACCCCAACTCTGTCAGCCTGTCTTCATAGGAGACATGCTCCATCCCTCTTCATCCCACTTTCATGGCTTCCTCTGGTGCTCCACCACTCTATGTCCTTCTGATATTGGGGGCTCTAGAGCTAAATGGTGTACACCAGGTAAGGTTTCACGAGACCTGTTTAGGACATTGATTCATAGAGATTTTGTAAGTTCTGAAGGGCAAAGGAGTCCAGGAAGGCTGTATGTGCTTTAAAATGGATTGTTAAATATTCAGGAACAGGCTCTCTCCATGTGTATAAAGACAAGTTGTGAGGGAAAAAGACCAGCCTGGTTAAACAGAGAACTTATGCTTGACGTTAGGGGAAAAAAAAATAGAATATATCACTTCTGCAAGGAGGGTGAGGTATTTTGGGAGGACTATAGGGATGTTGCAAGGTCATGTTGGAAGACGACTAGAAGGGCCAAATCCCAACTAGAACTTGATTTGACCACTATGATTAAAAGCAATAAATACATTGGCAGCAAATGGAGGGTCAAGTAGTTTCTTAATTTGTTGAATGCAGAAGGTGACAGGGGAAAGGTAGAGGTACTTAATGTTTTTTTTTTTATCTCAGTCTTCAGTATCAAGACCAGTTGTTCTCAGGATACCCAACTCTCTGAGCTGGAAGCTGAGGTTGGGAGATGAGTAGAGCCCCCATAATCCAGGAGGAGAAGGTTAGTGATCTGCTATGCCAATTACATACTCACAAGTCTGTGAGCACACCCCAAAATAATGAGGGAACTGCAAAAGAACTTACCAAACCACTTTCAGTTATCTGCCAGCAGTCCTGGCTTTATCTAGGAGGTGTTAATTTCAGTAGTTGTTAAGAGTGCTGGTTTGGATTCAGAGTAAGAACGGCATTGATAACACACTGACATTTTGGTTTTTCCCAAGTCATGTTTATAATAAGTCAAGGAAATTTTTTTTCCCCTTGTCTCATGCTCTGCCAATGAGAAGGTAAGCAAATGAAATTGGGAGGAGCCTAGGTGAGACAGGTGACCCAAACTGACCCAAGAGATATTCCATACTATATGACATCATGTTCACGATATAAAGTGAGAGAAAGGAGGAATGGGGGACATTTGGAGTGATTGCTTTTCTCTTCCCAAGTAACTACTACATGTGATGGGGACCTGGTATCCTGGAAATGTCTGAACACCTGCCTGCCTTTGAGAAGCAATGAATTAATTCCTTGTTTTGTTTTGCTTCTGTGCCACGGCTTTTGTTTCCCCTATTAAACTACCTTTATCTCAACTCATGAGTTTTCTAGCTTTTACCCTTCTAATTCTCTTCCTGATCCTGCTGGTGCTGGGAATAAGCAAGTAGCTCTGTGGTGCTTATATGCCAACTGGGGTTAAATGAAACATTTGATTTACCAGACAAGTCCCAGCTGACTGGAAATTAGTAAATGTAATGTCTGTCTACAAGAAGGGTCAGAGGGATGATCTGGAGAACTACAGGCCTGTCAAGCCTAACCTTGGTTCTGGACAAGGTTATGGAAGAGATTATCCTGAGTACCATTACACGGCACATGCAGGACAACCAGGGGATCAGACCCAGCCACCATGGATTTATGAATGGGAGGTCCTACTTGACAAGCAAAGGTCCTCCTTTTACAACAGTGACCCACTTAGCAGATGAAGGAAAGGCTGTGCATGTAGCCTCTCTAGACTTCAGTGAAGCATTTGACACTGTCTCCCAGAGCATCATTGTAGAAAAACTAGCTGTTCACAGTTTGGATGGGTCGACTGATTGACATGAAAAAAATGGATGGATTGCCAGACCCAGAGACTTGGAACTAAATCCAGTTGGCAACTGCTTGCCACCTGTGTTCCTCAGGGCTCAGTTTTGTGCTGGTCCTGTTAAATATCTTTATTGATGATCTGGACCTGGGGATTGAGGGCACCGTCAGTAAATTTGCAGAAAACACTGAGTTGGGTTGGGAGTGTTGATCTGCTTGAGGGTAGAAAGGCTCTGCAGAGAGACATCGACATAATCAGTGGGCTGAGGACAGCAGCATGAGGTACCATAAGGTGAAGTCCTAGGTCCTGCACTTCGGTCACAGCAATCCCATGCAAGCGTGGGGAGAAGTAGCTCAAGAGCTGTTCAGCAGAAAGGAATGTGGGGGTACTGGTTGACAGCTGGCTCAATATAAGCCAGGAGTGCGCCAAGTGGCCAAGAAGGTAAATGGCACGTAAATGGTAAATGACAGATGGCCTGCATCAAGAATAGTATAGCCAGCAGGACTAGGGAAGTGATCATCCCCCAATACTCAGCATTGGTTCTTTAGTACTACATGCAGTTCTGGGTGCTTCACTTTGAAAAGGATGTTGAGGTGCTGGAGCCTGTCCAGTGAAGGGCAAGGTCATGAAAGGTCTAGAAAACATGTCTTATGAGGAACAGCTGAGAGATCTGGATTTGTTTAGTCTCAAGCAGAGGGAGGTCGGGGGAACTTCATTGCTCTCTATAACTACATGAAAAGAAGTAGTAGTGAGGTGAAGGCTGGTCTCTTCTATTGTGCCTACAGTGAGAAGACCAGAGGAAAGGACCTTAAGATGAGACACTGGAGATTCAGATTAAATATTTTTAAAAATTTTCACTGTTAGGGTAGTCAGGCATTGGAAAAGGTTGCTCAGGGATGTGGTGGAGTCACCATCCCTGGAAGTCTTTAAAAGGTGTCTGGGTCTGGCACTGGGTGATACAGTTTAATGGTTTAGGGCTACAGTGGTAACTCTGGGTTGATGGTTGGACTTGACGATCTTAAAGGTCTCTTCCAGTCTTGATTATTCTATGGGAATAACAGCATGAGTAAAGACTACACTGAGAATGAAGGGATTTATTATATATTTAGCAAGTCAACCCCAGCAACTGGGAAGAAGGTCGAAGTCCATTTTCACTACTTTCCTCCTTCAATGTGTAAATCACAGCAGAGAACCAGCAGATGCCAGTGATGATGTATGATTACAGTAATAGCTAAAAAAAAGGTGAGGTTTTTTTGTCATAAAAACAAATAGAATCAAACAAAAAATATCTGCAAGCTGCATTGTCAGTTGCCAGAAACTAGCGCATCTTTACTGAAACTCACAAAACTCTTTGGATACGTGCTTCTGGATTCTTCTATGTGCTTCCAATATCTAATCCTAGTGTTGAAAAGGGCTTCAGTACTTTCTCTGTTCTTAAGAAATTGGAAGGCAACTGAAGACACTTCATGAAGCTTTAAGAACTGTAAGTAGCAGATGGATGTTTAAGTCTCACAGCTAAGGTTTCAAGTGCTAAAACAAGAACTTCCCAACACAGCCACCACTACTCACACCTCCACAGAGAAACCATCAGCTTTAAAAGCAACCATTCAATTTTGAAACAATATCTTTTGAAATAAGGTTTCCAAGCTCCACTGCTAACACTGATCTGTAAGGACTCCCACCTAATCTTAACCAATATGTTTTACAGAGCAAAAGGTTTTGATTTTAGCAGAGTTATTAGCAACCACTGGAGACTGGAAGGAAGACTAACATGTAATTGCTTGGAGTCCTATAGAAGTTTTGGCTATGCTTTGTATAGTGTCCAAGTCCAGAGCTAAATAAGGCAAGTCTTAATAAAAGACTGTCTTCTGGACAGGATCGATGGAGCAAGGAGGCTAGAAAAGAGCAAGAGACTCAGGATCTTTTTCTGGCAGCAGCAGCTATTGAGAGCATTAAGCAAACAACACATCTCTAAGAAACAGATTCTTGCAGAGCAAGCACTGCTTAGGTAAAAGGGGAAACTGATCAAAGGCAGACCTCACCTGATGAAACAAAGTGCAGAGGCAGCTGGCAGCCCATCAGCAGACAGGGAGTGAGAGCAACTGTGTCTTTGTGCAGAAGGGCACAAGGTGGTGGAGAAGCACTACTTGCATCCAGCAGCATTCCTGAGAGACAGGTCTGTTTCTGGGATGCCTCTGATGCAAGGAAATCTGCTGCATTCCTTCCCGTGGAAGAAAGGACACGGATGGCTGCATTTGTGGTTTACATAGCCTATTGCTAGGGGAGCTGCCACAACGAAAAATCTGGATTAAACTTCCCCTTAATATTGTAGTGCAACCTAGGAAAAAAAGGGCAAAATTTTCAGTTCTCAACTTCCACTATTTTCCCCAGACAGTTTCATATACTTCTAATGGTACCTTTGCCCAGCAACAGCTTATTCACAAATCTTTCCTCAAAGTTTACTGAAAGCAAATTAATGAAAGTTTTTTTCTAATATGTGATTAAATCTAAATTGATGTCTAATAGGTCATGTGAAAAAGACAACAATTATTTCTAAATCTCTGGTTTGAGATAAGCAGATTTTTCCACAGATGATTTACTGCCCGTTGTGACAACTTACCATGCTCCCTAAACCTGAGAAAACGCTATAAATCGTCTGCCTAGATTATGTTATTAAGTACAGCACAGAACTATTACATCATGAATACGTATATATCAAGTAAAAATATTTCAGGACTCTTACTGTATTAGTATTTTAGTTGGTTCTTAAACACTAAAAGCAAAAGAAACTTGTACATGGCTTAATAACCACTACCTCACACTGCTGTGCTTATAAAGCAACTCAGTTGTCCTGACTAAACCACATTTTGGAGTGATACAAAACTGAAAGGAGAAGCAAACCCTTCCACTCCACTCCATAGACAAATTCAATACCTTGTCTGCCTTTTACAGCAACTCATGACATGTTGCAGCAGACACCTGGCTTCAGCCTCACAAAAGTCTGTCCCTTTCCACTGTCCAAAAGACCTCCCTTTACCTTGAAAATACACATTCCATACCCAAACTCCCAGTGGCCAGCCATCATGTAAGACAGAACAATACCATGAACATAGCAAAAAAAGCCCTCACCAGACTTGCTTCAGCAGAAAATTAAGGGCATCTGAAAAGGCCTTCAACTCAACCGCCACTTCACAGCCTTTGGGTTTCCATTCCCTTCAAATCAAGCAGTCTGAGAAGGGGTGGAAATTCAAAGAGCCCCCTCCCCTGCCCCCTAGAAAAACCAGGTGATGAATATTGTTTTGTCCACAATGTCTTTGCGAATAGATACACCAGCTGGCACTGGGGGTGTGAAGAGGAGAAGAAAGTACCACAGCTGCCACAGGTGAAGTCTTAGCAAGGAGATGTCCAACACGATGCTGAGACCTCAGATTGTTTAAGTCATCACAGTCCTTCCCATTTAAGAAGAGATGACAGGATCAAATTATCTACCGGGTATCTGCCTTGTGCTGGTAGCACTGTTCTACCTTGTAACTAATTCTAGTGAGATATGGCTGTCAGTTTACTACTGGCAGAGGAGAGATGTATTTTATCAAGTAGTATTTGTTCTCTCCAGGATAAAGCCTCTTATTTAAGCTTCAACTAAGAGGGTTGTGTGCACATCTGATTGTTCTTCTTACACATATAGGCATGCATAAAGACAGACAAGAAAAATCATGAAACATTATGCCAAATCTCAGTTTGGTGTGTAAGGGTGCAGTAAGCCTCCATAAAATAACTGGGAATTGAAAATCTTCGTTTCTGTTTCCATCTAGCAATTGACAATTCTACAGAAAATCTCTCTCCTCTTTAGGCAATCTTTAAACTTGGAAGAAGATACATATTTGTTACATTCATGCACATTGATGACAAAGAGGGTTATACTGAAAAACAGTGTGAGGTTTAGTTATTACACATCTAGAATAAATCTTACAGTTTTTCTAACTTTCTAAAAGGTAGAAGAGACCCAAGCTTGATGTATAATATACAGACACTGCCTTGCACTAACTGGAGGAGCAGTCCTGAACAAAAATGCTGCTTATCTTTGAACTCCAGGTAGAAACCAAATCAGCATGCTCCAGGTAGAATCCAATCAGCATGCTCCTAAACTCTATATTAAACAGAAATTCAAAAAGTCCTAATAGAGGGCTTGTTTTATGTAAGCCTTCTTTTAGGAAAGCTCACAAGACAGCTGTCATCTGTTTTGATTAGGTTCCTTCACAAAACAGTCTTCCTGGAATAATGCTTTGAAAGAAACACATGTTAATTCATATCTCTTATATTCCTTGAAGTCCTGCAGAAGTTTTGGCTATGTTTTTCAAAACATATTAAAGTTGCTCACACAAAGTAACACCCAAAAATCAACTCAAGTTTAACTGGGATCCATTTGTTTCCAACTACTGGCCTACTCTTTCTTTGGTTTTTTGCTTCTGCTGTTTCAAAGCCTCCTTGGTCCCTTCCCCCCTATCTTTCCCTTGAGGGCTGAAATTTTAATAACTCTAACATGTGATGCTGAAGAAAAAAAATACAAACATAAACAGTTCTGAATACAGGAAGGGTTGTAGTTTAACATTGTAACACTCCTTTTTGCCATGGCCAAGAAATGATGGGCAAATAGTTGACAGAATTTTACACACTGAGAATATGAAAAACACCAGATACTGTTTCTAAAGAAGCTAGGCAGACACTCTAGCTTTTTATTTTCTGCAGTTCTAAGTTCTTTGGGCACAGATACTTTTTTTCTACTCAAGAGGCAGTATACAGTCATCTCATGGCAAGTCAGGCTTAGCATATAAATTAATAAGTACAATTAAATCAGTGGAAGATTAATTTGCTGCGATTACAAATGCTATTGGAAATGTCTTCCAGTTGTGCCTTCTCTGCCTATTTTGTCCTTATGCATCATGTTAGTTCCAGAAATGGTGTACATTGCAGTGGGGGAAAAGTCTCTATGCTGCAGCTAAGTGTAAGATTATTGAAAACAGAGGATTGAATTAGGTATCGTTCAGGCTATAACAAAAGTTTCCTAGTATAACACATGAAGTAATTAGCATTCCAGTAACTACTTATAACTTAAAATGATTTATTAATGGCATCTCTACATTTCCACTTGAAAACGTTCAATGTAGGAAGCAGTTCAATTTAAGAAAGTAAGTGGATCTTTTGCTAAGATAAAGTCACTTTATGGAGAACAGGTGTGGAAACTGCTGGGAGACTTTGAAGATACACCAAGAAAGATAAAAATAAAGTGCTACAACAATTTTGGCAGTGAGAGGAAATTGGAGGAGATGAAAAGTGAAGTACTACTTACAAGCCTCGGAGACGAAGCCAAATTTTCTCTATTTGCTCTGGCTGTAGGTATTTCAGAGAGTTGTTCTCAAATTCTTCAATTTCCTTAGTCGGTGACTCCATAGCTGCAGGTTACCACTTTAGGTTAAAGCTCTGCGAGGACAGCTGCTGCCTCCACGTATGCACTCTCTCCACCTTTAATGCGGGTGGGGAGCAGTCAACATTTGTGGTACACGCTTCTCCCCCATCCCAGCAAATGGAACAGTGTGGGCAGCCCTGGAGAGCTCAGGTGTACACAGAGGGCAGCTGTGCCAGCATGCCACCCTCCTCGGGCTAAGCAAGAGGATCAAAGGCTCATCTCCAGATTGCAAAACCACGCAGATTTTTTCCCTTTGTTTTTTGTTTCATTTTGCTTTTACAATAAGCCAAGGATACAACCCATAATAGCAGATGAGGGATCTTTATCAAGGGAGGAGGGGAGGAAAATCCCTTGCAGACAAGTGAGCTGTGAGTGCAGGGGCTGCTGTGGGGAGTCTGATGGCTGCAGAGGCTGCAGCTCTGCCTTACCATGCTGCCTGTCGCTGTGTCAGTGGCAGTACACAGGCCCCTTTTGGTCTAGTCCCAACCAGGTCAGCCTCGCCCTCCTCTCCCTAGACGTATTTTTTCCCACTTACCAGTAGCGCTGCTGACAGGCTTAAAACCTGAGAACTAAGGAAGAATTCATCTGGAAGAACTGTTTCACTCTCTGCCTCCCTCTTTGCTTCCCTCCCATGTGCATGCATATCTACAGACACACGAGGGAGAACAGGCTATTGGAGAAAGACTGGCTTTGATTAAAAACCCAACCAAAAAAAATATCATTGACTGAAAAAAAAAGAATAGGGGAAATAACAGAAAGTGAGCCACTCCTGGCAAACAGCTATCTAATGCATTGCAGTCAGTCTGCTCTCCTGAGAGAGACACATACAGCAGGGACTGTAAGGCTTCAACAGGGACAAAATCCACTTTTAAAATGAATCAGTAAAGTGCCAATGCTTGAAAATGCTCAGAAGGGAAGTCAGTACACTGAAGAGAGATCAAGTCCAACACATTAGTCACAGATGTATCAGTGTCTTTGAATAGGAGGTTTGCACAGTGGAGGTTAAAACTCAGTTTTGCAATAGGATGCCTGCCTCTGACTCCCCTGGAGCGTCCTCATACTGGCCCCCGGGGACATGCCTCTCTACACCTGCAGGGTTCATGCTCTGAGCACGAGGAAGAACAGATATTTCTCTCATTGCACCAGCCCAATCAGTTATCTCTCAAACTCTCCCAAGATATCTGCATGCTTCTCTTTAGTTAATGTTATTGATGCAGTACTTTCAGCCAAAGCCATCAGAGCAGAGGGAAAATAACTGTCAAAATATTGTCTCAGCCTTAACACATTTGGTGCATATTGCAAAAGCTGTCTTTTGAGAAGCAGAGCCTGCAGCGAAAGAATTAGCACCTCAGACAGTCGGGTAGCCTGTGACCTGGAGGTCACCTCTTCTTTGCAATAGCATACAACAGTATGTCTGTGGTGCTAGGTCCAAGGCAGGTGTCTGAAGTACTTGATGTTGCTTTTCAGAAAGCTCTCTATATACTGAATATTATCCTTCTCATTGCAAGGTGCCAAATTGTATCAGCCATCACTCTAAGCAGTTTCAATCCTTTCCTAAGAGTAGCTCTTAAGGAGTTACCCAGTTAGAGTGCTGCTGCAATTGTTAACCATCTCCAGCTCTCTTCTATTGAATAAGATTCTCAAATATGACCAGAAAGCAGCTGAGTCAAGTTGGTACACATTCAAAGAAAACAGACAACTTATGGGAAGTAAAAACATGAATAATTCTTTAGGTGGTCCTCTTTCCCCTTGTGGATTACAAAGGACAAGCAAGTATATTTGCTGTAGGTACCCCTGTTGAATGATACAAAGAACCGCACAAGCAGTCATAGCAAGCTATTTTCTGACAAAAGTTTGGGGCATATTATCTTCTTATGTTCCTGCTGTAGTGATAACAGAACACAGAGCTGTTCTTTACTTCTTGTGCTACTTTCCATTATACTGATTCTTACCACTAAACAGCATATTGCACATATCGCTGCCTTTTGGTGGTGAGTAGTTACAAAATGTGTTGTCTTTTTTTCACACATTTGATTTTAAGGTACAGAGGAAGTAACTGGGGGAAATGGGAATGCCAAATATTGATCGCACTAGGTTTAAGCTTAAGTCTGGGATTCCCTTTCTTGTTTAAGTCCTGGTGGTCTGATTTTGTGATAGATGCCATCAAAATAGCAAACACCAAGACAGTGACTGTAAAATGTTAAGAACTTGTGCCATAAGTATCTGACATGAATACCTGTCATATTGCTTGCCTTGTCCTTAAACTTATGGTGCACCACTTCATGGTGAGAGAGTAACTTCCAAGAAGACATAGTTTACAGGCCAAGTAAGCATCACTCTTTCAGTTCTCACATTCATTGCTACATTGAGGCAACAAGTTGTAGGCAACCAAATGACACCATTTGGTTTCACTCCATCTAAAGAGCTTGACTATCATGATGCCATTCGATACAAGCAGTGACCCACCTCCTGGTGGATTAGCCATGTCTTTAGAGCAGAGGGAGCTCAGATAAGCAAAAGTCTACCTGCTTGTCAGAAACATCTGTTGTTCAGTCTTATGCAGGTGATTATTGTAAGAAATAAAAGTCCCTGAATTTACTTTGGAAGCAGCTTTTCAGTTAACCTGTTAAATACTGTTTTACCCCATGTCTATTGGTATGGTAATGTTGTTAAGTGTTCTCCTAAATGTTCTCTAGTTCAAATGATAATTACCCAGTTCTTTGTAACTCCCTCCTGTGTTGAGGGTGGGTATCAGGTATCTGCCTCAGCTACTGCTGCATATGAAAATAAAGCAAGATCCCACGGACCCAAGGGTCCATGGGAAGTGGATTTACACCCCAAAACCCCAAAAATGGACAAGCCACAATTCAAGCAAGACTCCAAACCACATCAGTGAGCAGGGAGAACATCAGGCTACCGGCTGAGGCTTCGTGTCTGGTCACCATAACTTCAATAGTGCTCTCCCAAGGTGACCACCCCAGACTGCGATAGCCAAATCGGAATTTCCCAAGGACTCTCGTGAGGAAGGAAATCCCCAGCTTTGCCGTCTGGCGAAGCTGAACCTCTCCTCCTCTGTGCTGTCCATTGGGAGCCACTGGCGGTGTGCGCAGCTGCCTCGAACCTACCCCCCATAGCTGATCCTAATAAAGAGCTGATTTTAATAAAGGCTTTTTAAAAGCAGAAGAAGCTCTCCTTGCCTTGTTTTTATCAATTATCATTATGATTCGGGATGGGTCAAATAATGATATGTAAAACTCTGGTTTCTTCAGATGGCATTATAGAGAAAATTTATTGAAAGGCTGTCTTAGGTTAACACAGTTTGGTTTTTTGGTTAAAGAAGAATATAGAATTTTGCCCTGTCAGGACCCTTAGGATTGTTTGGAAAGGACACGGACCTATCAAAGGCCAGTTCTTAGATTTGGCATGTGGTTTGACCACTCAGAAAACAGAATGTGACTTTTGGTAATACCTATATAAAGCTGAGACTGGGTTCGAGTCCCTCTCTTCTTCCCACCTAGCCATCAGGTAACATCATGGGCAGCGGAGGAGGGCCTGGCTTAGGCTCCACTGCTCCTGAGCAGCTGGGCCTGGCCAGGCCTCTGAGAGCCAGTGCCCACAGGTGAAGCAGCCTGGCCAGCTGAGCCCCCTTTTCCCCCAGCTGCCAGCGGGGGAGAGAGTGGGGCTGCTGCTCGGTAGTGCTGGCCACATGCCTGGCGTCCCAGCAGAGGGGGCCGGGCCGATGGCAGCTGGCAGCAAGAAAGAGGAGCCTGCAGCCTCTGATAGCAGCTCCGAGCTGGGCCACCCTGGATGACACTGAGGGGTAGAAGCAAGAGATATTCACCAGCCAGGCTGCTCCAAGATTTCCAGGCCAAAGCTCTCTTCCCCCATCCCTGTGGGGCTTTTGAAAATCCTGGCAGCAGCGACTGCCTGGCAGAGACCAGGTGACAAGCCGCAGGTCCGGGTATGAATTTTAACTCTTTCCTGACAATAGAGTGAGACTTTTTAAACTCTAATCCTTCTCAAAGAGAGAAAATGCCAAATTGGAAATATGTAAAGGGACAATATGAAGATATCTAAGTCAGTAAATGAAGAGTGACTTCTTAAGTGGGAGAGATAACAAGTTGCTTTAGTCCTAGGCTGAAATCTCCTGGGAGCTGTAGTAACAGACTGTAATATGAACATGCCAAAGTATTCCTTTAAATTGTGGACAATACAAATTGGGGAGCCGATTTGTGGATTTTAAAGCAAAGGTATCTGAGTGGATATTGAATTATCAGTTGTGATTTGGTAATCCCATGAGAAGTTTGAACAGAGAGATGAGAAGTAGCCCTCTGCCAGTGAAGAATGAGAAGACATCTCTGTTCCTTAAAATGAAGTATTCTTTGCCTTTGAAGTTGCTCATTTTTAAAAGATGACACCTCAGTATGTGTGAGTCATGGCCCATATGTAGTCACAGGAAAGGCTATGAGATATGGGAGGTCCACAACTGCAAAAGTTCCTGGGTGAGCTGCTTTTGTGAGAGTTGGAAGCCACAAGCAGACTGTTTCTCTTGTGGAAAGTTACTAGAACAAAACAGGTGAGACTTCTCTCTTTCAAAGACTGAATGAAAGACAATTTTATAAGTGATACTGACCTGGAGTTCTGAGTTTTGCCTCTTGTGATGGTTTGGGTTGCATTCCCTGTATGGGCCACCAATTA
>VWYP01033799.1:7806-30365 GCA_013400435.1 Pycnonotus jocosus
TTCCCTTCTGAAGGGAAAACAATATTAGAGATCTGCAGGGCCTGAGATTGGCATCTTTCCCTTCCTCATCTCCATTCCCCCTAAATCTTGGATGGGATCATTAAAGAACCTCGTGCACCACCAGTGGCACCACAAATAAACTTGTGCCCATCAGCCAGAGCCTGGGGCACTGCAGGGAGGCACAGAGATCCATCAGAGCCCTGGGGCACAGCAAATCTGCTCCAGGGAGGGCAGGGCTGCCAGCACAGCCCGGCCTGAGGGAGGAATTCAGCCTTTCCCTCTGAAAATTCAACCTTCTCCTGCTGTGCTCCTGACCCATCAGCTCCTCCTCAATTACTGCATCAAAAACTAATTAGAGCTCAGTGCCTGGTGCAGCTGGGAGGAAACACAGAATCCTGGGATGGTTTGGGTTGGAAGGGACTAAAATCCCATCCCCTTCACCTGTGCCCAGGGCAGGGACACCTCCCACTGTCCCAGGCTGCCCCAAGCCCATCCAAGCCTTACTGACCCCCAAGGTGTTTTCCATCCTTACTGATCCCATCACGGGGGCACAGCCCCGGAGCCAGCTGGGCTGTGCTCCCTGAAGAACCCTCCAACACTCACCGAGTTTGCTGGGAGCTGTCCTGGGCAAACCTGGCAATGGCAGGGAGCAGCCTCTCAGCCAGGGGCCGGGCTCCGGCCAGGACGCGCTCGGGGCCCATTCGCTCCACGATGTCCCCCAGGTGCTGCGCTGTGCATCTCCTCACGGCTGAGTGCAGGTGGCTGGGGAGGGAAACGAGGCCTGAGGGACAGTCCCTGCAGGGCTGCTCACAGCACACACCCACCCCCTGCCACACCAAGCCTTGCCATCCCGGGATCCTGAGGGGTTGGGCTGGAGGGGACCCCTGAGCCCATCCTGCTCCAATCCTGCCGTGGGCTGGGACTCCTTCCACTACAGGCAGGGAGATTTTAGGATTTCAGTTCTGGTTTTCCTTCAAATCGTTTTATTTTACAAAGCATATGACTGTTGTTTCAATGAGCTCCATGAAAACCCAGTCCCTGTGCTCACAGACACACCCTGGGCACTGGATATCACTGTAAAATTAACTCAAGCAGTGTTCAATGGACTTCTAAGGATCCTGCAGGAGTCTCATGATCCCTGCTTTGTACAGAATAAACACCTGTGCTGATGCAAAGCAGAGAACAGCCAGAATCAGCTTTCAAACTCATGCAGCAAGTGACCCTTTTATCTAAATCCTGCTGCCCCTGCTGATCCCACTTGTGTTCAAGAACAAAATCCTCCACACTCTAACGTCTCCAATTTTATATTTGGATCAAAAATGCTACTTTGAGGACAAATTTGTAGCTATTGCTGCACTTGCTAGGGGAAAACAAGAATTGTAAAGCTGAGAGACCTCACTCCATGAAGCAAACAAGCTCCTGCTCATGGAAACAGCTGGAAAACATTTGTATGCACACAACACCTTAGAGCTGAACACAGGTAAGAAACAGAACTTTAAAATTCCTGAAGTAAAATCACTCTCAGCTCTATCCCTGCAATCATGCTCTTGGATCATGAATCTACTGACAGAATCCCACACTGGTCTGGGTTGGGAAGGGACCTTAAAGCTCATCTTGTTCCAATCCCTCCCACTGGAATTATTCTTGTTGGGAAGGTCAAACCCAACTTTGGAGCTGATGAAGAATCAATATTTCTGTCTAGTCAGGGTTGCCAGCAATCAAGTCATGATCACAGCAGGCTTGAAAGGAGCTGAGCAGAAACCAAGTACATTCTAAGAGGCCTCATGAATTCCAAGTGACAGCATAATTGAAGGATTATGTTGTGGGGAATTGAAGCAACTCAGCCCAATTTAGAGAGAACATCTCTTGTGGAATTGCAGTTGTGTCAAACAACCCTTTTCACTTCCTACTGAGACACAAATTTCTCCTTTGAAGGGTAATTCCATATTCCTGGTCACAGCCTCTGGAGCTGCCAGAGCTTCCTGAAGCCAGGCCTAGAAAAGCTGCACCTTTTGCCATGCCCTGCTGTGTTATCCATTAAAAACACCCTGTAATCCATGGGTTCAGAAAGTCTGAGCTGTGAACAGATTAATCTGTGCCCAAATGCTGCATTCAGCTCAATTGTGATGCCTTGAGACAGCACAAAACCTAAACAAAGTCACAAATTGGAGAGGGCAAATCCCTACAGAAAACCCCTCAGCAGGTGAGTGTGGATGTGCCAGGGAAGGTGGGGAGCTCTGACAGGGACAGCTCTGAGCAGGAGGGCCAAGGGTCTCTGAGTTCTGGAAGGGAGAACCCAAAAAAGCACTTCCCTTTGCTGCTGAATGAAATCCATGGGCAGCTACTGCCTGCTGCTCCTAAATTCACAAAATCATGGACTCAGCCTGCTTTGGGTTGGGAGGGACCATAAATCCACGGGCAGGGAAACCTCCCACCATCCCAGCTTGCTCCAAGCCCCATCCAGCCTGGCCTTGGACACTTCCAGGGATCCAGGGGCAGCCATCCCAAGTCAGTTTGAATCCCAGGAATTCATAAAAACCAGAAATCCCAAAGCTGATTTTTGCCTTTCAGTTTAAAGAACAGGAAAAGTGCAGCAGAGCTGTCAGGAGACAGAATCCATGTATCCCACAACAACCAGCTTCCCAGGAAACAACAAAAGAGAACATTTGGAACCAAGGCTAACTCTGAGGATTTGGAGCTGTGCAGGAAATCTGTGGAGAGATTTCGAATGGAACACCTGAGATGTGTCATGGAGGGAAATGGAGCCTGGGAAATGTCACCAAGAGGTGACAGAGAAGAGAGGAAGCACCAGGGGGTGCACCCTGAGTAGTGAATGAGGATGGAAAAGGAAAACAGACTGAACAGGGCCAGGGAAAAAAGGGAATTAACTCCACAAAAGAATAGCCACCAGCACTGAGAAGGAAATTAGAATGCAGACAGGCTCAGCCTAGAGAGGAGGAATCAAGCAAGATAGATGCAGCCAGAGAACTGCAAGTTATAAATCACTTTTCTAAATAAAGAGGGGTGCTGAAAGCTGGCCAAGGCAGGAATTTACTGCAGAGCAAAGGAGGAAAAGGAAGAACATTATGTCAGCTCTACCAGGCAAAGCCAAACAGCAGCTCCCCAAGAATATACAGCAACAGCAAATAAAATCACTGAAGTGGTGCAAAACAGCCAGAAAACACACCAAGCTCCCAAATCAACAGCCAACCTCTTGCACAATGCACAGAAAGGAACAGAGGGGCTTTAATTCAATTTATGCCAACAAACATTGCCCTGGGTAGAGGTTCAGCACAGCTGATTTACTGATTTTCAAATTTCTGTCTACTGTACTCTGATTTGATGCCCAAAAGCCTACATTTGGTAAATTTACTTTATTAACAATATTGTTTATAAAGTCTTTATAGCAATTACCTTTGCCCTCCATTTATAAGAGAACAAAGTGCACGTGCTGGAGTCACATTATTAACCATGGCCTTCAGTGCCTTGTCTACCTCTTCCCTTATAAAAGTGTTGGATTCCCCAGCTTTGTGCAAAAGGACTTTTACTGCATTATCTAGTTCTTGATCCATGCTCTTTTTCAGGTGGGTGAACAAATCCCCTAAACAGACCACAGCAGCTCGAGAAACACCTGAGCGTAAATTCTTGACCTGCACACAGGAAAAACCCAAAAAACAATGAATAATGTTTATCAGAGAGACTTGAAAATCAATATTCATGCTTGCCCTTTGTTATTTTTAAATAACATTACAAGCAACCAAGAAACATTTCTAACTTGATTCACAACGGGTGAGAATTAAAATACACACTCATAAAAATGCAATAAACTTAAAATCTACATTTTCTCAGCCTTTGAGTCTCAAATCATCCTTGAGACTGCTCAGTTGAGGAAAACTCACCAGAGGTGAGCATCAATCACTTCAGAGAGCTATAAAATACATATATACACACAGAGAGCCAGTGGAATAATCTGGTAGGAAAATTTAACCTCTTGAGCCACAGCCAGGGTTGTTTCGTGGAGCTTTGCAGTCAGAATAGGGGCATGGTAGGCAGACAAGCACCTGACAAAGTTCAGACCTTCGATTTTCTTCTCCCTGGGTGAAAAAAAAATAAAAAAAAATTAAATTCCAGCCATTTGAAAAGTTGCATTAAAATATTCAAGTGTGGAATTCTAAGGNGTTGCATTAAAATCTTCAAGTGTGGAATTCTAAGGAATCAAATAGCAAACAAATTAGATACTAAAATAAAGCAATGAGAAATAATCCCAGAATGGTTTGGGTGGGAAGGGACCTTAAATCCCACCCAGTGCCATGGGCAGGGACACCTCCCACTGTCCCAGGGACACCTCCCACTGTCCCAGGCTGCTCCAAGCCCAGGGTCCAACCTGGGCACTGCCAGGGATCCAGGGGCAGCCACAGCAAATCTGGGAATTCTGTGCCACCCTCCCAGCCAAGAAATAACGCAGGAAATTCTTTCTAAGCAAATCTGTCTTTTCCTGTGGGACTGTTCAGAGCAGCACAGAGCAGTGTCCCTCAGCTCTGCTCCCAGCAGGCACCAGTGGCAATTAAAGGATCTGTTTCCTTCTCCAAATTGAGGGCAGCAGCTCTGTAAGCACATCCCAAGTCAGGAAGCACCACAGAGATATTTTATTCCACATAAAGCACCAGAAAGAAACTTCTAATTCCACCCAAAGCACCAGAAAGAAACTTCTAATTGCACCCAAAACACCAAGAAGAACCTCTTAATTCCACCCAAAGCGCCAGGAGGGAGCTTCTAATTCCACCCAAAGCGCCAGGAAGGAGCTTCTAATTCCACCCAAAGCACCAGGAAGGAGCTTCTAATTCCACCCAAAGCACCAGGAAGAACCTTTTAATTGCACCCAAAGCACCAAGAAGGTGCTGGTGGGTTCTCTCCAGCCCTTCAGTTCAGACTCTCCAAGCCTCTGAAGACTCAATTCCCAAAGCTCATTTAATCTCAAACTTCACTGCACGCCCCTCACTTTTCTCCTCTCTCACTCACAGCCCCCCTCACTATTTTTGACTTTACCCCCTTTTTGCTGCATTTTACTGAATGGTGATTTTTAAAGAGTTAAGATTTTAGCCAAGGCTTAGAAACAATTTATATTGGTCAGGATGCAAGTGAGATAAACAAACAGTAGGTTAATGATTATCAGATGCTTAAGGTAGAGCTAATTGTTGCACTGCTTGCCATTAGGAGCTTGTTCTGGTTTTGTTTCTAGAAGGAAATGGAATAGATGAACCTTTATAAGAACAGATTGAAAGCAATGGAACCATCAGCAGCACCTGGACTTTTTGTTAATCAATCACAGAGCAGGGGACATTTGATTGTGCCAGAGGGTCACAAAGGCACTGCCAGCAATGAGAAGGTAAAAAGGTCTTTGTGATGAAGACATTTCTGTCTGCATTCTTCAAGACCACCGACCAAATTCAAGAGAAGAATTGTGCACTCGTGTGTGACAGTTCTGGTTCCTTTTTCCCTGCCAAGGTCAGGATGAATAACACAGGAAATGCAGATTTTGAGTTCAGACTTGGATGTTTATTATTTCTTATCCACTTACAGACTCATGAGCTGTGAGCTCTAACCAGCAAGTCAGAGAAATGAGGTAAAATGGATGCTTCTAACTCCTACCAAGGTTATTTAAGTGATTATCCCCCAATAACGAGGTGACACATTTATTATTTATACTTTTGATCCAACAATGACCATGCAAGGCCCGTAATGTGGACCTTTTTCACCCAGTTACAGAAAACCACCCAAACCCGTGAAGAAGAAAGAAGAAGAAGGTCAAGAAGAAGAACCCAGACAACGCCCTGAATCCTCCATCTTGACTCTCACACATATTACTGTACACTAAAATCTCAAATCCAAGTTTTTCACCCCGTGATATCACACATTTCTATCCAAAGTCCACACCCACAATCCCTGTGCCATCACTCAATTTTGGGAGCCTGTCCCAAGAACTCAGGTCAAATCTGGTGCTTGCCTGGGGTCTGCACCCCTCAGCTCAGAAAGCCTGGAATTCTCAGCCTCCAACACACATGAAGGACTGATGGCCTCATTTTAATGCAGAGCAGGGATGGGAAGTGCTGGGGTTATGCATATGTGTTGTGTGTAAGACTTTAGGAAATAAATAGAGGGCAAAAACCTTGTGTAGGGCTGTCATGACTGTAGGAGGTGACTCCTGTGCAGCCCACTGTTGTGGCCAAAGTGCAGGACTCGGCACTTGGGCTTATTAAACTGCATCTTGTTAAACTCTGCCCATCCATCCAACCCTTCCAGGTCTCTCTGCAGAGCCCTCTGTCCTTCCAACAGATCCACAGACGCTCCCAGCTCGGTGTCACCTGCAGATTTACTGATGAAAGCCTCAATCCCCTCATCCACGCCATCAATAAAGACATTAAACACCCTGTGCACGCACCAGTCGTGGTCAGCCAGCAGTGCCAGTGCCTCAGCCAGGGCAGAGTCGGGCCTGGGGAAGGGCTGCAGCTCAGCAGGGTCCAGCACCTCGGGGCTCTGTGTCACCGGCACCTCCCGGCAGCGCCCCCGCACCTCCTCCGGGGACACGGCTGGGAAAAAACAGAGCCAAATTCAGGGGTGGGGAAGATCAAACACGGAAACCTTACAAATACGATTGCTTGGCAAAAGATTGGAAAAATATAAAACCCCTAAGTGAAGTAGAAAGGAAAGTGAGCTTTGAGATGTAAGCAGGCCAAGGCGGAACACAGTCATCAAATTAGCAGATCAGTTAATTGAGCAATACCCCTGGCAAACAAAGGAATGCCCAAGATCCAAGGGGGCACGGTCCTGCCGATGAACAGGGAGGAACAGGGAGGCTTAGAGATCAGCTTTTAAGGTTTAGAATGCAGTGCCTTACGGTAATGGAGTAGTTTTTATAGGCTGAATGTAATTTAGTAGGATTTGTGTCCCATACCAGTTGGTTACTGTAAATTAGAATATTCAACACAGAAAGAGATATAATGTATTGTAGCAGGAACTCAAGCCTCTCTTTTTTGGGCAGGCTTTCAGCTGGGGCTGGCAGCTAAAAGCAAGGCTCCTGCACCCACAAACCACATGTTCCAAGAGCTGCCCTGGTCTTCAGAAATCCCTCTTGTCACCATCACCAAATGCTCTTACAATTCAGCATTTTTAAAAAATTTAATCAGCTGTTATTAGTACACATTATGTTATTGGCTTTTCCCAAATATTAAAATGAACGCTGCATGTATAATATTGAAAAACTTCACTGTATGATTACAGTTTCTTTTTTTTCTGCTATTAACCAAACTTAGAAATGGTGGTGTGATGAATGAGTGTATATATATATATCTTAGGCTGCAGCATAATATTAAAATAGAAACCATGTGATGCAAGATGCTTTTTGTAGCTAACTCAGAGAATGGTAAAGATAATCAGGAAATTCTTCACATTCTCCTGTCTGGATGAAGATCACAGACACCAAAGGAAGGATTTATTGCCTCTCCATTATCAGGGAGTGTGGGGACAGAGTGGAGCCACAAGGAGAAATGGAATGGGGGCAGTTTGGGGGTTGAAACAAGGCACAAAGAATGTTTGAATAATACATGAGGGTCTATGAATATGTAACATGCTGGTGCATTTAAAGAACTCTGAGATGTTAAGGTGTGCTCCTGGCTGAATGCCAAACACCCAGCTGTATTTTGCTTTTCTGTCTCCTAATTGTCTTTTTTTTAAACTTTATTAAACTTTTTAAATTTTACCAAGAAAGCGAACCTCGTTTTTCACGATTTTGTTTATATTTATTTATTTTATTTTTCACTTGTCCACTGCACTAAAAAAATTGTATTTGAAAGCTGTCCTGCTCCACCTACCCAAATATTTTAAGAGTTTACTGTCCCAGCTTACCAGAATCTAGGAAGGATGAACACTTTGACCTCTTCAAACTGGATGTTCTTTTCAGGGAAGGGTTCAAGGCCATGTTTTCTAAGGACAAAGATCCATTTCTTGGCGATGTCAATAAATCCCCACAGAGATTAAACCCTAGGAAAGAAGGAAACGTCCAAACTACAATAAAACCAATCAGAACCAAGTTAAAACCCAATATTACCAGCCCTGAATTTCCATTTCAGCAGCATTGAACAGGGAATATTCATTTAAGACAAACCCTGATCCTCACTTTCTGCTGTGAGTTTCTCTGGTTCGCTCATACTCAGTCTAATCCTTTCCCAAGGGAATTCTTCCTTCCCTTCCAAGTCTTTGCCTTCTTGCTGCTCTTTATGGTTTTGTTCTTTGTCTTCTTTCCTCCTCCTCCTCAGCTTCTCCTGAGCAGATTTTGACAAGGTCACTTTTATCTGCAAAAAAAAAAAATCATGCCTAAGTTACCCCAGAACTGATTCCCCAGTTCCTGATGCTGGCCAAGGTCAGCATGGAAAATCAGGATTTTCCCTGATCTCACCCTTCTTTCTCATGTGTTTGTGACACTTTCTGTGAGGAAAACTCAGCAAATAAATTTAATCCAGAAAAATTTAAATTCAGTTTAATAAACTTAACCCATTTACTCCTTTGAATTTGATCCCACCAAGGGTTCACATCTTCAGTGGCAATCAGAAAATTAAGACACAGTTAACCATTAACTTCAAGTTTTAGTTTTCTTCAAATGTTATTTAAAGGCTTGCAGAAATAATTTCATTTCCATGGTTTTTTACTTTGTATCACACTTCACTCAGATAAATCTGGTAAACAGCATTTAACAAACAGCACCACTCCTCAGAAACCAGATCATGGGCAAATATTCAGGAAGGCTTTTAAGAAAAAACATCTGATTGGAGCTGGATTAATTCATCCCTGGGGAAAACAAGACCTGATCCAACCCAGCCAATCCCTCCTTCCACACCTGCAGGTGCTGTGGGAGTCAGGGGGGCATTTCCCAGCTCCCCTCCTTCCTGCAGCCCCTCTCCAGGGATTTCAGCACGGTGGGAAGCTCCTGGCACATCCATTTGCCATCCAGGTGGCACCAAAAGGAAAACCAGGAGCAGCAGCTCGATGGCTTTGGCTGTTCCAGACAAACTCCTGTTTCCCCAATGTTGGCACCCTGGGCACTGAGAATTCCAGGCTTTCTGTGCTGCCAGGCTCTGACCCCCCAAGCAAACCCTGCACTGAGCTGAGGCCGTGGAAAAGGCTCCCAAAATTGAGTGACAGCGCTGGGATTGTGGGGGTGGAGTTGGGATAGAAGTGTGGGATATCACAGGGGGCAAAACTCAGAGTTTGAGGGTTTGGAATGCAGGAATAGAGATAAAGAAAGATGGAGGATTCAGGGTTTTGGCTAAATTCTTCTTTTTCACCTTCTTCTTCATGGGTTTGGTTTTTTGTAATTGGGTAGAAGATTCCACATTGCGGGCCATGGGTGGTTGGTTATTGGGGTAAAAGTAAAAATAATTCAGGTGTCATTTCATAATTGGCCAGTTTGTCCTTAAAAGGCCTTGTAGAGAGAGACAGAGCCATTTTCTACATTTTCTACCTTCAGCTTGTGAGACTGTAACATAGATAAGAACTAATAAACACCTGAGTCTGAACACAAAACAACATCTCTTGAGCATTTAATCCTGGCTCTAACAGGAAAAGAAGATAAAAAAGCAACAGCCCAGCACAGCTTGTGACTGAGCAGGGCTGGATTCCCTCCCACACCTCCAGGATCAGACAGCACCAGGCTGTGCAGCTCTTACCTGTCCTTCACTCCCAGCATGGCAATGGGAATGGGAAGCTCTGTTCTGCTGGAAGCTTCTCCCTGGGGCTGGCTCTGCTCCCTCCCTGGCACCCTGGGCATCCCCATTGGCCACACAGGGCATGGACTGGCTGGGGGCTGGGGCAGGAGGGTCCCCAAAAACACCTGGAGGGCAGAACACAGGGTCACAGAGCTGGTTTGGGATGGAAGGGCCATCAAACCATCTCATTCCAGGGATGCCATGACTGGAATGTCTATCAGGAACTGCAACACTTCCAAATGTAATTCCATGCACTCCCATTGAACTGGGGATTGTGAACAATCTAAAGCATTGTACAGATCTATTTGTTCATTTCCCACTCTAGAAAGGCACATTTTCCCTCATTTCACAACTCTCAGAGCCACAGGGGATGATTTGGGGTCTGTAGTACCTTTACCAACAACAGCAACATCTTCAGATGTGAAACCCAGATCATTCTTCAGTGCAAAACCAGGCACTGACTCTGCAGGGCCTGAAAGCACAAAGAGCACTCACTGAAAACCAGGCTGGTTGTGCTTTGGGGGGTCTTTCAGCCTCCTAAAATGTCACCCCACATCTGAACTGATCCCTTTCCTGAAGCAGGGTACTGTCAGGAAGCCAACAGGATCTGCTGAATATCCATATGAAGGATGTTCACATCCCACTGGAGCCAGGCTGAGAGAGCTGGGAATGTTCCCCTGGAGAGGAGAAGGATCCAGGGAGAGCTCAGAGCCCCTGGCAGGGCCTGAAGGGGCTCCAGGAGAGCTGGAGAGGGACTGGGGACAAGGGATGGAGGGACAACCTGTGGCCACAGCTCCCTCAGCTCCTTTCCTCCATCCAATGGAACCAAAACTGATTAAATACAATCCCACAAAGTTGGCTCCTGCCCCTTTCAGGGAGCTGCACTGCCCTGGCAGGGTGAAACAGCAGCAGCAGCACTTCACCTCAATTCCCACAGGGAATGAGCTGCTTGCCAGCCTGGAACTCCTCACCTGAGCACCCTCAAACCCCAGTTTGGCCCCAGAGCAGTCAGGAGTTCCCTTTGTTCAGTGCTGAGGGGATGTGGGCTCACTGCCCAGGTGACAACAGCCACACCAAGGGGCCCTCTGGTCCCTCAGGTGAGTGCTGACAGGACCATACCTGTGCTGGGGTGATGCTCTGCCCCCTCTGCGTCTCTGGGCCTTGCTGGAGATGCTTTTGCAGGGTGGGATTTGCTGCCAAGTGCTGGAAAAGTGTCTGACCTGTTCAGACAAACACATTTTAGAGGTGCAATTCTTCACAACGGTCAAAGTCCAGCCAAAACCAACAACAGATTGCAGTTTCCCCATGGAAAAACCATTTCCAGTATTGCCACCAACGTGCACACTGAGCAGAAACAGAATTTGGTGGGAATTATTTGATGAGTGGATCCATCATGAAGAACACCCTGAAGAAAAGGCTTATGAGGAAACCTTACACCAGGATTAAATTTAGGATACACCCATAAAGTGAGGATTGAGGATTGCTGATGCTGGTTCCAACCTGGCCAAGGAGAGTGACCAAACCTTCCTGCCACTAGCAGGGATGAGCTGTTCCCAGCTCAGTGTCCAGCAGAGACAGTCACCAGGAAAATGCTCTGATCTACAGAAATTTTTAAATTATTTGAAATTTCAAATGATTCTCTGGATATGGAAGATGATGGAACCCAGAGCCAGTGCAATACCCACAACTAAAGACTCTTTCAAGCCCCAAGGGAAGGTCCATACTCCAGGAATGTCCCCAATTCCTGGATCCAGCTCCCAGCACCCACAGCAGTTTATCAGATCAACCAAACCCTTCCCAAAGCAAACACACCAAAACCTTCACTCCTGGTGCCCAGCCACAGATTTTGTGCAGTGCTCACAACCCCCCTGAGCTAAACTCCCTGGTGTTTTTCTGAGCATTCCAAGGCCTTCAGTGTCACCTGGGATGGACAATGTCACTTCTCCCAGGTCAGGGTGACTGCCACTTGTCCCCTCTCTTCCTGGCTGGTTCACAACTCCTCTGGCTGAGGAGGATCCAGTCAAACATCAAGCACTAATGGACATGGTAATGTTGTACAGAGCATGGCTCAGCCCAGATCAGCACACCCAGGGCTCCACAGCTTTCACTTTTGAGGGATTCCAGCATTTCAGTGGGGGATTTTAAAGGTTATTTTTAAAAATGTGATTCAGCACAGTAATGCACACAGGGAAGGGATGTGAATATAAATTAGTTCTGGGCTGCACAACTGAAAACCTTCTGTTTGTGAATCATTCCAGGCTCCTTCTGCCTCAAACCCCTTTCCTTTTTATGTTGTCTTTTTTTGCTTTCTGTTGTTAATGCAGTTCCATGTCAGTTATATGGAAGGTTCCCTGCTCATGGCAGAGTTGGAATTAGGTGATTTTTCAGGTTCTTTCCCAAACCCAAACCACTCTGGGATTTTGTGAGTCTGTAAAAGATAGTTTTAGTACACACAGAAATATTTTCAGAGCAGAGCTATAAAGAGCTTCATCATGGACTCTGAGAGCAGAGAAGGAGATTTTGGACAGGAAAATTTTCAAAACTCCTCAAAACTCTTTTTATTTCATTAAACAATAGTTTATATTGCTCGTAACCAACTGGGTTATTGCCCTTTACAACCAGAGCACATTTGTCACCACCCAATTTCTATTCAGAAGAGCTCTGGGAAGGCATTTTAAATTCCCAATTATCTCTCAGGAATAAATGGGACCAGCTCTTGATCCACAATAAGAAATATCTGCATTGCCTTCCTTTTCTCAACAAACCAATTCAATTTCCAGGCTGTAATAACCCAACCTTATCCTTCCTCTTCACTCTTTTCCTTCTCGCTCCCCTCTCCAGCTCTGCTCATGTTCCTGCTGTGCCAGGGAAAGTTTTTATCAAATATTTATTGCCCCTGGCACTGCCTCCCTGTCCTGGCCTACTGCAGCTCAGAGCTGCAAGTCAAAAAAAAAAATAGAATAACGTCATTAAGCAGATCTTGTCTTTTTAGAGAGGAACATAATTCCCACAGAAAAATCAGGCTGTTGAGCAAGGCAATGCTGTATAAAATCTGTACCAGTTAATACCATGATTTAACTAAGGCTGGGTGGGCATTTCCAGGCTGAGGTGACAGCAGGTGACACTCACATCACTCTCCTCCTGGGGGGCAGCGTGCCCACGGGGGAGCCCGGCGATTCCTGGCTGGAAATTCCGCTCTCTCCGGTGGAGGCGGTGCCGGGGGAGGAGCCCTGGGAGGGACAATCCCCGCAAAATTCCAATTTCACCGCCGAGTCGGGGCTCTCCAGGTCGGCGATGCTGCTGCTCAGCTTTGCCCTCTTCTTGGCTGCGCTGTTCCGCAGGGACCTCAGGGAATTCTGCATCTGGACAGCGGGGAAAAAGGACACGGGGCACTCACTGCAGACGGGAAAAAGCCTTTTTCAGCTCAATAAAATCTATTTCTGAGCGTTCAGTTCAGTCCGTGGGGTGCACATGGCCCTGCTGGGCAGCGTGATCACCACTCACGCGGTGTTTGTGAGATTATAATGAGCCCTCTCCTGCTTTTATTCCACCAAATAATTATCCTGAGAGCAAATCCAACTTCACAGCAGTGCTGTGTTCCAGCTTCCCTTCCCAGAGCACGGGGACAGATTCCTGCTAAAACACATCAACTGCTCCCTGGTTTTTAGGAGATTAAAGGAGGGGTTTGATGGGGACATCAGGCTTTCCCCAGCAAATCTGCAAACAGAACCATGCAAATCCTAGAAACAGAACCATGGAATGGCTTGGAAAGGACCTCAAGGATTGTCCCATTCCAGTTCCCCGTGGGCAGGGACACCTCCCACTGTCCCAGGCTGCTCCAAGCCCCAGTGTCCAACCTGGCCTTGGGCACTGCCAGGGATCCAGGGGCAGCCACAGCTGCTCTGGCAATTCCAGCCCGGCCAGGAATTCCTTCCCAAGATCCCATCTAAATCTCCTCCAAATCATGCACTCAGTGCCCAGCAAGCAGAGATCCTACTCAAACGAGCAGGAAAATCTGTAATTATTGCAGTTTTATGCTGCAGCATTCTCCCTTCTTTTTTGCTGAATATTTTTCCACATTAGAAATTCTTCCTCTGTTTAACACCTCAAGTTCCTTTCAGTGGGAACCAGAGGATGGAAGGTACAGACAGAAAGGCAAAGCCAGGGAGTGTCAGAATGGTTTGGGATGGAAGAGACCTTCAAGTTCACCTTGGTCCTTGGGCAGGGACACCTTCCACACCCTCGGGGTGCTCCAAACCCCACCCAGCCCCGAACACCTCCAGGGATGGCCGAGCTGACCCTGTTCAAAATGCATTTCTCCCATCTCACCCACCTCCTCCTGGTCCACCTCCTCGGGCTGCAGGTGCAGCTCAGCCAGCCCTGCTGCCAGCTCCGTGCCCTCGGGGGGCTCCCGGGGGCTGGGCAGCCGCGGGATGGGGGGCACGGGCCGGGCTCCGCGCAGCCCCGCCGGGACCCTGCCCAGGGCAGCCCGCAGCGNCGGGCTGTCCCCTGGAACACAGAGGGACTGTCAGGGACAAACATCACCTCTCACTTCTGTACCTACAAACCTCCTTCTGCCATGGAATGAGTGTTTAAAGCACACTTCTGCAGGCTCAGCTACCAATTTGTTTCAATTCTAGTGTCTCCTTCCTTTAGGAAAATGTAAATGAGTGTTAAAAACACACTTGTGCAGGCTCAGGCATCAATCTATTCACTTTTAATGTCTCCTTCCTTTAGGAAAATGTAAATGAATGTTAAAAATGAGTGTTAAAAGCACACTTGTGCAGGCTCAGGCATCAATCTATTCACTTTTAATGTCTCCTTCCTTTAGGAAAATGTAAATGAGTGTTAAAAGTGAGTGTTAAAAACATACTTGTGCAAGCTCAGCTACCAATTCATTCCACTTTTAGTGTCTCCTTCCTTTAGGAAAATGTAAATGAGTGTTTCATGCATGTGCACACCAACACAGAACCAAAACATCCTCAGCTGGAAGGATCATCCAAGTCCATGCACATGCCCTTAGTCCCTTTAAAAAGTAATTAACTTTCTTCATTAAGAGAAAAATACTCATCTCCCCAAACTTCATGGAAGCTGCTGTAACAACAAAGGTACTCCAAAGAACCAGAAAAAAATCAAAATGCGTATGGAAAACGTATGGTGAGCGATAAATACAAGAACAAATAACAAATACAATAATAAAGCAAGTGATAAATACATCTCTACAAGGCACAGTCACATTCCAGGGGCAGGAAATTCCCAAAACATTCAGTTGGAAAATTTTTTATGTAAGCACAAAAACATGGGTCTCAGTGAAGATGAAATTTCAGGCAGATTTCTTTAATCAGTGCAAACTGATTCCATTTTGAGTAGAAACTATTCTTTTGTTTCAGAAACCTCCTGAGTGATTAGGAAGCAGTTTAACCCAAAGAGAGTAAAGGGATTTTTACCCAGGGGGTTGGGACTGGATGAGTTTTAAGGTCTCTTCCAACCCAAACCATTCTGGGATTCCATGATTCAAATGAAGAGGCAAAAAGGCAAAATGCACTGAGCAACCCTTTCCTTGCACATGGATTATTTAGGGTATGAACAGTAACAGGTATTTCTGCACTGATTTCCCCTAAAAGTGGGTTTGTTATTTATTTTGGGGTTTATTTGAGTTGGAAGACAGACCTTTCCCTGAGACATTAAGAAAAGCAGAGCTGTAGCATATTTTGCTTTATGACAAACCCAAAGGCTCCCATTTTGAGGAGAAGCCTGCAGGGATGTGAGCAGTGAAGCCATAAGTAAATCAGTCAATAAATCAATAAATCCCTCCCATTCCTAACTGCACCTGAGGCACTGCCCCACTTCCCTCTCACCTCCCACTGTGGATTTCCTGCCCACTGAAAAACCCCCCCAAAACACAACCCCCAAAGCCCTTTGGATCCCATGGAGAACATTCCCACCTGTGTTGTCTCCTGGCTTTTGGCTGAGCAGCTGCTTGTGGGAGCCAGGTTTAGGCAGCCCCTCGAAGCTTTTGAGAGGCCAGGAGCTGGAGAGGCTCCTGGGATCCTCCTGGGGCTTCCCTGGAGAGGCAGCAGGAGAGGAGAGGTGCTTGGGGCTGTTCCTGGGGGATGACAGGGGGAAGGAGGGCAGGATGAAGGTGCCCTGGCTGGCACTGGCACCTTGGAAGGACATGGTGGGCTCTGCCTGAGTGCAAAAACTTCTCTGGGTCTTGCTGGAAAAACTGAGGCTGGAACAAACTGAGCAAAGGAAAAGAGAACAGTGCTTGTGGTAAGGATTTATAACGGAACAATATGCCATAAGAATGATTTCCAGTGAAATAATGCACCAGAAAAATGATTTCCAGTGAAATAATGCACCAGAAAAATGATTTCCAATGAAATCATCTATCATAAGAATAATTTCCCATGGAATAATGCATCACTAGGCAGTCAGAGCCTGAAGGTTTTGCCCAAGCAAGCAGACAAATCAAGCAGCTTCATTCTGCAAATGGCATTCCCCTCCAAATGGGAGTTTAAGCCTTAAAACCATTTCTCAGGCATGTTTTGGAGAACTGTATTTAAAAAAAAAAAAAAGAGTGATGCAAGTGGATCAAACACTGCTGTGATCCTCCCAGAGCAGCACCTTTTCTCTAACACCCTGACACAGGCAGAGATCAAAGGTGGGGCTGTAAATTCACAACCACAAATTAAATCCCACAGGAAGGAGGAGCTCTCTGGAGAGGCACTGAACAGGAACAGATTGAACAGTAAATTCCAGTAACACTTTCCACTTCTTAAGGAAGAAAAGGGACAAAAAGAGAACTCCAGAGTGACCTGCCCTGCCTGAGGCCACTGCAGAAGCCACATACCTTTGTCCTGCTGAGAGTTATTCAATCCCAAAAACTGCAGATCAGAGCCCACGCTGCCGCTCTTCCCACGTGCCTGTGGGTATCCAAGGGTGCCACATTTCCCTGGAATCTGGGGCTGATGAGAGCCCAGAGCACCTTCCAGAAGAGAACACAAAGAAGCAAATCAATGCTTCACACGTGGTGTCCAACAGAGAATATCCAATGATATTTCACAGGGAATTCAGCCTCTGTGTGGCTCTGAGTGTGAAACTCAACCACACTCCAAGGACTTCATTCCAGAGTCTCCAAGGACTTCATTCCAGAGTCTCCAAGCAACCTCAGGAAGCAGCTCAGAGGGAAAAAGGGAGAAGGACTGGCTGCTCTTCCAGGGCACTGCTCCAGCTGGGAATGGCAGGGAGGCAAAAGAACCCCCTGGAACAATCCCCCCTTTGAGTAGTGACAATGACAGGGAGCAAACACCCTAAACCCAAACCAGGGTGAGGGAGCAAACTTGGCAAGGGCAGGATTCCCAAAATGGGACAAGGAGAGATTGCAGGGCCACAATCACTCAGGTCTGGTCTTGCCCAGGCTTTTCAGATCCTTCTGGCTACAGGAACGCTAAAATCTGTTTTGTTGGCAGCTCCAGCACGTCCCTGTGGCCTCACTCACCAGCACCAAGGGCAGAATGCTCCCAGTTCAGCTCCACACTGGGCTGGAAGAAAGTCCTGGAAGTTCTGTTCCTGCTCAAAAACAGCTCCTCACTCACTGGGATTCCCTGGGAGGGCCGGAGCTTCGGGGAGTGAAGGAAATCATTGGATGCAGCCAACTGCAAGGAAAAGCGAAATAAATTGTGTGTGAAGTGAGAGCACAGCCCTGCTCTGTGCAAACAGCATGGTCACAAACATTTCCACACAAGCTTTACTTCCCCACCTATCCAATATTCAAATATTTTAAACATCAGAAAGGATTTTAGCTGTTTTGTAGGTTTTACTAAAATACAGGTTAAAACTGCTCACACTGAAAGGCAAAAAAACCCCAACATAATAAACTGGTGGAGAATTGCAATATTTTAAAAATAAATGTTAAAAATGAAACATTGACCTATTGAATGATGTGCTTTAGATGGGCAAGTGTTTAAATAGCCAACAGAAGCCCCAAATCCCAGAATGGAGCAGTTTCTTGCAAACCACACACTCCAGATCCAGTCTAAAATTGTACCTGGCAACACCAGCAGCTTTTACTGAGAACTGGCTACAGGTAGGGAGAAATATCAATAATACCAATATTTAACAAAGAAAAAGAAATAATTTTCTGATTTAATAAATAAATAGAAATATTTATTTACAATAAATATCTTAAAATAAATTTCTGATTTAATTAGTAAACTCAATGATTTAAATCATTCCCAGGCTGTATTTGCTCTCCCTTCTGAGGGACACAGGAGGAAAGGAGCAGGAGGAAAATGCTGAAGTGGTTTGTTGCAGGTTATTACAAGTTGGGATAAAAGATGTGAGACCTTGGCATTCCCATTCCTGCCATCACCAAACATCATTCCAGCCATGGATCCTTCAGTCCATAATGAAATATTCCTTGTCCAGATCTCCACAGCCTGGTTTCAGCTGGGACAGTGGGATTTTCTGTTTAGGAGCTGCTACAGCAGAAACTTCATCCCATTTGTCCATCCAGATAAAGCAAAATATTCAGGAGTAAATTCCAACACTGCCATGACTGCCCAGCTTCGCTCAGCTGTTCCCATCCCAGCTCCAGGAAGGAAAACTCTGCTTCCTTGTACACAAATTATAATTACAGCATTGCAAATTCACTAAACACAGGCTTGGCAAAGCCAAAGCTGCCAGATGTTTCCTTGGAGCAGATAACAGATCCTAGCAAAGGCATTTCTCAAAAGGGTTCACATTCCTTTAAATTCCACAAATGTTGGAAAATACCTGGAATTTGTAACTTGGTTATCACAGCACAGCCCTTGAGAGTGACCCATCATGGAATCTTGGAACGGTTTGGATTGGAGGGACCTTAAATCCCACCCCTGCCATGGCAGGGACACCTGCCACCACCCCAGGCTGCTCCAAGCCCAATGTCCAAGCTGGAATCAAACATTCCCTCCTGCACCCCTTCCCTGTGCCACTGGGTGACACCAAAGGTGCCCCTAATCCAACACCAGCATCAGCAATGTTCTCCCAGAACGACACCAACACCACACAAAGACAGAACAACATCTCCCCAAAATCCTCTCCCAGCTCCAGAAAAAGCAGGGCTCAGATCCCAGAGGGACACCCAAGGAAGGGACACCTTTATGCCACAGTCTGGTCACCCTCTGTGTCCCTCTGATCCTTGGAAAACAAAGAGGTTTTGTCCCAGAAATCTGATTTCCTGGGTCATTTGAACACTCTGAGGCCTCTGCCAAGCCCAGCTATCAAGTTCTGCAGTGATCAGATCAATATGGAAATGAGAAGAATTCCACAACACCAATCCCAAAGCTCACATGAACTTTGTGAAAGGCCTTAAATGTCCAGTGAAATGTTCAAATAAAGCTCATTTCCCCCTAAAAGGAACCTCTGGGTACCAAAACCAGCAGCAGTGACAGAGCCTGCAGGGTCTGTGTGTCCCAGGGGTAACTTTCACCCTGCAATATTCAATATTCCAACCTGCCCTGGAACACCTGAGCACCTCCAGGGATGGAGAACCCACAGAGGCTGCCAGACAAACCCCTGAGGTCAGCTGTGCCTTATCTACCTTTTATTTTTAGTACACATTAACTTACACATGTTTTACTCCCACCTTATCTGATCAGGAAAGTCTAGACACAGCCTTGGACAAGCACCCTGTAACATGACCCTAAAAATACTGGCAGGAAAACAGCTTTAAACATTAAGCTCCTTCCATGCATCCTTTCAGCCACAGAATGACTCCAAAAGTTAATTTTTAAGCATACTCATTTCAAAGGAATGTCTGAATTAATAATTAATGCTTGACATGTCCAGAAAGCAGCCGACCACCTGAGATTTCTGCATGATAAATGCATTTTCCTTACTGAGGGAGTTAAGGGCAGGTCCAGGGCTAATTTCCCACACTGACCCTGATTGCCAGAGCTTGACACACAGCTCCTGGAATGTCTTCAGTCCAGGGAACACCAGGTTTGCATTCCCAGACTGAAAACACAATTCACCTTCTTGCATCCAAGACAGAACCATGGAATATCCTGAGCTGAGGGACCCACAGGGATCATCCCAGCCCCTGTCCCTGCCCAGAGCCCCCAACAATCCCACCCTGGGCATCCCTGGCAGCGCTGGCCAAAGGCTCCTGGAGCTCTGGCAGCCTCGGGGCCGGGCCCATTCCCTGGGGAGCTTTTCCAGGGCTTATTCCACCCTCTGGGGGGAGAACCTTGCCCTGAGCTCCATCCTGAACCCCCCTGGCCGAGCTCCAGCCATTCCCTGGGTCCCTCTGGTCACCAACATCACTGGACAAACCGTGTCCCCTGCCCCAGAGAGCTTCAGTCAGATGTGATGAGACAAAGGATCAGGGTGTGAAGGAGGAGCAGCAAAGGTGACAACTACAGCAATCAGGTAAATATTCCACTATTAAATCACCCTGAAACTTTACTTTTCATAACTGGGGTCTGGCCAACAGGACTCCAATTCATCCTGTGCCAGATCAGGTTCCCACTGCCACAGGGCAGGGATGGGTGCGAGACTGGGAATTGGGAATTCCTGGCTGGGCTGGAATTCCCAGATTTGCTGTGGCTGCCCCTGGATCCCTGGCAGTGCCCAAGGCCAGGCTGGAGCAGCCTGGGACAGTGGGAGGTGTCCCTGCCACGGCACTGGGTGGGATTTAAGGTCCCTTTAACCCAAACCAAACCAGGAACTGATGATTTTCCCCACCTCCAAACGCACTTTAAACACCAACCAAACAGAACCCATCAGCCACTTGCTCTCTGTCCCTCTCTGCAGGGCTGGAAACCTCTCCCACGGTACAGGGATAAACACAACCACGTGTACAAAGGATTCCTTGCTTTCAGAAAAGGACAATTTCCAGAGCCCCTCCCTGACTTCCCTGGAGAGGAGCTGTCCCAGGCAGGGAATGTCCCTCCTCTCCAAGCCCCAGCCATGTGCTGGTGCCTGTATTAATCTGCTTTTTGTTCACAGCTACAGAAAAACAGCAGCAGCAGCAGAGGACTTAGCCCAATTTGAACCTGCCAGGAGAACACTGGCACCGGTTTGTTTGTTTTCCAAGCTGTATTAGCTAATACTGAAAAACTGTTCAAAAAAGGAAACCCTTTTTGTTTCCTATACATCTTGTTGTCCAGATAATGTTTGTAGACATCCCAAGGGAAGTGATTCATCAGCTCAGGAAGACACAGACATCTTTAGGAGCCTCAGGAAAGGTAACACAGGCACCATGGAAAGAGATGAGCATTCAAGTCTAGGCATGCACCTCCAGGTTTGACAGTAGAGAAGCAGGAACTGAGTTTATTTTGTTAAGGACCTGCCCCACAGCCAGGCTGCAGAGGAGCACTCACTGTCCATGACCTCATCCAGCCCAGCAACAAGTTACCAAGCAACTGACAATTAAAATCTGAGTGCGTGAATGTGGCACTGAGGAATCTCCTCTGCGCAGCCCTTGATTTCCTGAGGAGCTCTGTTTGCTTCAGCTCCCTCACAGGAGATCAAGTTAGGACAAATCAAACGTGTCCTCTTTTAAAAAACCCCAAAACACACCAGAACAACCACCATGTGGAGATACACCCCCATATGTGGTATCCAAAACCACTGGCACAGGAAAAAGAACCTGGACAATTTTCCAGAGGTTCCTCCCCTTTCCAGCTGCCGACGTGGTCAGTAGGTGACTACACCCAAACTCAACCAGAATCGTTATTTCAGCCTGACCCACATTTTTCCTGGCTGGATCAGCCCAAGGAGCAAGAGCCACATAGGCTTTTGGCAGCCCCCAGGTTTATCCCAAAGAGCCCTGGCTCAGCCCCATCCCGGAGCTCTACCTTCGGAGCATGAGCTGGAGGAGTTACTCAGTTTCCCCCCAAACTCTCTGCAGTCAGTCCCACACTTTCAAACACAAACATAAAAATAAAGCTGTTTCTCCCACTTTTGTGCTCATTCCCAGGGGTTCACCTGTCATTGTTGACATCTCAGAGTCGTGTCACTACTGTCACAGCTAAGGAGTGTCTCAGGTACTCCAGCTAACCCCAAAAAAAGATTAACATATTTTTTCTCTAAGTGGTAAGTAGTCTGGTAAATTGCTTGGTTGAATCTGACATAAGGAATTCCCAAATTTACCTTCCCAGAGCAATCTGAGCGTACAGATCCGTGCAACACGAAACAGCATCCACACCTCCCAAACACCTCTCACTTAACGAGCCTCTGACAACTCATCATGCTCCCTTTGGAAACGCCTTCAGGATAAAGGCTCCCAGGGTGTCACATACCTGCTCCACAGCCTTGCTGACGGGCATCCTCACCCCCGAGCTGCCTTCCCTGCCCGCAGCCAGCTCGTTCTCCCAGGGCAGCTTGTTTTTGCCTCTGCCGGCACTCAGGACTCTCCTGGGGCTCAGTCCCCGCTGGGCACAGGCGGGGCCGTGCAGAACATCCGCGGGATGCCCGCAGTGACCGTGCGCGCTGCGGCTCCTGCTGCCCATCAGCAGCCACTCGGTGTCGGCTGCGGGCGGGTGGCAGTGCCCGCGGCAGTGCCCGGAGGAGGGCAAGGGCACTCCGTACTCCACCAGCCCCTGCTCGCCCAGCCTGGGCAGCACCTTCCTGGCCAGGCGAGCCTGCACGGCGTGCACCACCCCGGCGCCGCCGGCCCGCAGCTCCACCGCGTCCAGGGCGCGGAGCAGAGCGCCGCTGTTACCGGGGCCCAGCGCCGAGGCCAGCGCGGCGAACGCCTCCATGGCAGCGTGCCGGACCCTTCGCTTGGCGTCCAGCAGCGCCGGAGCCAGGGCG
>VWYP01033800.1:0-41050 GCA_013400435.1 Pycnonotus jocosus
TCCCAGCCCATCCTGCCTGTTCCTGATCCATCCAGCCTGTTCCCAACCCATCCGGCCTGACCCAAACACATTCTGGCTATTCCCAATCCATCCTGCCTCTTCCCAGCCCATCCTGCCTGTTCCCAATATATTTTCTGGCTATTCCCAACCCATCCAGCCTGTTCCCAGCCCATCCAGCCTGTTCCCAACAGATTTTCTGATTATTCCCAGCCCATCCTGCCCGTTCCCAGCCCATCCTGGCTGTTCCCAGCCCATCTTGCCCATTCCCAGCCCATCCTGGCTGTTCCCAGCCCATCTTGCCCATTCCCAGCCCATCCTGGCTGTTCCCAGCTCCCCAGCTGCAGGCAGGGGGGTGCTGGTGTGTGAATGAAAGGGTTTCTCAGGATCAGGACAGCATTAATGTCCCCCCAGGCGGAGCACAGATGTGTTTGCACTCCAACACGATCCCGACAATTAAAACAACTGTACCTGCATTTATCATATTGATGGCATGGAACACGCTTGGCTGCACCGAGGCTGCTCCAGTTCATTATTCATGGGGTCTGAGACATTAAAACTGTTCTCATCTCACTTTGTAAATGTGTGTGGGGTGAGAGGGGCTGTGGGAAGATGAGGAGAAATGCCTGTGGAGGCAGGACAGTGTCTGTCCATCCACCACTGCTGGGGTGACATTTATCCCATCCAGAGTATTTTATTTTATTTTATTTCATTTCAAACTCAGGAATTCAGCAAGATGGAAATCGTCTGGCTCTGATGCCCCCCATCAGCAGGAAGCTGTGAATTTGAGCCACGTGCAAACCACAGTGCAGAACTTGGCCTTGAAGGCTGGTGTAGAATTTGGGAATAGTTTGGGGTGGAAAGATTTTCAATTAGATCAGAGCCACAGCCACCACTGGTTAGGGGACACTTGACTTGGAGCCAGCTGTGGGAAAAGTGATTCTTCAATGCTGAGGGTGAGGGCACCTCTGGCAGGTGCCCAGAGTGTTTTCAGTGCCTGGAAATGCATCCAGAATAAAGGCACAGATTTCCTGCTCACATCCACTCGTTAACTCTGGCATCCCCAGGGGAATGGGGGGAAAACTCCAAGCACACACAGAGAGGTGAGGAAGGGGCTGGGGAAGGGTTCCCTGCTGGGAGCAGAGCAGGCAGTGTCACCTCCAGGCAGCGGGCAGGGGTGACAGCCCCCTGTGCCAGGTGAGGTGAGGAGGTGCCAGCCGGGCCTGGGGCCATGGGTAGGACCCAGATATCCCACTCTGGCTGCTCCAGAGGGATGGTGTCCCCTCAGGCTGGGCTGACACCTCTCTCCACACCCCACCTCCTGCCCACAGCCCCATCACTGAACCTGCAGCTCCTTTATTCCCAGTTTGGGTCCCTTTTTTTGGCTGGTGACAAAGCTCGTCACAAGCTGGTTGTGCTCACACCCTTGCAAAGCCAGCAGCACCCCTAAATGAACCCCTCACCCCCAAAATCAACCAAACCAGGCAAAACTATGCCAAAAAAGGGGTGAGGGTGGGAGCCCCCATATTTCTGTGTCCTCCCCACAGGCAGTGGCAGATGCAAAGGGGCTGGGTTTGTTACTGACAGCACCAAACAATTAAAGATTCTCATGGCTGATTTGCTTATGTTGAGACAGTTATTTTTAAAACCAGGAGCAAAATAAGTTGCTTCACCTTTGCTGAACCTCATCTCTTTACAGCAGGGAGGGACAAGCTGAGCTGGCTGAATTTTCTTTTATTGGAGTCTTTTGATTCTTCTTGGACATCTACCTGGAACATTAAATGTCCTTTCTCTCCCTACAGTCCAACTGGTGCAAAAAAATATGAGAATCCTTCAGCTTTTGTTATAGGAGAAAAAAACGCCTTCACCTTGTGATAAGAAAGGATGAGGCACTTTTTTCCCAGAAAGGTACAAGAATTTACGAGTAACACACTCAAAGGTCCCCAGAACTGCAGCAGCAGCTCCCTGAATGAGGAGAGCAGCAGTTTCTGGGCTTTTGCTGTGGATGGAAACTCTCAAGCATCAGCCCATTTGGACAAAGAAGAGGAGAATTTGGGCTCCATTTGCTTTCCTCATTCAGAGAGCAGTGATGAGGTGTTTGTTTGCTGTGCCCTCCTCGGTGAGCAGATCCAGGTGACACCCCCATGTCCCCTCTCTGTGTCTGACCTTCAGGGATGGCCCTGGGTGCAGGTGGAGCCTCCTGCTGCACCCTTGGGTGCTCATCCCACCCTGCAGGTGCCCAGGGCTGCCCTGGGACCATCCCTGCTGGCACCTGCAGTGACAGAGGCTGCGGCCACCAAGGGGCTGCCAAGGAGGGTGGCAGCAACCCCTGCCAGGCTGGGAGGGATCTGCAGCACAAAGACGAGGCTTGGCAGCTGCCAGATGTGCAGCAGCTGCAGCACAGGGCAGGGCTGGAGCCTCTGGAGAGGCTCAAAATGTGTGGATGTGGCACTTGGGGACACGGCTCAGGGGTGGCCCTGGCAGCTGTGGGGGAGCAGTTGGATTGGGTGACCTCAAAGGTGTTTTCCAGCCTGATTCCAGGGCCTGGGGCTGTGGCAGGAGGAAGGAACAGGGACCATGGATGGGTGCAGGGGAAGGGCAAAGCTGAGAGCCAAAGGGGAGACAGGAAGGGTGAATGTCCCACAGTCACCCCATCCCTGAGGCTGCACTGGGACCTTTCCTTGGGAATCCCTGTAAATGAAACGTGAAGACCTTTCCTTGGGAATTCCTTTAAATGACACCCTCAGACCTTTCCCTGGGAATCCCTTTAAATGACACATTACACCTTTCCTTGGGAATCCCTGTAAATGACACCCCCAGACCTTTCCCTGGGAATCCCTTTAAATGACACATTACACCTTTCCTTGGGAATCCCTGTAAATGACACCCTCAGACCTTTCCTTGGGAATCCCTTTAAATGACACCCTCAGACCTTTCTGTGGCAGCAGCTGGCTCCTGGGATTGACCAAAATGTGGCACAAACCCCTCCTTATCTCAATATCTCCAATATCCATGTGCTGAATGCCTGGATGCTCTGCCCTGGGGTCAGCCCAGCTCCTGGAGCCCATCCTGGCTCCATCTCCAACCCCTCTGGCAGTGCTCAGCTGGGAACAGCCCAGGAGGGAAATCCTGGCCATGCCCCAGAGAGGCCATAACCTCTCTGACACCAATCCTCCCCTCCTTGGAGCCTCCTCTTTCTCTCTATTTCACACTGAAACCCAGAAATTCTCCTTGGAAATGGCCAGGAAAGAAACAATTTGGGCAAACCCTGTTTTATCTTTAGCACAGCCTTCATTTCTAGGAAAGCAGGCTTGTTGTTTTCTGTGCTGTTTTTGTGTCTCTTTAAAGCTGTCCTGTCATTGATGAAGCAGAACAAACCCAGTCATTCTTCCTGTTTTATTTGTCTTGGATCCTGGTCTCTACTTATAGCCAGAGCCTGGAGCAGGGATGAGCAATCTCCAGCTCGGGGCTGTCCCTGCTCCCTTCCCTAAACCTCATCCCACGTCAGGCAGCTCACAAAGCTTCCCTCATGGCTCAGCTCTTCTCTGGAGCCCTTCCAGCCTCCACAGGGACAATGCTCTGGCATTTCGTGGCAAAAAAAAAAAGATTTGATTTTGCAAAACGGAGCAAATCTGTCCAATGAGAGCTAAGGGAGAGAGCCAACCCCTCTGGTTTGCTCCAGGGGATTCTCTGAGTCCTGCTGGGTCACTTGAAAATACCCAGGGGAATTCGAGGAGTTTCTAATTGTTTTGAATTTCCTTTCTGAGTGGCCAAGGGATGCTTGGTCAGGGTCCTTGTTTCTCCCTGGGAAATGCCCCAGTGCTGGCTGACACAAACACTGAACAGAGAATTGCAGGGTTGGGTTAATTCTCATTCCCAGCATTTAGGAATCAGGTAGAACTTTCCAGCCCTCTTTTTTTTTCCCTGCAACTTTTAGTCCTAAAAATGAATTTCCTCCTTAACAAAAACAGAGTGTTTTGCCCTAGACAGTGCCTGGGGGCGATGGGGCTTTGCAGAGCATCCCAAAGCTCCTGGGACCTGCAGAGCTGGATGAGGAGACCCAACTTTTACCCAGACAGCAGCTGGGGACTGCTCTGTAATGAAGATTAAACACCTACAAAGTTTTAGTGATGTCTCAGAATTTCCTCCAGGGCACATTAGGCAGAGAGGACCTGCAGAGCTCGGCTTTGATGTGGGAACAGCACCTGGGGAGGCCCCTGGCTCCATCCAGGAGTTTGGACAAGCAGCTGTCAGGAGCGGTTCAGGTGGATTTGATGGTTTGGGGACACGAGCTCAGCCTACAAGACATCCCCAGCCCCTGCCAGCTCGTGCAGGTCACCCAGGGGCAAACCAAGAACTGGGCTCCGGGATAAAAAATGCAAATAAAAGCAGCAGAGCTCCTTTGAAAACACCTGGTGGACATTTAGGTTGAGAATTATGTTGGGGTTCAAGCCCTCAGGTTTTGGATTTTGGGGCTCTGGAGAGGATGTGGCAGGATGGTGCCCCCAGGACTGGTCACATTTACAGGAATCCTGCCTGGCAATGGAAGGCTGCTGGAGAAGAAGCAGCAAGGAAATGAAATGTGTGGGAATTAATCTGAGCAAATCCAGTTTGGGGCTCATTAGGCAATTGATATGCAAGGAGAGGCTGCTCTTAAAGCACATTTAGCCCTGGGGGGAGATTTTTGATTCATCTCCTTCAAGGTGCCAGAATGCACTACCAAGGAAACGCCGTCAATTGTCCCCAGTAATTTGCCAGAGTGGCTTGGCCGTGGCCAGAAGGTCCCCAAGGGCCAGGGAGAAGCTCCTTCCCTGTGGCCAGCATTCCTGGCAGGCTGCTGGAATGCCAGAGACAACGATTGATGTCAGTGGCTGCAGCCACTTCCTCCACGGGCTCTGATCTGGATTGATCCACCGGCTCAATTTTGTTGTTGGGGATAGAATTTCTCATTTCCAGACATAAATCTCTTGCTCATTTATCAATGCAAAGATTTGTACGGTTAATAGGCGCTGGCAGTATCTGTAATTCCACATGCTGGGCTGGGAGACTATCTCAGGGCTAGGGAATGGCCTCGTCGAGAAGGAAAAAAAAAATTATTAGATTAGAAAAGGCAGGAGCACCAATATTTCTGCAGTTTATTGCCAGGATGAATTGAAGTCTTGGCCCTATTACACTGATAACAAACCCAGCTTCAGCAGGGCCAGGGTGTGCATGGAAATATCTGCAGGAAGAACCAGTGATGGTTTGGGATCTTGGTTTTTTATTATGTGGGGAAGCCAAGACCTCTGGGATGAGCAAAATCAGCCTGTGGGAGCATGAACAGTCTCAGATCCACCAAAATTCTCTCTGGTGCAAAGGAGGGGAGGCTTGAAAAGTGCTGTGGGAAATTCCCTCCAGCCTCTCCATTGTTATGGGAGAGGGGTTTAAGGGGTTCAGGTCTCCAAGGCTCCTCTTCTTCCACCCCTCCAACCTTTTCCCCCTCACAGCATCCAGCTGATGTTCCCTAAATCCATGTCCATCATGGCATGGGGAGGGAGCAGCCGACTTCCAACTCCTTCTGCTTTCAAGAGCACTTGGAAGTGGCTGCAGCTGGGGAAGGGGAAGGGAATGCTCAGAACACACCAGCCACGGGTAATGGAAATAAAATTTGTCCTCTCTGTGCTTTCCTGCTCTGCTCCAGCAGGGATCTGGCAGGGTCTCCCACCTTGTTCCTGCTCGTGGTGGTTTGCAGGGTGTCCATCTCTGCTGGCTTCCCACTGGATTTGGGGACAGGTTTGGGCAATTTCAGACAAAATCTGGGACAGGCTGGAAGGTCCTGCTGGGATGGTGGCAGATTCCCTGCCTGTGGTGCTGCCATGGTGATCCCAAACTCACAGAGTCATGGAATGGTCTGGGTAGGAATGGACCTGAAGGCTGATGTTGGTCCACTCCTTGCCATGAGACCTTCCACTCATCCAGCCTGGCCTTGAACTCCTCCAGGGATGGGACATCCACACCCCCTCTGAGCAGCCTGTTCCAAATTTCTGATTTCTGATTCCACCAGGTGCTCACATCTCCAAATATCTGCTCCAAAGTTCTGCATTTCATGGCAGAAAACTGCAGAGAACCAAATCCACCAGGAAAATACCTCAGGCTTGGTTTGTTCAACACAGCAGAGCAGTGGCTGGTGGAAAAGGTGTCCCAGAAAGAACTGAACAGGTCAGGAATTTTACTCCTAATTCCCTCTCTGGCAAACTGGGGGTGATGCACAGGGTGGTCAGGATGTGTGGATATCCTGCATTGCCTACAGAGACAACAAAACCTGTTTTGAGTAGGAACAACCTTGATTTATTGCACTGGGAGAGGTAAAAGCACACATCCATTAGAAAATGAGTGCTGTGGGCACCTTATCCCTGTGGAATGTGTGATCAGGTTCCTCGTGGAGAGAGATGAAAAGCCCCCAAATTGATGGAAACTTGTTGTCATAGATGGAAATTTCACAGGTAAGGGGATAAATCCCTGGCAGCCATGGGAGTGTGAGATTAGATTTGTCTGATAGCCACCTTCCAAACACACAAATCCAGGAGTTCTTCCCCTGGATGATGGAAAAGAGAGGGATTTTGGCAGGGTGGGCTCTCACTGAGGGTGATACCCAAATCCTGCCCATCCTGACCAAAACACACGTGGGAGGGACAAGGACACAGGACAATTAATTTCTTCCTTTCTGTGCAGGCTCCTGCTTTGACTTGAATTCTGAAAAGCCTCCGGAAGGCAGGGAGAAAAGAAAGGCACCGTTTCTGATAAGCCAGGTTCAAAGGGAAGCATGAAATTTGGATGGATGTGGAGCCAGAGCAGCCCAGGCTCAGCTCAAACCCAGCAATTGCCTGCAATATAGATTTCATTTAGATTGAAGGATTTGTTTAGTGTGCATATTAGAAAACACTGCCCTTATTAATTCTCCTCCTTTTGGGATCTTTCCCTGTTTGTTTGGGTGGTTTTTTTTTGAAGCGAACAATTTTAAAGTCAATCGAATCCTGGGGGAAGGTGTTGGCTTGACAGGTTTTAAGCTCAAATTTCTTCATTTACATGCAGAGATAGCAGGAGATGGGGAAGGGTAAACTTTCCATCTGCTCTAATAGGCATGGGCTGGGAATACGAGGCAGGAAAAGTGCATCTGTAGGTCTGCAGATTTTAGCAGGGGTGCAAGCCATGGATCAGGCACCACCAAATTCATTCTGTTTGGAGTTTTCCTAAAATAAACAGCACCTGGACTCAGGTGAATGGGAATAAATCTCCTGCCTGTGTTTAATTTCCATTTTCTCTGGGTGCAAAATGGGGTTGGATTCGGATATAGGGACCCAAAATGTGCCTGTCCCAGTGGGGTTTTCATTGCTGCAGTGGGACAGTGCCCCTTTCTGCTGGCCATGGGGCACCCTGCCCGCTGCAGGAGTTGGATGGAGCCCAGCACATCTCATTCCACCTCATGTAGGTCAGCCCAGCGCCAGCAGATGGGTTTGTCCTGGAGCTGGGCTCTGATTCCATCATTCCTTCATCCACACACACCCTGGGAGGGTGCAGTGCCAGCAGCCACTGGGGCAGGAGGTGTCAAAAATAAAACTCCTTCTTCCATTAATATTTAAAATTGCCCAGAACTTCGAGGGGGATTCACTGAGGGGTGATCCAGGGTATTGCAAATTGAGGGAGAAAAGGGGGACCAAAGGGTGACAATTATCCCTGCCCATGGCAGGGGGTTGGATCTAGAAAATCTCTAAAATCCCTTCCAGCCCAACCTTCCCACGATCCCATGATTTTTCAGCTTTTTTTTTACCGAAAAAAAGGTGATTTTTAACATAGAGTTAAAAAGGTATTTCAGAAGATGCTGAGATGAAATATCTCTAAATAACAGCTTTCAGCCTCTTCCCCTCCACTCCCAACAACAAAAGCTGCTGAAAGCAGACGATGTTTGGAGTCTTATTGTGCTTTCTCCTTTATCTCCTGGTTTCAGGGGTCCTTGGAGGTTCTCCCGTGTTCCCTTCACTGCAAGGAGAGCAAAGGCCCTGCCCTCCTGCTGCAGCACAGAGCCCAGAGCTCAGCCAGGAGTTTCAGAGGCAGAAAAATCCCCTGTAAGGGTCGTTTTTACTGAATTTGACCCCGCGCTGACATTCTCCTGGCCTCTCGCACAAACTGAGGTCATTAAGCTCGGAGCTGCCTTTGGGTTTTAGGAGAGGAGAGAAAGGCCAAAGACACATTCCTCACTCCCCCTCTCTCCCTCCTCCCCACTCATCCCCTCAGCCCCTGCAGGTTGCTCTGCGAGGAAGGGCTTTGGATATAAATAAACACAATCCCCCCTCGGGATGCTCATCGCAGACAGCTCCAGCGCAGAGAAGCTCCCGAAGTTCAGAGTTTAATGCAGAAGTCTGAAGTGACCACGATTTATTCCAAATTGCTTCGCTTGATCCCACGACCTCGGGAAATTCTGGCTGGAGGGGGCAGGGATGGGGAGCCAGGAGCGGTGAGAAGGCAGCAGGAGCAGGGATGGGAGACAGCTCTGCCCAAGGAGGGCTCCTCTGGGATTTTAAAGAGCCCTGGAGAGGCATTTTCCTCTGGAGAAGCTCAGGGGTTTGAAACCCGTGAGAGCAATCAACACCGAGAGGGATCAGCAGGGATGGGGCTGCTCTGGCTGGGTTTGCCCCGTGGCATTTGCCAGGGAAATGGGTGCCAGGGATGGGGCAAATTTGGGTTGATCTCCTGGGTCCCTGCCCAGGGTGTTTTGGAGCTGAATTCCCTCCTCTGTCCTTCAGGAGTGTTGGGAGTAGCTGTGAGTGCCCAATGGATTCACAGCACAGCGGGGCTGTGAGGGAGGGGCTGTGAGCATTGCCTGCGATAAAAACCCAACAATGACGGAGTGGAGTGGAGCCCTGAGGGGCAGAGCAGCCTGTGCTCTGACAGACACACACTGTCAGGGTGGGATTTGGTCCTGTGCCCTGCTGTGCCCCTGATAACCCACAGCCTGATGCTGGGAACAGGCTCAGGGTTTATTCTCCTGTCTCTTATTTCACTTTGGTTTTGCTAATTGAGTTCTGGAGGGGGCCAAGGTTGTCTCGACCTCAGCTGTGACTCCAGGGACAAATCCTGTGTCTGCCTGGGCTGGGCTCTGTGATCTCTGCCCGGTCCCTTCACACTCAGGGCAGCCTTTTGCTTCTGCTAAATAATCCAAATGGATTTCAAACCCCCAAACCTTTGAGGCAGCAATATTTAGGATTTCTCTGTGTGCTGGGGAATGCTGGAAGTGGCAGCTTCTTTGAGGCTGAATCAATTGACAGAAAAGCACCGATTTCACCGAGCTCCCAAACCCTTCTGGGTCAATAGAAGAAAATGAGGCTCTCAAATGAAGCTGTGAAAGGTTTGTGCAGAGCCTCCAAGTCCTGGCTTTGTGACAGGATTGGAAACAGGAGTCATAGGTTTTCGGGAAGCCTGACTCTCATTCCTGGTCATTTCTTGTAACAAACCCTTCTCTTTTTTCCTGCCTTCTCCAATCACGTTGATAGGACAGTGACAGTCCCTGCCAAGGTCTGCACAGGGATGGGGATGGAGCATCACATCCCGCTTGTCCCCAGGATGTGCTGAGATCTGGCAGGGACACACCCCAGAAATCTCCACCATAAGAAATCAGAGCCTCCAAGGAGCCAGGTGATTGAAATCCTGGGTGTTTGTATGGGATTTTGAGGGGGATAAACCCTTCCCTTGATCTAAAGCCACCAATGTGAGTGGCATTCCCAGCTGGCACGGGGGAGTTTTGTTCCCACTTGTCATGGCACTCACAGAAGTCATTATTCAGCCCATTTTGGGCAGGAAAAAGACACAAATAAGTGACTGCAACTCCTCTTACCTCTCAAACCTTCTGCAATCTGTCTGCAGCAATACCTGGTGCAGGAGAGCACAGCAGTGATGGACAGGGATTGAGCTGGGAAAGATGATCCAGCTCCAGAGAAACCGGGAAGGGAGACTGGGGTGGGAGTTGGTGCCAATTCCATTGAGCCCTTGCTCCATCTCTGCTGTCCTTGGAGGTCCAAAAGAAGGTTCTCCAGGCCTAATGTTGGGACAATGCTCTCAGGCACAGGGTGGGATTTTTGGGATCATCCTGGGCAGAGACAGGAGTCGGACTTCAATGTTCCTTTCCAGCTGAGGAGGTTCTGTGATTCCATGATTTTAATGTACTCATTTCACCTTTCTTTCCAGAGCCAAACAGGAGCATTTTGGGGCCTTTTCTTCCCTACCTAAAAGTCCCTTTTTGTCTTTGTTACCCAGATGAACATCAGCACGGCAAACAAAAAGGATCATGGAATTGTTTGGGTTGGAAAAGCCCTCAGAGATCACTGAGTCCAACTGTTAACCCAGAACTGAAAAGGCCACCACTAAACCTCATCCCCAGCTGCCACATCTGCACACCTTTGAGATCCTTCCAGGGAGGGAGACTCCAACACTTCCCTGGGAAATCTGTGCCAGTGCTTGAGGTCTTTGGAATCCCATTCTTCAGAAAACTCCCCCCTTGCACTGTCCCAGCTTCTGTCACCTTGAGAAAGCAGCAGGAGGCCTTCAAATCCCTGTGCCACCCTGATTTGGCACGTTAAAACTTGCCTTTTGGTATTAAAGCTAAACCTTCTGATGATTTTAGAACTCAGAGAGAGTTCTCACACTTTTTCATGTAAACAAGAGAAAATGTTGGCATTCTTTTGCTCTGAGAGAAGCGTTTGAGTGATTGGGATGGTCACCAATCCCAGTGATGAGGTGACACGCTTCTGACCAACAATTGGTCATTTTTGTACAGTGTAGATGTTTTGAATAAAGAGAATTCTTGCATGCTGACCCCAGTCCTGCCTCGTCCTTTCCAAACTCCAGCCACGAATGCTGCACAATAGAGCAACATCCCTGCCCACACCACCAAACCTCTCTGAACTGCTCCCCTGCTCCCCTGCTCCCCTGCTCTCCTGCTCTCCTCCCCACATCCTGGCACTGGTTGGGATCTCGGATCTTTCCGAGGAGGCAGATGCTGCTGCCATTACCCCGAGCCGTATCCCGCTCCACAGGAAGCCCATCATGACTCCAGTGCTGTTCCTTATGGAAGCCCATCATGACTCCAGTGCTGTTCCTTATGGAAGCCCATCATGACTCCAGTGCTGTTCCTTACGGAATCCAACGCTCCCCATCAGCATGGAAATCGCTGCTTGGCTGCATTTAACGCCCAGATGAAGTGGCTCTTTCCCTGCTGGAGCTGAGTGCTTCTCCTGCAGTCAGATTTCCTCAAGCACACGTCCCAGGGTGCTCCAGGGAGCGCCGCCGGAGGGGAGGATATTCCAGAGCCACCCGTGGGCCTCTCTCTAATTAGACTTAAATGAAGCTGTTTGATGAGGAAATGCCTCTCCCAGCATTAGGAATACGGCCGTGGAGAACAACACCAGCTGTGGCAGAACACCCGTCTCAACCCAGCAAAGCTCAGTGCTGTGGCTAAATTGCATCCTGGCCCAGTAATGGAGGGATTTTTTTTGTCCCAGCACAGCCTTTAGATGAGGAAATCAACAGCAGGAAGCGTCTGTTAATTTGCTAATAACGGGAACGCGAGCGGCGGCTGGAGCGCTCCCGGTGCCACGGGCAGGGTTGGAGCGGCGCAGGAAGAGCAGCCCGTGGGTAGCAGATGGCTCTTCCACATCTCCCATCAAAATGCAGAGTTCCTTAATGGATTTCTGACACGGAGCAGCACGGCAGGAGCAGCTCGGGCTGGAAGCGAGCAGAGCGCACAGGAATGAGCAGAAGCGGGAGGGACTGGGGGCTGCTCATCCCTATGCCAGGGTGTCGCAGGTGTCAGGAAAAGATGAGGCAGGACAAGGGTTGAGGTCAGCAGGGAAGTGTTTTCTTTATTTCAAAATCTGACTCCACATATACACTGTACATAAGTGACCAATTATTGGTCAGAGAGATGATCACCCCTTCAATGGGGTTGGTGAACATCCCCATCACTCAAAAGCTCCTCCGGGAGCAGAAGAATGCAAAACCATCTTCTTTTTTACATGAAAACTGTGAGAACTCTCTCTGAGCTCTACAAACATCAGAAGGCTCAGTTAGATCATCAGAAGGCAAGTTTGAACCGTGCAGAAGCGGGGCCACACCAGGGCATCCAAAGGCAGGGCTGGGATGCAGCAGGGAAGGAGGTGCTGCCAAGGGCAGAGCTGACAGCTGCTCCTTCCAAAGGCAATTCCCTTTATTGCCCATTGGCTCACACAGCGCTCCCTTATCTGGGGCAAGTGGCCGTCTCTGATGGGTGATAACGGCAGCGCTTTAGGGCTGCGCAAAGAACAATTCTCCATTTGCCAGCTGACCTGGAATATCAAGGGAGAGGGGGGAAAAAAGATTATTGATCTAAAATAGCCCTCTTTTGGTCTATTTTATAACAGTTGGAAGGAGGGAAAAAAAAAATCTCCGAGAGCTCCTAGTTCAATGAATGACAAGGGAGTGGAATTTATTGTGCCAGCTCGTTCCTTTCTGGATGAGGGCAGGTGTTTTTCAAATAAAGCACTTTCCCCAAATGAGCAGAACAAAAAGGGATTAAAGACACAAAGGAAGCGGTGGCTTTTCCAGCTGATGGAGATTTGTTTTAGGTATCACTCAGCACTTTGTTTCAGAGGGCAGGGAAAACTTCCATGGATCTTTTTCTGAATGTCTCTCATTGGAATTCAGAATTGAAGGAGTTAATTTCCACTTTCCCTTTTCAAACTCCAGTCATTTAATTTAGCAGTGGAAAAAGGAAGAGAGTGACACGTTATTGAGTTTACATGACAGTCCAAAGACATTACAATGATGGGATTATGTGCTTTGGAGTAGCCTTATCATCCAAACTCCCACATGAAGGCAGGAACAGGAGAAATTCTTCACTCAGTCCTTAGCATTGCTTGTCAGAACAAGGGTGGTTAATTAACATGACCTTTTTTTGCTTTGAAGGGAAAACTCAGAAAATTTCATCTCTCTTACATTTGTTTGTACAGAAATGAAATAAACCCTAAAATGCACTGATCACTGAAGGCATCGAAGGATATTCAGGAACTTTCTTTTTCCTCCCCACTCCACAGGCCAGAGGAAAACAGGTGTGAAAAGAAAGTCTCTGGTAAATAGAGCTGCTCTGCACTAAATAAAATACAAAATATCAAGTGTGGTCTCAAGTCCAACAGCCTCAGTTGAATTTGAATCATTTGAATTCCACAAGCAAGAAACCTTGAGGGAGACCTTCAGGAAGTGTTTAATGGAGGGCTGGAGACAGGAGCTGGGAGCAGCTGGATCAATAAACACAGCCTCATCCAGAAACCTCCAAATGTACACAAAAAAAAAAAGGGCAAAAAGCAGGAAAAAATACCCTGGAGAGCAACACAGGAGTGGTGTTTATGGACCATCCCTTTCCAACCAAGGAGAACTTTCCACCAGCGTTGAGTCACCCCTGACTCCGGGATCTTTCCCAACCACTCCCACTCCAGAGCATCATTGATTCCTTCTTGCCAGGGGATAAAGCTGCTGCTCAGAGCTGCTGGCTCCAGGGTTGGCTTGGGAGAGCAGCAATGTCCAGCCCCTCTCGGGGAGGCTCTGCACCAATCCCTTCATTAGGCACTGGCTGAGCGCAGGTACCGCTGCTCTGACACGCAGAACTTTAACTTTCTTTTGTCTTTAATCTCCTTTTTCCACTCCCACGGGTTGGAAACATTTCCTGCAGGACTCTTCACACCGCAAACAAAGTTCCTCAGTGTCAAAACTGAAAACCAGGAGCTTCAGGCTTTGCTTCATGTGAGGATAAACTCAGCATTGGGAAGAGTCTGGAGAGCAGACAAGGAGCAAGGACACGCTGGTGTCTCCATCCCTTTCCCACCCACTGGGAATGGTGGCTGTGGAAAGCCCCCGTGTGTGATTCCAGCAGCACTTGGAGCTGCTGCTGCTGCTGTCCCAGGTTTCTGAATGCTCCATTTAACTCATTTCTAAATCTACCTTGCCCAGGCAGCGTCTGGCGGCGGCTCCGCTCCTGACCACAGGCGAGTTATATAAAATTGTCACCTCGGCTTCTCTCCCCGAGCTCAGCAGAGCCCAGGCAGCCTCTGCTGTCCTCCAGCTCTCATCTCCACTCATAAAAGCCAATAAAAGCACTGAGAATGAGACCTGGGTGTTTATACCCTCCAGACAGGAGCAGATCTACTTGGAAGTGCCCTCTTGGGTATCCCAAACCCTGACTCATCCCGAATTGCACCTCAGCCTTATGGGCAAAAACAGTGCAAGGAAGACATCAACCGCCTCAAAGGGACACGTTAAAGTGTGGCTTCTGCCTGTTTGCTTTGCAGCTTTATCACCTCACTTCAGAAGAGATGGAAACGGGAGCAGAGGAAAAATTCCTATGAAGGTTTCACCCTTTAGCCCCAGATTTATTGGGAATTCAGGAAGTGACAACTTCTCTTTGTTCTGGCCTGAGTTGAACCATTTTTCCCTGTTTTTGTTTTTTTCGTTTGTTTGGTTTTTTCCTCCAGAAAAGGGATGCCAGGTTCTGAGAGCCTCTCACCCTCAGCAGAGTGGGAAAAGGCTGTTGGAAGTGGTCATGTCCTCTCAGCAGAGCAGCTGAGACACTCAGCACGTGGCTGCTGGTGGATCTCACTCGAGCGCTCCAAACTGCTCCCACCATCTGCATGCATGAGGCTAAAAATGGAACAAACTGCTCAGATCCTTGCAGACATTGTCAGAAATCACTTCAGCATCCCCATAACAACCACAACCACACCATCAGCTGTCCAGGGAGTGAATCCTTCTGTTCTGGGAAGAGCAGACACTTCAGGGGCTGCAAAGCCTTGGCCAGAGCATCTCAAGGGATGGGATGTTCATGATCTCCCTGAGCAGATCTGCACCAACTCTTCAAACTGATTGTCCAAGCAGGGTGTAAGAACTTCACTAGATTTCCCTCTGTGTGTTGGGTCTTCCTTGATTTTTTTTACTGGAGAGGATGAAGGCAGCTATAGAAATTATCTTTCTATATAAGGAATACATATATGAAAATAAGAAAAGAAATATATAGGAAAATAATATATAAGGAAAGACGAATTCTAGCACTGATTTGCCTAAAGGTGACAGTGCTCAGGTCAAGAGCAAGAGCTCATCCCATCTCCAATCCCACTTTTCTCTGTTTCCTTTACATCCCAGTAGGCTTTGGAGGTACAAGAACCATTGGAATGCTGTTGGATGTAAGGCAGAAATTCTCTCCTGTGGGCAGAGCAGCTGTGCCTGCCCCTGGATCCCTGGAAGTGCCCAAGGCCAGGTTGGATGGGGTTTGGGGCAACCTGGGATGGTGGAAGGTGATGGAGGATGGGACTGGATGGGATTTAAGGTCCCTTCCAGCACAAGCCTTCTCCAATTCCATGATTTTACAAAATATGGCTCCAGTATGAAAACATTCTCACCTGACTCATGAATGCTTGAAACCAGACCAGATTTTAAAAAGGTGCTCAATTAATTCCATCCCATCCCATCCCATCCCATCCCATTCTTTCAACAAGCTCTGCTCATTGACCTTTCCCCCAAACTCCAGAGGAGCTGTTGAGGAGCTGCAGAGGACAGAGTTGTTTAGGGCCCATCTGGGATTCCTGAGTGAGTTTTTCCACATGTGGGATCTTCTGGGCTGGGTATGAACAGCTCCTTGGATGGGCTCTGCCCCCTGACAGCAGTGGGTCCCACAGCCTGTGCCAGCCTCTGCCATCAGCTGATGGATGAGTGGAGCTTTTCCAGCTCATGGGACACAAGCTGTATCCAAACCCTTGGGCCGGAAGGAAAAGAGGCCATGAAAGGCAATTTTAAAATTTTAATTTTTTAAAAAAAAATTATAAGTAAAATTAATTTTAATTTTTTAATAAATTTTTTTAAAAATTAATAATTAAAATTAAATTGTTTTTTTAAATGTTTATGTAAAACCAGGGCAGAGGGAGGCAAGGAGAGGAGAGTGTGGCAATTGTCACCAAGGATCTGGGAAAGAGGAAAAATGGGGATTTTGATGCTTCCTGGGAGAGGAATTCACCCACTGAGGTCAGAAAGCTCCAAATGACAGAGGGTTGGTGGCTGTGTCTGGGAGTGCTCTCAGATTCAGGCTGTGCTGGTGTTTGTGGGAGCCCAGCTGAGCTGGATCCATGGATTATTTCTCCCTCATCTCCTCAATCCGTGACCATACCCTTCATGAACCTGGATCTCCTGTGCTCCCCGAGCTGCTGAACCCTGCAGGGCATCCTGACGTGAAGAAATGCTTCCAAGGGTCCTCAGAACCTGCAGAAGAGAACTGGCATAATTAGTTTTAATTTATCCTCAGTAATTGCCTGCGGCATCCGTCAGCAAAGAGGGGGTTGGAAATGCAGGAGGAGAGATCCTTTATTTTTCATTATTTATTTTCCCTGACACAGAACAGTTTTCTTTCTGCAGGGAAGCTGCTCAGCCAAACTGGTGCAATAAATAAACAACGCCAAAAGTTTCTGGGGAACGTCCTGATTTGATTAATTTTGCCACAAGGAATGTCTAAGTAGAAAAGAAAAAAAATAAATCAAATCTGTAACTACCAAAGTAATTTTCATTTTGAAGTTGTCATTCTTTGTATTTTTCACAGAGCTCTCCCTACCTTGGGAAGAGCAAGGAATGCTCTTGAATGGATCAGCTGTTCTTGGACCCCAGAAAACCTCTCCTCCACCCACACTCAGCAAAGAACTTGTGGCTCTTCCTCCTCCCAGATCCTTGCTGCAGTTGGAACACGTTAAAAATACGGATGCACCCAGGAAATCTGGATGGGGACTGGTGGCTGTTCACTGGGAGCAGGGAATAAGATTTCCCTTCCAGTTCCAGAGATGCTCCTCACAGGATTGCAGCTCCCTGTTTTTTAATTTACAGCTTTTCCCTCTCGTCATGCTCTTATTTTGGGACATGAAGTCATTGCTTGAACCCTGAAGTTCCTGCCTGAGCTTTTCCACACGTGGGCTCTTCCAGGCTGGATATAAAGGGCTCCTCCTTGGATCAGCTCTGCCCCCAGCACAGCTTCTTGTGCTGTTCCCAGGCTGGAAAACAAAACTGGAAAGCTTGAGCTGGGAAACAAAACACGGAGGAGTCCTGCAGAGGAGGAAGGGGATTCTGTGTCTCCACTGAGCTGCTAAATCCAGCACGGATGGCGAGGTCAAAATCCACCGGCACCAGGGGTTAGGTTTGCCCTAAAACACGTAGGAAAGGCTGTGGGAAGGCATTCAGAAATATTTCAGCTCTGTCTAATCTGGTGTTTTTATTTTCCCACAAAGCAGGCAGTGCAGATGTTTTCCAGGGGAAGAAGGGTTTCAGATGAGCAGGAATTCCTAATCTGCCTGAGTGGAGCATCAGCCAACGTGGCTCCAGGGGATAAAATCCCATCCCTTGGACACCACCCCACACTGAGCCTTTGCACTTCACTGCTGGCAAACCCTCTGAACTGCATTAGTTCCCATTTAAATCATGGCAGTTTCCAATTGCATTTCCTTCCAGGGGTGGGTGGGAACAGCAGCTGAAATTTGCTGCTCCCTGAGAGCTCCTGGTGCCAGTGGAGGTGGCACTGCCATGCCAGGGCTCTCTGCCACTGCCACCATCCCCACTGTCCACACCCAAACCCAGCCTAGCAGGGCTGACCTATTCCTGCCCCTGCCCCATGCCCAAGGATGGGGTTAAAGGGGTGTAAATGCACCAATATTTCACCAAAATCGGCTTTTCCCACCTATTCTCTTTTTAACAGCTCCCACACACACAATCAGCAGCCACACAGCCGTTGGGGAAAAAAAAAAAAAAAAAAAAAAAAAAAGCTAGAAATGACAGCAAAGTAACAGAAAAACTAAAACATTTTCACAGCCTTGTCTGCTGGTTTTAAGTGCATTTCACCACAGCTCAAAATTACATTATTTAGTATCAATTATCCTTCGATTGAAGCTCGGAGAGGTGGCAAGGCGAGCGTTTTTATCTCATTAGCATGTCTTGCCTGCTAACCATTTGCTGTATTCCCTCCCTTTGATCCTGTCTTTGATTATATTGTGTGACAAAAGCCCGTGTAATCTACCATTATTTCCATTAAGAGCCGAGCTGCCCTCCTCTTTGACAAGGCAATTTATTCTCATCGCGGCCCGGCCAGGTTCCCGCCCTGGCAGGGAGGGATTGGCAGGTGTTGATCCAGCCTGGGTGGCACCGGGACCTCGGAGTGTCACCAAATATTGACATTTTAATGGCCAGCAGGAGGGAAGGAGCCGCTGGCAGAGCTCTGCTCCCTGCCCCCTGTGGGAGAGGCGGAGGATGGAGATGCGGGGAAGGTTCTTGAGAGGGGAGATCCATAAACGACCCGTGGACATGAACAACTGAGCCCTGAACGAGCTGCATCTGCCCCTCAAAACCCATTGCTGGTGCCCTGCTTGCTGTCCAGACCCAAATCTGACTCACAGCAAGAATCCTGTGATCTCTGTCCGTCTTTCCAAAGTCACTTTGAGAAGCCAAGTTATTTATTTAGAAATATCCTCCTTACTGGCGCTTTTTTTTGCAGCCACAAGCTGGTGCTGAAGCCGGAGTAGATCTGCCCAGCCCAATTTAACGAGCTAAATCAGGCCTTATGAAATAATCAGGTATTATGAAACCAGCTGGAATAATTTTGACCATTATTTGACTAATCCTGAGCCGTTCTTTAATCTCAGTTTTAAGAGTGACGCTCTCATGGCTGGGACTTGATGGCTTTAAATTGGATTCCCACACAAGGTCGCAGCCCAGCATTTTCCAGCGAGATTAAGCAGCCCTGGCTGCTTTTTTTTCCCCACCTCCTCCAAGCATAAACACCTATTTCTGCCCCCAAAAGAGATGCACTTAAAATAAACCTCCGGTGTCATGAAAATACCGACTCGGGCACTCCAAAGGGATAATCACGGTCCTTCACTTGAACACAGAGCTCTGAGTGCTTATTATTTTCCCTTGCCCTTCTGGTCTGAAAGAAAAAGGCAGTGGGAAATGGATCCTGCTCGGAAAATAGAGAGGGGTGGGAATCAGTTTTCCATGGTGGCGTGGAAGAGGAAAAAGCCATTGAGAAGGGGGAGTGGGAATTAAAGGAAGAAGAGGAAAAAGCCATTGAGAAGGGAATGGGAATTAAAGGAAGAAGAGGAAACCATTGAGAAGGGGGAATGGGAATTAAAGGAAGAAGAGGAAAAAGCCATTGAGAAGGGGGAATGGGAATTAAAGGAAGAAGAGGAAGCCATTGAGAAGGGAATGGGAATTAAAGGAAGAAGAGGAAACCATTGAGAAGGGGGAGTGGGATTGAAATCTCCTCTTGGAGACACAACATCTTCAGCCCCAGGTATCAATTGCTGCCTCTTCTCCTCCCTCCTCATTAAAATTTCTCTCTTTACCTTAAAATTAAATGCAAATGAGTGGCCCAAGGTGCTGAGCTCCCCTTCAGGGCTTGTGAGGCCTGACATCCATGGGGAATTTGTCCTGAATTAAGATGGAAAGGGTTTGGAGGTGTGGGTTCCAGGCTGGCTGCATTCTAAGAACCTCCTGTGAGGTTTTCTGGCCCTATTTTGGTGAGGCACCAGGTGTCCTCAGCACCTTTGTGGAGGTCAGGATGCACATAAAGGATCAGGAAAGCATTGCATGCAAAGAGCATCCACCTGTGCCTCAGCTCAAACACAGACTGCTCCTTCAGCTGATGGAATGGAAATATGACATGGCAAAAGCCCAGAGTCTCCAGCATTAAAACCTGCAAAATATGGATTTTATCTCTTAAAACTCTCTGATTTTTTTTTTAAATGTTTAAAATAAATTGAGTATTCCTAATTATTTTCTTGTGACTTCCACAGACTGATTTGTCTCAGCAAAGTCCAGATCTGATTTATTTTATGAGACAAACTAAGTGCAAACTGCTTATTTGTGGCATTTTCTCACGTTTCAGGGAGATCCTCAACACCCTAAAATAATCTTAAAAGAGGGTTATGGATTATCTTTGAGCAGCAAAGTCCAGCTGAATGGAACAAACCTGGGAACAAGACCTTGGTGCAGGGTAAAATCTGCTCCCAACACAGGTGAGGCCAAATTCCTTGGAGAATCCTGCTGAGAAAAGGAGGCCCCTGCTGCAGGAGATGCTCCAGGCTCAGGGAAAACCTTCCCCTGCTGCTTTGGAGCTCAACATGACAGCATTTTTATTGTCTGAACACGGAGGCTCAATGAATGTTAGAGAATTTAGAGCACAAAAGCTTTTCCAGGCCAAACTGCAGAAGAGTTCTGTAGAGAAAAACAGAAGTTTGCCATTCTCCTCAGGTTTGATTTGGGTAAAATAAAAATAAATAAATAAAATTAGAAACAGAGGGGTGAAAAAGAAGGATTTTTGTGCTGAGATGTGTCTACATGGGGGTTTCCAGGCCTGTGTGTGTAAAGATTCCCTTTGGGAATGGTTGAGCTCCCTGGAACCCAACCCTGGGAGGCACAAGGTCAGGTTCCATTATCCCCAAATCCCTCTGGATTTCCAAATCTGTGCTTTTTAACTGCTGCTTTCTCTTCTGCTTTTTTATTAATTCATAAATAAATGAATGGAAGGGGTTGATCCTTCTACTTCTTCTTTTTTTTTTTTCTTTCTCTTTTTAATCTTTGAAGTGCTTTTGAAGAAAAATAATTGGCCAAGAACCTGTCCCTTTCCCCCAGCAGCTCTGTGGATTCATTTAAGTTTTATAAGTGCTATTTCTCTTAGAATAAATCTTTATTAAAAATGACTGTAATGACCCTCATCTGGACAGGAGCACCATAACCCCAAATCCCACTCTTGCTGGTGAGAGCTTTACCCTTTAAAACACAGAGATTCATCTCCAGGGAGACTCAAACAGCTCAAAATCATCCCAAAAAGAAAAGAGCAAACAATGGACTTTTTAGGAATACTCTGCTGACGCCAACGCTCTGGAAAATCCCTCCATTGCCTTGGGCAGTGGGAAGGAGAAGGTGTTGAGGGTGGAAGAGCTCTTCCATCTCAGTCTGCAGCTCCAGCTGAGCCTCCAGCCACCCCTGAAGGGTTTGGATCCCTGCTGAGGTACTGAGGTGTTTTTTACTGAGGGTTTTTTTGGAGTGGGAAAGGGAGAAAATACGGAATGGTGATGGTGGGGGAGATTGGGATGGAGCTGGATGATGGAGCCCAAAGAGGGTGCTGAGTTTTGTTCTTACCACGTGGATAAGTGAATTAGACCCCCCTCAATGGTAAATTCCTGGTTTTCAGCCAAAAAACTTCAGTTCTGTCTCCCCAGAAAAGTCCCACAGGCAGAGGAGAGCCCAGACCTGCCAGTGGCTGCCTCCATGTCCTGATTTCTCCAAAATTGTTCAGCCTCATCTGATCCCATGAACTGCTTTTCTCCCTTCCCATGCACCCTCTCTTCCCCAGAAGTGATCAATTACTTTTAGACTTGGGAAGTGGTGAATGAGCTTAAAGAAAAAAAAAAATCATCAAATTAAGGCAAGCAAAGCTTTAAGGAAAAAAAAAAGGGAAAGAAAAAGAAAACTGGGAAAATAAAATAAAATAAAATGGAAATGTAAGTTAATGGGAGGTTTGATCATGAGGCTGCAGGAGCCAGGGGAGGCTGTCACAGTGACAGCTCCCAGCTGAGCTGGCAGAATTGTCCCCTGGAGAGAGGGACTGGGGACAGCAGGGTGGGTTGGGGTCCCTCGGGGGGCAGCGCTGGTTTTGCCCTCCTGCCCAAAGCTGGGCTCTGGACATGGGGTTTTCCTCACCTGCCCCATTGCAACATCCCCAGGGAAGGAGAGAATTTGATGGCAAATTCAGGGGTTTAGGACCTTTGAATCCTGACTGGGATTCCTGGTTTTTCCCCTTTGTGGCAGAGCTTTGGAAGCAGCTGGAATTTCCCCCTCGCTGCAGTGGAGTTCAATGGGCTGAGTTATCCCAAGGGGGGATAGATAGGAGGCTCCATGGATCCCCTGTGACACTAAAAACCACGGCAAAGCCCTTCTGCCTGACCCATCGAGATCCTCAGCAGTTCCATTTCCTCTGTCACCCCTTTAAAAGTGGAGCTTTTGTGTCTCCTCTCCTTCCAGCGTTTCCAAGTAACTCCTTCACTTCCCAAACACCATCCCAGGCTTCCAGCCTCTCCTCCCTGACACTAAAACCAGCTGAAATGGTTGTAACAGAGCCATGGGTTGACCTGGAGCACCCCTAACAGGAGATCTGTTGGATTGTGATTTTCTGACATTCAGGTGCTCAGAGTCTTTCTGCCCTCCTGGATGCTTCGGGGCAGACACAAGAAAGAGACAGAGGCTTCAAGGTTCTGTTTTTCTCAAGGTCTATCACGGTGTTTGTTATTTCTTATCTCACAGTTNGATAAAACTCAAATTTCCTTTGCTCAGTTCCCAGACTCTCTGGCCAGGGTTTCCTGAGCTCCCAGGGCAGCCAGAGAGATGCCCTGGGTTCCCACAGAGATTCTCCTATGTGGAGGAGCAGAAATCCCCTCCAAGCCTCCCCATGCACCCCAAGCTGTTTCCTCCCCCTCTTTCCCAGCCTGCAGCTCCCCTGCACTGCTCCCTGCACGACCTTGGCTGGAACTCCCCTTTCCCAGTCCCTGAAGGGTGTCTGCTCCCAAGATGGATCAGATTTTGAGGTCCCAATCAGCTCCCCTGGTTGAGGGAAAATGCATCCATCCCTCTTCCAGCCTATTAAGGGCTGGGATAAACCTCCCAGCTAATGCTGGCTGCAAATCCAGCAGCTCTGGGGAAGTGTCAGGCACCCAAATAATTTCTGTTGTTTGCTAATGAAAGAATTCCTTAGGAGGAGAGAAAAAAAAGGAGGAGAAGATGGTGCCAATAAAGACACTGAGCTCCAATTAAATGAGTTTTGCTGTCGGCCTGGATTTGTCTGCAGCTCCCAATTGCTCCAGCAAGGTCAGAGCAGGGTGGGAGTTGTGCATCATCCCCAGGGTTCAGCATCGTCCTCTCCTCTCTCCAAGGGCTGCAGAGACCCAGAGGATGCTGAGGTACCAAGCCTGGTTTGGGGAGGACAAAGCTCTGCACGTGCTGGCCCAGCTCCCTCCTGATGGGTTTGGGATAAAAGCAAAGGGAAGAGCTCAGGTTTCACCCCAAAAGGAAAATTCCTGCTGAAAACCCCCCAAAACCTGGAAGTGCTGGCACAGCGTGTGTGATTTCACAGCTGGAATGGCACAGGGTGAGTCCACAGAACCCCAGAATCCCAGATTGGTTTGGATTGGAAGGGATTTTAACCCTCATCCCATTCCACCACCAGGGACCCCTTCCCTGTCCCAGGGCTCATCCAACCTCCCCCTGTGCAATGTGGGGGTCTCTGCTGCACAGCCCCCCCTTCGAGGAGCTCTGCTGCTCCTTCCCTCAACCAAAACCCTTTTTCCATCCGGAGAAATCTCCCGGGAGCCTTCCCATGTAAGGAGGAGCCTTCCCTGGGATGCAGTTGGGAAATGAAAGCCCCCAAAGCCTTTGTGTGCTGAAGTGCTGCTCGAGCTGCATCAGAGGGGGGAACAAAACCCTCCCTGTTGTGCTGAGCCCACTTTTTTTGTGCTTTCACAACTGCTGCCAGAAAAAAATAAACGGTGGAGCTCTCCCCTGGCATGGGGATGAGCTGCTGAGGTCGGGATGGACTCCTGGGATGGGAGGGATGGCAGCAAGGGCAGCATCCAGCCAGCCCTGGATCCACATCGGTGCACAGGAGCCCCCTTTGACCTGAATTCCTCTGGAATTAACACACCTTAAGGCAGTTAAACATCTCCTTTTCAGGTGCCCAAGTCCTTCCTTTTCCTCCCCAGGATGCAGGAATGGCACCCAGGAATGAGCTGCTTAATTAGCCGTGCCCTTTCAAGGGGCTGGAACCGGGGTGGCCTTTCCCTAGGAGAATAAAAGAGAGAAAAATGAATAAAAAGTCGTTGATTCCCTTCCAGGAGTGGAAAAGCTGGAAAAATATCAGCCCCCAAAGGCAATGGCAGCCCAGTGCCGTGCCCGAGCCTGGCTCCATGCAGGGAATTTGCTTCCCCTCCTGCCCAGCTGCAGATGCAACTGCTCTAATAGGCTGTAACTTTCCTTTCCATTTGGAAGTAATGAGATATAATCTGGTTAATTCCAGTCTTTGAGCTCTTTTGGCGGCCTTTTTCTATTCCCTTTTTGGTTGGGTTTTTTTTTTTTTCCTCTTTTTTTTTTTCTCTTTAAAGGAAAACTCCATCACGAAGCGAAAGATTTTCTAATCACTGGCTCTAATTACAAAGCAGCGTAATTTGCCATAAACTTTTTGCTTCTTTTTTTATTATTTTTAATTTTTTTTCTCAAAATTGCTTTAAATATAAAGAAGAATCACTGAAAATCCAGCGAGCAGCTGCAGATTGGAGTGGCTGGTGGAGGCAAGGCTGGGGAGAGAAGGGAGGTGGGAGCTGAGGCTTGGAAGGAGCTTTTGTGGAAAACCACAGAGGTGGAAATATCCTGAAGGAGCTGAGATGGAGGTGCCCAGAACTCCCATCCCAAAGCAGAGTGGGCTTTTCCTGGGATTAATTGGTCCCATCATGGGTGTTTGTTGAGGTGCATCAGTTCTTCAGGCTGGGAGAGTCCCCAAACCAGGCAGGATTTGCCCCAATCCTTGCAGGAAGCTGGGAGAGTTTGGTGGAAATCATCCCAATTTCCATCATCTTGGGACCTGGAAAGGTGCTGGAGAGCCCTGTGCATCCAGCACTGGGGGGTGTGCATGGAGCACAGGGACTGAGTGTGCACAGAGCCCTCAGTGCCAAGCCAGGCTGGGATCCTCTGGAAAAATCCCAGGGCACCCAACACGGAGCCCTGGCACTGCCAACCAGTCTGGGAGGGTCTGGGGGCCTCATTAGCAGCAATCAATGGTTTCCATAGCTACAGATGGAAGGCAGGGGATCCATCATGTGCTGGTGGAGGTGAAAAAAGGAGGGAAAAGGGGCAAAAATCATCACCCGTGTCCAGATGTGGCCAAGGGGACACGGAGGTGAGAGAGGAGATGGCGAAGAGGGATGGATTCAGAACATCCAGGCAGGGGTTTTTTTTCCTTATTCCTGATCTTTTTAACCTGTGGGATGGCCCCAGCAGGGCTGGAACATTTTGGCAGCCCCCAGGAATCCCCCAGCGTTTGGGTGTGAGGTGCTCCAAGGGGAATGGGTAAAGTTTAGGCTGCAGCTCTTGGTGCACAACCTCCACACACCAACTTTTGAGGAGCAACCTGGAAAAAACAAGTCCTGATTGACCAAATCTTTAGCTAGAAAAAGGGAAACTTTGAAGGACCAGCTCCTGCAATTCCTACCCAGGGAATTGGATGCTCAAATGGCTGAAATACAAATCAGTCCAGGCTGGGGCTCTGTGGGGTTGATTGCTCACAGGGAGAGTTTGGGAGGGGTCATAAATCACCTGTTTCAGGTGTCAAGGTCTCCCTCAGAGCAGGGCCTTGTGTCTTTGCTGCCCAATTAACTCCCCCCTCCACTCTTTGTGTTGCTGCAATTCGTTACTTGGTGAAGTCTGAGAGGGAGCTGGGATGAAAATCAGGCTGGGCAGCCCTTCCCACAAGCAGGGCCACAAAGAGAGGCTGAATTCATTGAAGAGCTCAAACCCCACAGGCTGTGCCTGCAGCAGAGCGAGATGTTCTGCAGGAAATGTCCCCACAAAGGTTAAGTGGCTTTAAAAAGGATTTGACAAATCAGTGTGGAGCGAGGAAAAACTCAAAAGCTCCCCCCCAGAAGGTCGGTGTGGCATTCAGCCAGGCTGCTCCTGCCCTCCTGCCTCAGCAGAGAGCTGCCTCAGACCTCAAATAATTCCTACAGGTGTCTGGAGGCTCTCCCTGCTCCCCCTGGAGAAACCTGGTGAAATATTTCAGTGCAGGTGGTGGAATGAATCTGTCCCAAAAATCAGCACCAGGTTGGACACGTCCCTCCAGCCCCCCCCTGAATCCAGGTCACCAACCTCGAGGAAATACGAAAGAATTCCAGATTGAGCAAAACACCTGCTGCAGTTTCGGTGGAAGCCAGAGGTTTTCAGCAGCTGCTGATGTGTGGAGAGTGGGTGTTTCCTGGAAAAACACTTTTCCAGAGCTTGTTCTGTGCAGCCTCACTGCTGAACACACTTTTCTCCAGGCTGGTCCTGCTTATTTCAGGGAATAAGATGATGAAATCTGTCTGTAATGAGCTCAACCCTTATCAGACACAGGAGAATCCACACTCACCTGTAATGTGACCCCACAAGATCCCAACACAGGGGACACCTTGAGGATTTGGGGGTCTGGTGATCATTTTGGGGCCTGGTGATGATTTTGGGGACATTAATCCCAACTCCCCCCTCCACTGTCCAACACTATCCTGGACTGGAAATTCTCTACGTGTCTGAAAATGTTGGTGTTGGGCTGCAAAAGGATTTATGGCTTTTTTTCCCCCCATACCTGCTTACATCCCCCCACCCACCCTACCCTGTCCTCTGTCCCCTCCCCTGCCCTCCAAACCTCCCTTTGCAGGAAAAACACCCCAAAACCCCCACAGACAGATGCCAGGGGAGAAAAATTTCATCACTCTCCCCTTCCACATCCTCAGGAAACCCAGGGGCAGGGGAGGGTGGGCATGGAGCTGTTTTGTGCCAGGTGTTTTCTCCAGGGGTGGGAATCCCCTGGAATCTGTCCCTGGTCCCTCCAAGCCTCCCTGTGGGTACCACTGGGAACATCCTGGGGTTGATGCTGAGCTCTGGTGAACAGGGATGCCATGGGGAAATGGAATATCGCTGTCCATGATCCATGATGGCAATGGAAATAATTTGGAATAGCGGGTTTTTAAGGGATATGATTCTCATGAAGGATCACCCATGGAGCCACCTGGAGCAATGCCAAAGGGAATTCTGTGGCTCTTTGGATAAAAGAGAGTTTGGGGAACAGGATTTTCTTTCATTAATGATTTGACTCCTTGGCTGGGGGTTTGGGCTTGGGTTTTATTCCCTTTCTCCGTCTTTTCTTCCAAATTTCAGGGAGTTTCACCCCAGGGAGCAGCTGGAGCTGTGCCAGGGGAGGTTTGGGTTGGATTTAGGGAAAGGTTCTTCCCTCAGAGGGAATGGGCACAGCCCCAGAGCTCCAGGAGAGCTTGGACAGCGCTCCAGGGATGCCCAGGGTGGGATTGTTGAGGTTTCCAGAGGTTGGACTGGATGATCCTGGTGGATCCTTTCCCACTCAGGACATTCCATGATTGTGTGGACTCATCAAATTCTGCTTTTCCATTGCAAGCCCAGCCATTGGAAAGGATTGAAACTTCCAAACCATCAAGTTTTTGTTCAAAATTCCCAACACAAATTCCTCTTGGTGTGCTTTGGATACAACTCCCTCAGTCAGGGCTTAAATCCCATTTTTCCAGGACTTCAGGAGCACAAATTACAAGTCACAAAAGCAGGCTGGGACTGGTCCCTTTCCTGCTGCAAAAATGATCCCCCCGTGCTCAAAATCATCGAGTCTCAGGTGCCTCAGCAGTGATTGTGACATTCATTTAATCCTGGCTCTATAATTAGTTTGATTTTCCAGGGAAGAGCAGCAAATTGCATTGGAGGAAGTTATCACATTATTTTATTACGCTCCTGATTATTATTTTTTTGGGGGTGCAGGTGAGGAAATAAAAAATGAAGATGCACTTGGCAAATTCGGTGCAAACTCTTTTTTTTTTTTAATTGTAGATTAATTAGTGAGAGTGACAGACTTACCTGGGCCTGAGGAGAAGAGCAAGTAAACATCCTCCCCCTCCCAACCCCTGCTCCATCTGCATTGCAAACTATTCCTTAAAATCAGCCGTAAACAAGAGTGTCTGAAATTCCAACCTCTCACATCTGCGCTTTTGCTCCAAATCAGGGTGAGAAAAAAGGGAAATTGGAGATTTGTGGAGCTCCAAAAAGCTCCAATTTAGAAACAGGCACTTACGTGACACCGAGTGTTAAAAATGTGTGTTAATATCAAACAGCATAACTCAATCCCACACTTAATGGAATATCTGAAGGGTGATAAAATTCCCTCTCTTTTTTTTTTTGATGTTATCAGAGCAGAAGAAGACATTGGAAGAGATTTTTCACTCGTTAAGTGCCCAAATGGCCCCATCACTGCAAATTTGTGTCAAACCTCTCTTAAAGAAGCAAATTTCTCCTCTTTGAGGGCTTGAGTCCGCTCGGCACAAACCACAGTGCGAGTGTGGGTTCCTGCCCTGTGGTCAGCACAGAGACCTCAGTCCTGGAGGAAATATCTCATAAAAAGGTGGGAAAAGAATTTGGAATCAGTTGGAGCAGCCCATTCTGGCTGTTGGGTTGTCTGAGCCTCCCCGATGTGCTTGGAACACACTTTGGTCAGGATCTTGCATGAAAGCCTCTGCTCGTTGGGATCTCTGCACCCTGAGAGCCTTCTGCCAAGCCCAGAAGTTTGGGAGGTCAGCAGGGGTGCCGTGAAACTCCTCCTGGAAAAGCTCTCCGGGAGATTTTGGCATCCCGGGGGTTTTCCCGCAGCTCGCTCCTGCCATCCCTCATCATTGGCCGCTCTCCTCCCGCGCAGGGCCGGGGATGTCGGGCTAATCCGAGCAGACAGCATGCATAATTCCGCGGGATTTGGGGAGGGAGGGAGGGATGGATGGATGGCGAGGGGCTGGAGCCGTGCTGTCCCTCCGTGGGGTTGATTCCATCCCGTCTCCCGGCGTGTCCCCGATCGCGCGGCGCCCTTCGCTTCGCGTTAGGGATGCACACGCGGCGCCCCGAGAGGGACACGGTCTCCATCCTGTCCCTGTTCCTCTCCATGGCCACACAGAAGCAATCACAGCGGTTCAATCTCTTTGGGCTTTTATTTCTGATGGGCACAACGGCAGCCTGGGTTTCAGACTGGCTTTGGAGGGATGCTCCGTGCCCCAAACCCACCCAGGGTGAGGTTCTCCACTCTGGATAAATAAAATTGTCCGTGTTTTTTGCATGGTTTTATTGTGGGTGTTCCACCAAGAAAATAAATAATAACAGAGACAGAAAATATTTCAGGCAGTGGAGAAGCCCATGGGGATGTTAAGACACTCTGGAGATTTTTTTTTTCCCTTTTCAAGTTAAGCTTTACAGAATAGTCCATAAAATGGTGACATTTTTAACCATTTTTGCTCATTGCTTTGAACTTCCCAGCCTTGTCTTCACAGGCACCGAGGCCCAGAAGGGCCAGGAGATGTAGTTTAATGAGACAAGTTTTAAAGGTCACTCTGTGTAATAAATCTGTGCTTTTTAATATTTAAACTTGTAAGGCATTTAAACCTTTAGGCTCCTGGGATTTGCTCCACCAGATCCAACTAGATCCATCAAACTCAGCAAGCCTTTTGCCTCTGGGAATATTGGATTTCTTCTGCCTGAGATGAAGAGGGTCTCTTTATCCAAAGTCCATTCATCTGTCATAACTCAGGTACCTTTAAATCCTCTAAATCCCTTGGGATGCTGGATGAGGTGTGGAGGAAACCTTGCTGAGTTCAAGCTCGTGGAGCTCCATTCCTCTCTCGCCGCAAATCAAGAGGAATAAGGGAAATGTCGATAAGAGAAAGGTGGTGCCTCCCAAAGATGTGCCCCAAATCCTCTTCCCTGACCTTGGCTCAGGTTTAGAGGGAGATGCTGAGGAGGATCAAGGAAAAAGCAGGACAGGAGCTCAGGTCTTTGAGGGAAAAGGGACGGATTTAACAAATCTGCCCATTTTTGGCAGCAGCCGAGGAGCACAGGTTGAGATTCACCCTCAGGTCGGGGCATTTTTGGAGCTAATTTGCTTAAAGATCCCTAAATTACACCCCAGAAAGCTTTTGGATGTTGCCAGCTGAGCTCCCCCAGCCCGGCTGGGGGCTGTGCTCTCACAGGGTGTCAGAGCCGATGCCATCAGCTCCTGATTGCTCTCCCATCCTTCCCATCGGGGCTGCTCCCGCTCCCAGCGCTCGGGATTGCTCCCCTGACTGGCAGATTCCCTCATTGATATTGCACTGGGAGTTAGACATTCCTAAATTGAATCATTGCCTCTTAATCAGGCCGAGGCCAGAGGCGCCGTGGATGGTCAGATAGTGAATTTTGGATGGGTTTGCAAATCAGGCTTCCAGGAACTCTTCATTTTAAAAGCCAGGCCAGAAAATAAAGGCGTTTTTCTTTCACAAGATTAAGCTTTCCAAGGGTTCCCTGATGCCTCAAAGCCTCCTGACTCTCACCTGGAACAGCCACGTGGGAGGAGGGAAGACACATCCCAAGCCTGAGGGAGAAGAGGCACCAAAAACTACCCCAAAATGGTGTTTTGGAGAGAAGGAAGCACAGGGCCTTGCAGGGAGATGGACACAGGATCAGGAGCAGCAATCCTGGCAGGAGAGGGACAAGCTGGAAAGCCCCCAAGGTGCAGAGGGCAGCAGGGAAGACCTTTGCCTTCCATCTTCTAAAAAGCTTCTGTTCATAGACAGAAATTGGCCCCTCTCCTGATCACCCCATGGCAGGCCCGTTATCCAAAGGCTCTGGGTGCCTTGCAGAGCTTTACATGAATGCTCTGCTGAGGGATGTGCTGTGCTGTGTGCAGGATCTGCTCCCCAAACCAACAGGAATTCCATTAGGAGGCCGGCTGGGAAATGAGCTCTTTCAAGATTTAAATCCTTAAACACCATTTTATTTTATTTTTTTTCTGTTGGGGGCCAGCATTAAGCCATCTATTTGATTTCAGCACTGAGCCCCGGCCGGGCTGCCAGGATAATCTCTGCAGTTATCAGTGTTTGAGGTAGAGCCTTATCTCTGCTTGCTCATCTTCTCCTGCTCCTGCCTCCCCACTCCGAGTTATTTCCCTGCTCCTGTAATTAAGGCAGCAGCTGAGGTCACTCTGGAAACTCTGCTGAAATATTCTCCTGCTTACATTGAGGCAACCTTGAAACACCTCCAGGTGCTGCCCGTGGCACCAGAGGCTCCGGAATCTGATCCAAGGGTTTGGTCCATCCTGGTCTCCATGCAGGGACCGGGAGGTTGGGCTGACTTTGGGGTAGAAATTATCCTGTGGGGCCAGGCTGGGAGAGCTGGGGGGGCTCACCTGGAGAGGAGAAGGCTCCAGGGAGAGCTCAGAGCCCCTGGCAGGGCCTAAAGGGGCTCCAGGAGAGCTGGAGAGGGACTGGGGACAAGGGATGGAGGGACAGGACACAGGGAATGGCTCCCACTGCCAGAGGGCAGGGCTGGATGGGAGATTGGGAAGGAATTGCTCCATGGAAGGGTGGTGACCCCCAGCTGTGGCTGCCCCTGGATCCCTGGCAGTGCCCAAGGCTGGGGTGGACAGGGCTTGGAGCCCCCTGGGACAGTGGGAAGTGTCCCTGCCCATGGCAGGGGTGTGACTGTGGCTTTAAGGTCCCTTCCCACCCAAACCATTCTGGGATTCTATCTCCTTCTGGGATTCTCTGCTTAAGGAGAACTTCTCAAAGTTTATTTCAGGAGAAAAAAAAATCCAATTTTCACTATTACCTCAATTTTGAGTAAAAGGAAGAAAACCAAAGATGAGAGGTGGCAGCTCTTTCCTTTGGTGGGGTGAAAGCACCTTTAAAGATTGCCCAGGTGGGACGAGCAGCATCTTGCAGTTGAGGGATGTTCATCCAGACCTCAGGTTGGCTGGAGGTGGGAAAACCTTGACAAGGAAGAGAAAAACGTGTGACCATCCCTGAGCATTGCACGTGTGGCTTCCAAAGGCAGGGATTGAGACCCCACAAACCCAAAGGGAATTCAAACCCAAAGAATTGAGACGGGAAAGAAAGGGAAGGGGCCAAACAAAACAAACCCCTTGGGCTGGGGTGAGGCAGGAAAGGTGGCTGCAGTGAGGGACAGGTGATTTTCATTCCTTTCTTTACCCTCCCAGGTTTGTGCTGCTGCAGCTGCTGAGGAATGCTCGGTCCAGGTGTGTCTCTGCTGGGAGGGCACTGAAAGAGGAAACGCTGCCAAATCTCCAAAGAGTGAAACCAAAACAGGCACAGGAATGTTCTGAGCATTGTCATCCTCAGCCTGTGGAAGTGATCTGGATTTCGTTTTCAGAATCAACCTAAATACTGAGGGGAATAATGTGGGACAACATTCCCAGATTAGGTTTGTGATTTGGTTCCATTTTTGAGGTTCTTTTGACCCTTCTGTGCCTGGGGGTGGCTCTTCAGCTGAGATGGTTTCCTGAGAGGGTTCCAAGGAGAGGGATCCACGTGGCTGCTTGGTGGGAATGGGGGATGGAGCTGTGCTCCTGTGGGGAGCAGGGATTGCTCAGTCAGCTCTGGGGCCGCCTCAAAGGGATCCTGGTGTCTGATGAACTCCTGATACAGGAAGATATTCATGTGCTCCAGGGTTTATTCCAAGCCTTGCTGGCACCAGAGGAGAAGGATGGGATCCATCCCCTCCAATAAAAGGGCAGAGAGCTGTTTGTGCCAAGCCATGATCCTAAATGAGCTGGGTTTGATCTGTGGAGCAGCAGCAACCCCAAAACCCCTGAATTTGATCTACTGCTCTTCCAGCTCAAACCCTTCTTGGGTTACAGCTGGGGGCAACAAGGAATATTTTCCTCTCTGCATTTTATTGAATGTTCAATCTGGGCTTGAGCCTAAAGCCAAATAAAATAAAAGCTTAGGCTGGTTTAGGATGGACAATTAACCCCAGCAGCAAGAGAGGAGAAATCCTTTAAAAAGGGTGGGGTTTTTTTCCATGGAAATTCCTGAAATAAGCTGGAACTGTGCTGCCTTTCAGAACCAGGCACTCAGTTAAATGAAGATGGGCAAGACTAAGCAGCCTAACATCCAAACCTGGCATTATCCCGATCCCTATTCATGAAGGTTTTATGTTGAATTAATGTTGTTATAGAATTAGGCTCCTAAGAGGCTTGGAGATGTCACCTCCTGGAAGATGCCATTATTTGCAGCTCTCCTGGAATGGTGAACGCTCTCACAAGGACCAGCTCAGCTCATCCCGTCACTGGGTATCCCACAGGAATTAGGAAACCTCATGGGTTGGGTTTTCTTGAACTCTTTTCATTCAAAACCTTTGAAAGGCAGGAAAACTCTTCTGCTCCAGAACCACCTGTGCCTTTCATCTCCATTTTACTCCCATTCCACTCATGGAGGCATCCAGAGGCAATTTCCCAATTTAATCTCCTTCCCTCTCCGTCACTTGGAGCCCTTTCCCCATCCCATAAAATCCCAGTGTGGATTTTATTGCAGTTTGAGGCTGTTCCTCGTGGGATCTCCAGGGAGACCCCAGAGTGGAGCTGCTGGAAAACCTCAACTGGCAGGTGAACAGTGGGACAGTGGAGTATTCCAGGTGGGAAAGACCTTCCAAGACCATCAGGGCTGTCAGGACAAGAACATCACACAGAGCAATTCCCCCTCTGCTCATCCCTGTATTGCCCTGAAAGGGAATCCCTGTGTTTCCCCAATCCTGCAGCCCCAGGGAGGGATTTTCCTGGCCCCATCCCTTTGGGAAGGATTTGGGTCAGCTCTCCAGGCTCACCCTGGCTCTCCAGCCTCCCCATCATGCCTTATTGCCTGACTCATCTAAAGGAAATTAAAAGCTCGGAAAAAAAGAGAAACTCGGGGTTTAATTGAGTCTTACAATTTTCCAAGTGCAAACGATTTTGACACACAGATCTCCATCTCTTCCTGGCGTGCTGGAATGCTCCTCCTCTGCTTGCTCATCCCAATGGGGATGAAAAACCCAACCTTGGGCTGCTGGAGGAGAAATTTGGGGCAGTCCAAACTTAACCCTGACACCCCCAGAAAGGTTCAGAAAGCTGGGGGTGCCCCGCTCCCATCCACTGCTGAAAACCCCTGCACGTGGGGCTGGAAGACTTTTAGGGTTCCACATGGAATGGGAAGGAACAGGAAAAGGATAATTTCCTTTCAACTCAATGTTGCAAGTGATTAGTGCCCAATATACCCCGGGCAGCTTTAGTCTTTACCATGGAGGTGATGGTGGGGATTTATGGGAGCTCCTGGACAATAACAGCTTTCCAGAGAGGCTTTGATTAAACATTATGGATCCACATTATGCAAATTTATTGCCTGCTTAATCTGACTCCAAAAGAACACAGTGGCACTTTAAAAAGCATTTAAAAGGAGAGGGGAAAAAAAAAAATCAAAGGAGCCAAAGGCTGGGGTGTTTCTCAGCACTCCAGGATAGTTCAGGCTTGAAGGAGAAGTCACAGAGCCATTGATGAGCATGGGGGAAACGGGGAAACACGGAGAAAATCCAGGAGTTTAAACAACAGACAAATTCCAACCTGGATATTCCACATTCAAATGGATGCTGGTGTTAAATCACTTGCAAACCCCTCTTTTCCAACAGTTGCTTTTTTTGTTTGAATGTGGGATAACGGGAATGGCAGGAGATAGAAACGTGATGCCTTTGCCAGATTGGGCTTTTCTCCCAGGAATGTGGGATGGGGGGGATCTCCGTGTTTGTTTTCCTCCCTTCAACACTTTTTGGTGTCATTTTTCACCATCCCCGTGCAATAATGGGATTTCTGCCAGCAGCTGATTGCGAGCCCTTCACTGACTTCCAGAGATTTTCCTGCATTTCAAACTCTGATTGTTGTAAAGCTCAGACTTATTTTACTCCAGAAATCAAGGTTAGGGAGAAGACAGATCCCATCCACAGCTTTTTCTCCAGCAAACAGCAAAAGCACAAAAGCAGCAGAAATCAGAGGTGTGATGGCCAACCAACCCTTCAATGCCTGATGCAGCTGCCAGTGGGGTTTTTTTTGGTGTAAAACCCCAAGGTTTTGGTCAATGATTATGAACTGGGAGCTCCTGTAGGCAAAGGAGTTGGAGTTCTCAGAGGTTTCAGAGCATCACCTCTCTCCTGCTCCTCAGAGCTTGGAGAAACCTTCCCTGGCATAAATCAAAGCTTGTCCCAGGGAGCAGAGATTTTCCTGCTCCTCCCAGCTCCACCAAGGCTGCCCTGTTAAGCTCTGGATAATTCCAAAATCGTAACACAGAGAACAATTGTTGTTTGTGCTCTACCCAGCAATGGCTCCGTGCCTTTCTCCAGAGGATATTCCCAGAGGAGGCTGCTGGAGAGAGGGAAATGGGCAATGCTTTAGAGTTTTAATAAAAACAGAAATAAGGAGGTGCAAAATCAGGGTCCTGCAGGGCACAGGGGAGATGGAGAATCAGTGTTGAGGCAGAGGTGGAATTTTTGGGATTATTTTGGGGAAGGAATGGACAGCTCAAGGCTGTTTGTGCTTGGAACAGAAACCACATTCAGCCCTACACTGCTGGGTCACCACATTTCTGCTTTACCCTCATCTGGGGATGGTCCACAGGATCATTTTGGGATCATTCTGGAGGTTTTAACTCACTCACTTTTCCCACAGATTTCCAGGCTAATGACCCCTGTCCCAGCCAAAAGCCAGGCCAGGATTAAAGTGCACGGGCTGAAATAAAACTCCAGGCACATTCTCAAACCTGACTGCAAGCTGCAGTTACAGGGTTGGAGGCACAGGGGGGTGAGGTGTCCCTGGAACACCCTGTCACCCCTCTCCATGCCAGGATGGCACAGCCAGAAGCTCCCTGCCCACCACTGGGGATCCCAGGGGATGGGGTTGATGCCTTTAGTTTGAGCTTTTATATTTTCCCATTCTGTGGTGCCCAGTGGTGCAGCTCTGAGCTCACAGTCAGGGTCACTCAGCTCTGCACAGAGCAGGGACACAAAACAAATCCTTTTCCTGCTGCACACCAAGGACAACTTTCAGCCCCAAAGCACAACCAAGGGTGGCTGAAGGGAGGAACAAGAAGGATGGGACCTGACAGCCTGGAGCTGGAATTGGACAATTCAACCCCAATGTGCAAATGGACCAAAACTGATCAAAGTGTGAGACCTCGTGACTGTTTGTCCATTTTGTGCCCATTTTGTGCCCATTTTGGGTCCCTTTTGTGTCCATTTTGTGCCCATTTTGTGCCCATTTTGGGTCCATTTTGTGCCCATTTTGTGTCCATTTTGTGTCCATTTCGTGCCCATTTTGGGTCCCCCTTGGGTGCAGCCCTGGCCAGGCTCTTGTCCTGCCCAAGGTGTTCCCTAAAGCCCTTTCAATCAATCTCTGCTTTATTCTCCAGCTCTGCCCAGTCTCTGCTCCAGCTCAGCCTTCCCAAGCCATCAGGGTCACCCCTTCCCTGTCCCCATGCCCGTGGTGCTGGCAAGAAGCAATTCCAGCCCTGCACCCAAAGCCTCCATCCCTGGGGGATCAAACACCCCCTGGGCTGGCAGCACATCCCTGCAGCTCCCTGGCATGTGGTGCCAGGGGTTTTTCCTGTTGTTCCATTTCCCTCTCAACACCTTTCACTTCTGTGGCAGCTTTTATCCAATAATCTCTGAAGCACTTCACGAGTAATAATTAATTGAGCTTCGCAGACTCTTTGTTCAATTCCAGATTATTAATAAATTACTCTTTATTATTTATAAATACATGGCACATCGTTTTTTTCTCCTCTGTGTTCCCCTGAACCGTCACTTAGCCCACATTAGCACAGTTTAATGCCAATTTGGCAGCAGTGCTCTTTAACCCTTTCAAGGCTGTTTGGTTTTAGGACAAGGAGGCTGTTTGGTAAGGACAGGAAGGGGATGCTTGTCCTGCCCAGCCCTTTGTTTATGGATTATCCATAATTTCACTGCATATTTTGACCAAAAGGAGTGTTTTTAATGCACTTATCCCCACCCAGACAGAATTAGGAGCATTATTTCCCCCTTGCTATCCCCTCTCTAATTCCAAGCCCAGGAGCTTGGGCCTGTTTCATTTTCCCTGCTCTAAGACTCCTCAAAGCTGCTTAAAACTGAGAGCCCAGAGCCCCTTCCTGCTCCACCCCCAAATCCCCCTGACCTCAGAGCCACCAGCTTCCACTGGAAGCACCCAAAGCCCCCCGATTCCCCTCCCTGGGAGCAGAGCAGGATTTCACTCCCCAGCCCCCATCACAGACAGAGGGGAAGCAAAAACAAGTGAAGAGAAATAAGGCACGAGATGGGTTTTGCAAAGCCCCTTTTGTGGGAGAAAAGCTGGCAGGGGATGTTCTTAATGGCATTGAAAGGGGAGAGGGGAGAGCAGGGCTCATCCTGCTCCTGCAGCAGGCAGACAGGGAAGGACATCATGAAAGGGCTCCAATCCCTGCAGGGACACGCTGGGAAAGGGGACAGGAGGGAAAAGCAGCCTGGAGAAGCTCAAGGAGGTGAGCTGACCTCCTACAGGCTGGCTGTATCCTTGTTTTTACCCGGTTTTGGGGTGGGATGGAGGGGTTAAGGATGGCTTTAACCAGCCCATGCCCACTGCTTTCACTGCTTTTGGCTGCTGCTGGGATCCTGGATGGGGATAGGATCCATCTTCTCCTTGTCCATCCATGAAACCCTAAAATCTCCATCTGGACACTGATTTGGGCAGCAGAACAAGCCCAGAGCTGCTCTGCACCTTCCAGAGAGACTCAGGTAGGGTTAGAACCCAGTTTTACTTAAAACTCACCCAAACTGAAGGTGCAGAACATCCTTTCCCAACCTCTGGCATCAGGCAAAGCCGGGAAAATGTCCAAGGGGGAGCCACAGCCCCAAATTTTTGCTGTTATTTGCAAATCTGAACATTTCAATGACCATGAGCACTTTGCTCGTCCTGTGGTTTGATCCTCAAGGGTTTGGAGGCAGCTCCAGGCAGGAAAAAGGGATGTGCCAGGCTGGCAAAGGAGTGCTGCCTCTCCTCTCCTCTCCTCTCCTCTCCTCTCCTCTCCCATTCCAAGGTTCCTGGAGCACAGCCATCCACCCAATCCTGTTTTCCAGGAGGAAAGTGCTCCCTTTGCTCTTTCCCTGGGCATGGGGCAGTGGAAGAACCCAGATGAGGTTAATCCATGGAGAGGGAGAGCTGCAAAGTGTAAAATGCCCCACTGGAGAGAAACCCTGCGTGGAGCATCAAGGGCTTTGATGATTTTTTTGATTAACCCAGATGAGGTTAATCCATGGAGGGGGAGAGCTGCAAGGTGTAAAATGCCCCATTGGAGAGAAACCCTGCGTGGAGCATCAAGGCCTTGGTTCCTGATCCCCCCAGCCTGTGCNGGGAGAGCTGCAAGGTGTAAAATGCCCCATTGGAGAGAAACCCTGCGTGGAGCATCAAGGGCTTTGATGATTTTTTTGATTAACCCAGATGAGGTTAATCCATGGAGAGGGAGAGCTGCAAGGTGTAAAATGCCCCATTGGAGAGAAACCCTGGGTGGAGCATCAAGGGCTTGGTTCCTGATCCCCCCAGCCTGTGCTGAATTTTGGGATATCATGGCTGGACAGGTCATGAGGGTGTGCACATCCACACATCCCAGCAAGTCCCAAACACCCGGAAAATTTTGTATCTTTTATCCCTGTTCAGTTTAGCAACAAAAAGGAGGAAAATCCACCTTTAAGCCTCCATTGTCTCGTTATTCCTGAATCAATATCAGGGGATAAAGGGGGAACAGAGTTTGAAACAACAGGATTTGCTTCTCCTTTCCAAAGCAAATTCGGTGTCCTATGGACCATGGTCCTGTCAGGGGCAGTTCAGACACAACAATTCCTCTGATGTTATTTTAGTCAGTGTTTGGGGAAGCTAAAGAGGGATCCCAGAATGGGATGGACCTGCATCCCATGGGAAACTGAGGCACAGGGAAAGGAGACTCTGCTTTTGTGACCCCCTTGGATGGGCTCCCTTTGGTGATGGGAATCTCAAAGGAATGGGAATCTCAGAGCAATGGGAATCTCAGAGAAATGAGAATCTCAGAGTGGTGGGAATCTCAGAGCAATGGGAATCACAGAGAAATGGGAATCTCACAGCAATGGGAATGTCACAGAATGAGAATCTCACGGCAATGGGAATCTCAGAGTGATGGGAATTCCAAAGCAATGAGAATTCCAAAGCCATGGGCACCTCAAAGCAATGGGAATCTCAGAGTGATGGGAATCAAAGAGCAATGGGAATCTCAGACAATGGGAATCACAAAGGAATGGGAATGTCACAGCAATGGGAATTTCAAGCCCTGAGCTCCCCATCATGGCTTTGTGGTTGTATTTGTCAATGTTTGCTGATCCAAGCCTGAATCCCAGCTCCTCCTTGGGATGAGAAAAGTGTCCCTGGGAAAACCCTGCTGCCATTTTCCCTGTGGATGAAGGGAAGATGATGCCGTTCATCCTGGGCCAAGCACCTGGAGCTCCCTCCAAGGGCAGGGAAGAATTCTTCTCCTTCCAAACCAAACCTGGAGCCCTCAGGGCTGCCTGGAAGATGTTTTTTCCAGAACTGGCTGTTGGGAAGGATGTGGAGGGGGAAGCCAAGGATCGGTTGTCATTTCTCCCCGCATTGATTCCCTTTTTTCCTTTGTTTTATTTGGGGATAATTAACAGCTTTGCCTAATACAGAATTAATTCCTTGTGTCGTCGCATTAATTAGCATTAAAGAGATCCTTATATCACTGTCTGGAGCTGGAAGGAGACCGAATCCAGCAGCAAAGTCAGCACAAGTTTTCCGTATTCCCCATCGGAATGCGGCACAAAGGCGGAAGGAAAACATCCAAACGAGGTTTTTCCCAAAAAAACCCACCCCATCTCCCAGCAGCAATGCAGCAATGCAGCAATGCAGCATCCCAGAGGATGTGGAGATGGGAAAATATCTCCAGCAGAAGGATGATTTTTTTCCCTGTCAATATTTTTCTTCCCTGGAAGCCTTAAAGCCCCGTTGTTGTTATCTTGGTGTGATCTAAACCCACCAAATCCACTTAAAACTCTCCAGAACTTCCTCAGGGGCTGGAGCACAGGAGGAGCTTTAGGAAAATTGGCCTTTTTCGGGCATTTTTGGGCAGCAGAACATTGTCCTGAGGACTTCTTACCCTGGACACGCTCTGGAAGGATCCTCTTGGGCTTGGGGTGGGTTTTTATTCCTGGTTTCCTTTCCCCTTTTTTATTCCCCCAGAATGGGGTGGGGAAAGGGCTGAGCTGGGGGGTTTGGAGAGAACAGGGCAGGAGGTCCTGGGGCGGTTTCCAGGGTCCATCAGAGCTGGTGGAATTTGGGGATGAGTGCTGGGAAATGCTGCTGGTGGGAAAAGGAGAGGGGAAAGCCCCTCTGAACCCAACAGGAACATCTCCAGTGCTCAGGAGAACAATAATCTCCAGTTTTCCATAAAAATAACCCTGATTCGAGGGGAAAGGAGCCCACCCCTGTCCTGAAGTGCTTTTTGAAGGTTTTTGGGAATCTCCAAATGGAGTCAGGAGCTGCAGGATCCGATATCCCTCCCCATGGGAGATGCTGAGCCCGGGGTCACAGCTTTGGGATTAAAACTTTTTTTTGGGATTAAACCTTTCCAGGCACTAAAACTCCTCCTTGCCCTGCTTCCTCTGCCCCTTTAGAGCCGTGAAATCAGCAAATTGGGGATAATTTTGCTGTGAACCCTGGAAGTGGCAGTGGGAGTTTAAGCAGAAGGAAATCGATGTGGGGCTGAGGCGTCTCTCAGCTCTATTGACAGCCCTGCCTGACGCTTTTTTTTCCCCTTGAAGTGGCAGAATAAAAACCAAAAAGCTGCCTTCGTTTTTTTTTTTTTAATTAAGATTCCGGCATTATCAGGCTTTACAAGGCAGAGCCAATGCACAGATGAATTCCCATTTAATTAAGCTTTCCAAGAAACTTTTGAAGAGTGCAGATTAAATGTGGGCTCGGATTTCTTGCCGGGTTTGTTGTTTGGGTTTTTTTTTTTTTGTTTTGTTTTTATCGTTATTATTTGGGAGAAGTTTTAATTGTTTTCCCCGAGCTCGATAAAGAAAAATAAGAATAGAAATCATTATCTGCAAGATAGAGCTTGATGAGTTTTCCTTTGTGGAGAAGCCTGGATGTATCTTTCTCTCTATAATATCTATATTTTTATAATATAGATTGTGTGTATAGTGAAAACTGTGATGTATTTATGCCCCAAATATCTCCAGGATATATTTATTATAGGTATTATTATGTATTATTATATGCAGCTACTATTTGTATTATATATATTTATTATATGTA
>VWYP01033800.1:42685-53278 GCA_013400435.1 Pycnonotus jocosus
TTAAACAACGAACGTGGCAGGACGAAGAACGGAGGGATGGGGATAAATAAAGAAATAAAGGGAAAGGAATCATCTGGAAGCAATTAGCAGCAACTTCAGTCAGGAAAAGCTGAAGGTGGTGCAGCATTAGGGCTCAAGTGATGGCTGCTGTGGGACCATAACTCACCCACAGCCCGGGCATTGTCCCTGCAGATGTGTTTGCTGCAGGAATATCAGCTTACCCCTGGAAAAATTAACCTGTGCAGCCCTGGAAGGGCTCCAGGGAGTGTTGGGTGGTGGGGTTTACCCAGGGGCTGGGGCAGGGCTGGGGTCATTGGGCACTGGGGTTCGTGGGGCAGCCAGAGGGGGAGGTTGGGTGCTGGGTCTTGTGAGAAAGGGAATTTCCCTGCTTGTAGAATTCCCACAGAGAGGGAAGAACTTCTCCATTTTTGGGAAGAAGGGCAAGGAGAAAATTGAGCTTCTTGAGGAAGGTGCTCTCCATCTCACAGGTACTGGAGAAAACAGAACTTTTCCATTTTTGGGAAGAAAGGCAAGGAGAAAATTGAGTTTCTTGAGGAAGATCCTCTCCATCTCACAGGTACTGGAGAAAGCAGAACTTTTCCATTTTTCAGAAGAAAGGCAAGGAGAAAATTGAGTTTATTCAGGAAGGTGCTCTCCATCTCACAGGCACTGGAGAAAACAGAACTTTTCCATTTTTGGGAAGAAGAGCAAGGAGAATTTGGAGTTTCTTGAGGAAGGTGCTCTCCATCTCACAGGTACTGGAGAAGGGAAAACTTTTCCATTTTTCAGAAGAAAGGCAAGGAAAATTTGGAGTTTCTTCAGGAAGGTGCTCTCCATCTCACAGGTACTGGAGAAGGCAGAACTTTTCCATTTTTGGGAGGAAGGGCAAGGAGGATGCTCTCCATCCCCTGCTCACCACACACTGCACACAGCAAGAGCAGCCCCAAAGATCAGCTCTTATCAGAATCAATTTGGTGATTCCAAAGGCAAAAATGTCCCTTTCCTTCACAAAAATCAGCTTTGGCTTTGATCTTTTTTCCCTTCCCCAGTGCAAGGCTGCAACAAATGCTGGATTTTCCCCTGGGGCTGGAATTGTAATTCCCAATCAGGTTTATACCACAAAACCCCTTGGAAGAGCATCCAGGGTTTTCTGCAGGACTTTTTTGGGGGAGAAATTATTCCCTGAGGTGGGTAAATTCTTGCCCTGGAAAAATCCCTGCCATAGGTAAATCCTTTCCATGGATAAATCCCTGCCATGGATAAATCCCTACCATGGAAAAACTTTGCCATGGATAAATTCCTGTCCTGGATAATACCTGCCCTCGGTAAATCCTTTCCATGGATAAATCCTTTCCATGGGTGAATTCCTGCCCTGGATAAATCCTTTCCATGGATAAATCCCTGCCCTGGATAAATCTGTGCCCTGCTTTCCTCAGCCAACAGATTCACCATCAATTTTTCCTGGCAGCCTCAGAGAAGACATCAAGGCACCGTTGGACAATGCCAAAGTGGAGCTTTTTCCCTGGAATGCCCCTTTCCTGCCTGGAAAAGGAGCGGGAAATGGGATTTTGTGTCAGCAGCATCTTCTCTCCAGAGCTGGCTGTGCTCAGGTGCTGGATTATTGGTTGGACTGATATCCAAAGAGATTATTCCAGCATTTTCTCCCCTTCCATTCTTAACTTCTCCCAACAAGGAGCAGGAACCACTTGTAGAAGTCACCAGAGAAGGCTGAAAATGGTGAAGGAAATGATCCTTCATAAAAAAATCCGTGGAAGCTCCTGAGCTGGGGACACAACCCCCGGCAAACCTCAGTCCTATTGCCAAGGTAAAGCCCTGAGCCTGTGGAATATTGTGATTCTTGGGATTAACTCAGCTTTTACCTCCAAAAGAAAGTGACATTTTAATATTTCCAAGCTCACTCCTGCATCAGCACGGAATAAATCCCCGGCTCTGCTTTGCCATCCACTCTTCTCTCCTGGGGCCACTTTTTCCTGCTGTTTGACAAGGAGCTGCTGTCACCTCGGATTGGGAGAGCTTTGGAAATCGGGTTTTGCATCTCCCAGGCCCCTCTTAGAGAGCTCCTCACAACATTCCTGGCGATATCTTTTAATTACATCACGAGCCCTCTCACCAGCAGCGTCTCCCTGATCCCAGCTCAGCCTCTGCTCAGGAATATTGAACCAGAATTTTATGGCACGTGTCAGGAATGTCAGGAAGGAATGGGAGACAGGGGATGAAAGACTTGGGGGAAAAGATGTTTGTGGATAATGGAAAGGAAAACAACGTCAGGAAGGCTCCTGGGGCACAGGGGCAGCAAGGAATGAGAAGCACAGCACTAAATGTGATCATGGAGAGGAATAAAACCCTGGGAATGGGGAGGATCTGGGAATTGCTGGCAGCAGCTCCCAGGGAAGGCTGGCAGGACAGATGTGGGGTCTAAGTGAGCTGCTGGGGGGGCAAAAATGGCTAAAAATCCATGTGATGCTCATGGGGCCCTTCAGGCACTCGTGATCCAAGGATCCTGATCTTCCCAGGCTGTCCTGGCACTGGAGATCATTCCCAAATACTTTTCTCAGTTATTTAAGCCTGGCAAGTAACTGTGCCTGATTCAGAGCAAGGAGAGACTGATCCTTCCCTTATTTCCAGGGCTGAACTGTTGAGCTTTGCAGGGGAAGGAACTTCCCTGCCTCTCCTGGGGAAGCTTTTCTGTTCTGCATCCAGGAATATCCATTGGACAGGAGAGAAGAGTCGGGAAGAGGGAAAGGCTGGGGCTGCAGGGGGCAAAGAGCTTTGAACTTCTGCTCCAATATCAACTCCTGGTCAAATCAAGATGATGGAGAGGCTGTCTGCTCCCTGTGGTTGGAGAATCCCTGCTGGGGGCTGTGGGAAAGCTCCATTCCCAGGTGGATAAAGCAGGACTCTGCTTTCCTCTGGGTCCTCCAAGGCTGAAACAACCCAGCTCAGAAGGGTCTGGGCTGTGCAATCTCCTCCATCCTTCTCTCCCCACCTCACTCCTGAGCATTTGGGAGGCTGCTCTCTTCCACGGGGCTGCTCTGCAGGCAGAGCTCCAGGCTGGAGGTGCAGGGATGAAATGCAGCTCCATCATCCAAGCAGGGAGAAAGTGTCAGGCCTGAGGAAGCCCCGCTGAGCCGGGCCCTGTGAAATGCTTTGCAGGTGCTCGGTGAGGAGCAGAGGACAGAAAATGAATAAAACATGTGGGGGCTGCAGGCTCCAGCGAGTGTGACAGGCTGGGATCTGCGGGCTGGGGGGAAGCAGATGAAATATGAGTTGGAGCTCATCTGAGGAGCTCCTAACTAATCCAAGATGTGGCTCTGTGCAGCCTCAGTGCTGCAGGGAACGGGGAGAGCCAGGTTCCTGCAGATCCAGGGAAATGGAGTTCTCCTCCAGGAGCCAGCAGGATGTGACCCCTGGCCACTGCTGCTGTAACTCTGGGTGCTGCAGTGAGGGGTGTCTGCAGCCCTCTGACCCAAAGGAGAAGCCGAGAGGGAAAAAACCCATGGGAGAGGCCAAAGCTGATGACACGGGAATGCAGAGGCTGGAAACCTCCCGAGGGCTGAAGGATTATCCGTGCTCTGAGGTCAGCTCAGGGAGGAGCAGCCAGCAAAGCAGGAATTGCTTTAGGAGCAGTGATTCTCCAGGATTTATTCCTGCCTGGATCCCCCAGCACCTCGCCCATGCACCCCAACCTGTGGCTGAGGAATTGTCCCAAATTGGGCTTTCCATCCTTTTTGAAGCAGGATTTTCTATAGGAGGGTGATTTTTGTGCTACCAGTGCTTGCTGGAGGGCCTGAGGACAGGAGGCTGAACTGGATCCACATGGAAAAATAACCTGGAATGTGACCAGAGCGGTGACATCAGCCCTGGAGGTGCTCTGGGACCGTCTGCTCCCTGCCCAGCACATCCCAGTGAGTGATCCTGGCTTCATTCCAGCCCAGGGAGGAACCAAAATAGCATCAGGCCTGTGCTGTGAACACCCCTATTAATGAATTAATTCTTTTCTGATCCGTTTTCACTATGGCTGCACTTCCTTTCACATCATTACTCTTAATTAGGGACCCAAATATTGCCCCCAATCCACCCACGCCGGGCCTAAATTAGGCAAAGGAAGGGTGAGCTACGTGCTGCAGGTCAGTCTGAGCTCAGCTCCTGCAGCTCCTCTGCTCTTCCAGGGGGTTTTTCCTTCCAGTTTCTTTCTCTCACTTTCTTGGACCTCACCCCATCCATTCACGTTGTCTTTGTGATCAGGAAAAAACAAAAGGCTTGATTTGTGCCATCACAAAATAAAAATAGCCTGAAGCAAAGGCTGGGGAAAGTGCTGGCTTTAGGAGACCAGAGCTGTGTCTGCAGCTGGTTCCAGGCAGCTCAGGCATTTATCTTCCAATTAATTCAATTTAATTTTTTTCCCTGTGTATTCAGGAGGATTCTTGGGAGCAGCACAGCTGAGATCCTGAGGATCCCAGCACCCCTGATCCCAGCAAACCATGAGCTGCTGGCCAGAGAGCGATCCTGGGCTCAGCCCTTGAGCTCCAGGGCAAGAGGACACAAAATCCTCAAAAAATGTGGTGTTACCCAATCCCATCTTGCAAAATTCTGCAGGTTTGGGAATCCAAAATACAACAGATTGCTTTAGGAGCATCCTCAAATGAACTCTTGCTTTTTGCTTTCAACCCAGGCGTTTTTCCTGCTGGGATGCTCTCTCCACTTCTCAGATTTTTTCCAAGGTGTTGAGTACCTTTTGCTCCTCATGGATAACTGTGGGGTCTCCTGGGAGCTGCAGGATCTCACACTGACCTCAGGTGTTGCTTTACCCCAGCCCAGGTCCCTGCTCTGAACCCTTTTCCCTCCATTCCTGTCTGCAGCTCTCTGGATCCCTTAACCCAGATGGCTTCTCCCCGTCAAAACCATTCCCTGTGTTAACTCCAAAGGCAGCTGCTCAAGAGCTCAGCCTTGGAGCTGTTCCTCTTTCCACCAGGAAAGAATGAAGGAGAGCACAGCCTTCCAAATCCACCCCGAGTTGCCAAAACCCCTTTCACACCAAACATGTGTTCTGCACAGGAGTTCACTCTCTGCCAGAGAATCCTTTTGGCAAGGCTTTTTCATAGGAAAAGAGCTCAGATCCCAGGAGAGCTGTAATTCTTTGTGCTCCAAAGCCTGCTGATTCCTATCTGGAGGTCAGATGTGGATTAAAGTGCTGCATGTAAAGTCAGAACCTCCCTTTGAAATCCAGAGGCACCTGGAGAACACCAGGACAGGGAGAGCTCGGGGTGCTCCGTGAGGCTGCTCAGGAATTGCCCTGCACAGGTGGATTTTCCACTCCAGGGGACACATTCAGGGTCTCAGGGGGCAGCTTTGATCTCCAAGTTCATTGGGATCTGCCCTTGGCAGATGGCTCCTGCATCCCTGTCTCCTTTTCCCCATCCAGGGAGAGGGGAATTGTTTTTGAGCAGGATTTCTCTCCAGGTGCAGTTCCAGCCCCAGGAGTTGCACACACAGATGTGATATGGATATAAATACACAAATATCTCTGTGTATTAATGAATTCCTGGTGTGCTCACACATGCGGGTGTTCATGGCTCCTTTCCCAGCCCAAAGAGCAAACCCCAAACCCAGCAAGTATTTTGGGGGATTGACTCATCCCAGTCCCAGTTTGGAGAGTTCCACAACTTTTCCAAGCAGGCCATGGAGCAGCTGGAGCTTTGCACAGACTGGGGGAGCCACAGCTTCCCTTGGGAAGGTGAAACTGCTGAAGGCTCAGCTCCTGATCCCAAAGCCTTTTCCCCACATCCCTCCACAAGCTCAGAGAGATCCCAAAGTCTGATTGGGAGTTCATTTGGTGGCAGATTGGAGAACCTGGAGAGCCACGAGCCAGATGCCTTCTCCTTCCCCTCGTTGGGCATCCTCAGGGAAATTCCAACACTTCCAGTTCTGCTGAAATGAATCCCAACCTTTAGATCCCACCAAGGAAGGGACTGTGGTGAAAGAGAGTTTCATTTTTGTTCTTTATTGTTATTTTCTGTGAATTTATTTATTTGGTTGCTCTGCCAAGGCCCAAGGTGAGGCTGAGGGGCTGGAAGGACTGATCCCAGAGTGGGCATCAGTGAGCACAGCCTGGATTTCCAGAGGCTCTCCCTGGATTTAGTGACTGCCATGAAAGCCAAACTGCAGCACCTTGAGCTCAGAAAAGCATTTCAAAGAGTCACGGGTGAAAGAGCTGGAAAATGCTTTAATTGACTTTTGGAATTGTCATTAAATTGTAATTGAGGGATGCTCCAGGGTGTCCTTCCCATCAGCCAAATCCATCAGAAAATTCACCTCTGGACCTCCACCAGCCCCTGCCCCTTCCCTTCTTCTGCTCAGTCCTCATCAAAATTGGAAAAGAAAAATGCAGAAGGCAAGAATGAAGGGAGGGAAAAGGGTAAGGAAGAAAAGAAATCTCCAAACAGACAGGGCTGACTCAACATGAGAGGAGTGAATCCATTCCCAAAACCATCTGCAGGGTTTTGTGGATCTCTGAGCACCGCTGTCATTGCAGGACTGCGTTTCCTGGATTCCATGGATGGAAAAGGCACTTTTCCCTGTCACTGGTGGCCCACAGACCTGGGCAGGTTTCTTAGGGATAACACTTGAGGGGAAGTGAGAAGTTTCCCTGTTTCAGCACAGCTTTGACAGGTTTGGTCCATGGTTTTCCTTTCCAGTTATTTTTCTCCATAGTTCCACATCACTCACTGAGTTTTGCATCCTTCTTCCATATCTGGCCATCACTGCAGTCTGAAATCTTTGAGCACCTCCTTCATTTTCAAAAATTTGGAGGGATCCACACTTTTATTCCTTTCCCAGTGTCTGCAGGGAGTCAAGAATCTTCCTCCCCCAAATCCTGCCTGGAGTCCCCGGAGCACGCAGAGGGAACATCCCCAGCTGGGCAGGACAAGTTCACAAGCTCCCAAATTCAGGAGATCCAGCTTGGCTGTCTTTCGGGGTCTCTTCCCCAGAGGGATTTTGCTCAGTTTTCCCAGGAAAACAGCTCTGCCCATATCCCAGACTGCCAGGCAGGGCCTCGCTGGGCCAAGACCTTCCTGCTTTCCTGCAGCAGCCTGGCCTCAGCTTTCCTTGGGTACTTTCCTTCAAAAGAAACAAGCAAAACCCCATAATTCTCCATTTATTTTTTTTTTGCCAAAATCTCCACGTGGTGGTGTGATGGGGATGACAAGGAGAATAAATATCCTTGGAAACCACTATTATTTCATAATGTTGTGGAATCAAGAGAGAACAGACTGTTTAGGGAAAAAAAAAAATTCCCTTTGTCCCTGACATGCCGGGTCCTACAGCAGCTGGGGAGGGTGAGGGGAGAAGGTGGTCAGGGAGAAGAATTGGGCAGAGACCCCAAATTACTCCAGAAGGTGCTGAGAGACACCAATAAGGACGGAGCAGGTTGGGAGCGGGTCAGGGCAGCAGGAATTTCTCCCGGTAACAAATGAGTCTGGCTGCTCCCCCGATGAGCTCACCGAGCTGACAGGAGCCTCCCTTAACGCTCTGCAGAGCTCAGGTGTTGTTATCCTGCCCCCAGGCTGAACCCGCCGGGAAAACGGAGCGGAGGAGGGAGCGGGGAGCACCCTGCAGCGGTGGGATGATCCCAGCAGAGGGGGTGGGATGTCCCTGGTGGGATTGGGATGGTGGTGGTGGAGGGATGGAGATGCCCAGGGTGGTGGGATTGGGATGTTGGTGGTGGTGGGATTGGGATGGTTGTGGTGGAGGGATGGAGATGCCCAGGGTGGTGGGATTGGGATGTTCATGTGGTGGGATTGGGATGCCCAAAGCAGCGGGATGGAGATGCCCAAGGCAGTGGGATGTACGTTCCCAAGGCGATGGGATGGAGATTCCCAAGGTGATGGGATGGACATTCCCAAGGTGATGGGATGCACATTCCCAAGGCCATGGGATGCACATTCCCAAGGCAGTGGGATGGACATTCCCAAGGCCATGGGATGCACATTCCCAAGGCGATGGGATGCACATTCCCAGGGCAGTGGGATGCACATTCCCAAGGCCATGGGATGCACATTCCCAAGGCAGTGGGATGGACATTCCCAAGGCAGTGGGATGGACATTCCCAAGGCCATGGGATGCACATTCCCAAGCACTGTGGGATGCACATTCCCAAGCCCTGTGGGATGCTCACTGCCCCCGCTCGGCTCCGCTCGGTGGCGCTGGCAGACTGCCGTGCTCAGCCGCGTTATCAGCGCCCGCAGCACACCCGGGGCAGGCGCGCGTTTATCTCTTATCTCCCTGCGCTCCGGGGGGATGGCGCTTTCTCAGCCGATAATCTCGTGTCTGTCCCGAGTCCCCGAGGAGCCAGGGGAGCACCCCCAGCATGCGGCCCTCAACTTCCAGGTCTGAAGGCCACGGTCAAAGGCAGCTCTAATTCAATTAAATGAGAAAACTGAATTTTCCTGGTAAAGAAAACACGATTGCTTTGTGGAACGGGAGGGGCAAAGCCTGAGCAGCAAAGAGAAGGTGAAAAGTGCTGGCTGTGCCCAGCAGAAAATGCAGATTATTTCCTGGCCCATCTTCACCCAGGTTTTTTCTCCTTTGGGCTGTACAGGATGCAGAGGTTCATGGAGGGGCCAAGCTCAGAGTTCTGGGACATCAGGAGTCACTTTTGGTCGGGTGTGTCGCACAGCACCCGGGGCTTTCACAGCCACGTCTGTGGTGAGCTTGATGAAAACCCACCTTTTTCACAGAAAAACCAAAAAGCTCTACCCTGGCTGCCAGGCCTGTGCGATAAAGAGGTGGCTGCAGGTAAAACCCAGCCCTGCACACTCAGGCTCCCCTTTCCTCAACATCTTCAGCGTTTCTGACACAGATGAGTCACTGGAAATCCCCTGTCTGGCGACACTTTTGATCAATCCTCCGAGGCTCCTCTCTCAAGCACCATTTGGTGCCACTTTGAGACACCAAAATGCTCGAAAGTTTGGGAGATAAGAGGAAGAAAGGTAAAGAGGGCACCTATTTTGGGCAGGGCAGGTTTGCAGAGAGCCCATCTTCCAGAAAACATCATCCACACCTTCCTGGTTTGGATGTGAATATCCCAAGCTGTGTTTGCAGTTAGGAGCTGCTGAGATCTTTCCTGAGGAGCCAGCCTGGGAGAAAGTGGTGGATGCATTTCATGCAGGCATCTGGGCAGGGTTAAAATACCTGTGGCTCCCAAAAGTTTGGAAGAGATCAGAAGCTGAGCTGGAAACAGGAGGCTCCCAGGGCTCTGTGCAGCAAAAACAGATGGAAAGGGAAGAGTGTGGGGTCTGCTGGGGCTGGGCATGCCGTGGAGAAACACAGCTCCTTGAGAAGGTGCATTTCCAGCAAAAGCTGCATCTCCTCGAAGGGACCCTAAAGGCCAGGTTGTTTTGAATCCATCAGTGAAAAATCCATTCTAGATTTGATTCTGGGTTCTCACCTTTGATGGATCAAAGTTAAGGTATCAGAGGTGAATTTTGGACAAAGGCATCAGAAAGGGTGAAATTGTGAATCGACATGTCTGTGCTGGAAATAGTTGGAAATGAGAGTTCCTGTGCCTCAAAGATCTTGGGGGATGTTCAGGTTGGAGGAGATTTGGAGAAAGCAGCAGCACATTCAGAGGGTGTACAGAGAAAAAAACCCAAATGCTGCTGGTGCCACACACAGGGAAGCAGACAAAGAGTCAAGAAACCCCTTGAACACAAGGAAAACACAGCCCCCAACATCCAGAAAGACACAGGGAGGAAAATTCCCGTGGCAGAGTCAGGTTACAGCTCTGGGGGGTTGATTTGTACCCCTTGTGGTATTTTTTTGACCCAGCAGCATTGGCTTCTGTGAACAGAGACCCAACTCTGAGAAATTTCTCCTAAAAACCCTGAAGTTTTCTGCTCCAGGAGGGCTGTCCTGGACCCTGGGCAATTCCCAGAGTTTGGATCATCATTTAGGGATGGCAGGTACTTGATACATTTTTCCACTCCCCTGTGGTTATTGAGGATCCTGGATGAGCATCATTAAAGGACACAGGAGAAGGTGAAGGAATCCCAAAGAGCCCTTGACAGGGGGAGAAGCAGAAGGGCCACACTTCGAGAAGAAAAAGAGACCAAAAAGGCTTTTCTGGAATGATAAACTCGGCTTCAGAGCAGATCTTAGCAGGAACTGTGGACTCCTTCCCCAGCATCAGCCTAATGGGTACAAATCTGCCAATTAGGGACAAATCTGCCAATTAAGGACCAATTAAGGTTCATCTTTAAATCCATTCTCCCTGCTCAGCAAAGGCCTGGCACACATTTAACGATCAGCAATAGGTCAAGGTCCTTGTCCCTTTCATCTGAGGATCCCACAGCCCTTGATGAGGCTCAGCTGCCTTTCACTGTGGTAGGTAAAGGCTGTAATGTTATTTTAATATCATGAGCCTCATTTATAAGGATAAATTACAGTGGGAGATAAAGAGCACATGGACCCATGTGGATAAAAATAAAAGCCCATATTGCCCCATTATCTGGCATTGGTTAAGCTTCTGCTTGTCGAAGTTTTTTTGGCTAATTTCTCTCCTTTTTTTTTTTT
>VWYP01033800.1:53313-72602 GCA_013400435.1 Pycnonotus jocosus
TTTTTTAATGAAAAGCTATTTATTTATAGCTAAACGCCAACTTTGAAGCCCGAGCCAAGCATTTGGGAGCTGCTCTGATAGAGCCCTTAAAAAGGAGAATTATGTGTGTTTCAGATGTTTCCAGAAGTTATTGTTTCAAGGCAGAGAGGGCTGTGACATTTCTCCCAAGGAGCTCTCCCTCCCCTCGGCAGTTCCAGAGGACACACAGATGTCTCCGAGCTGGGAGAAGGGGTGGTGACAAGTGTGTGTGAGGGAAAGGCACCGGGGAGGGCAGCAGATGAAAGGGGAACTCAGACAGGAAAAGCCCTGAAGGTCCAGGGTTGGAGGAAAGTGCTCCGTGATGCCCCCACGAGCCTCATCCTGCTGCTCACCAGGGAATGGGACACGAAACTGGGACATCAGCACTGAATCCTGGAATGCTTTGGGATGGAAGGGACCCTAAAGACCTCCTCATTCCAGGGGCAGGGACATCTTCCATTATCCCAGGTTGTTCCAAGCCCTGTCCAACCTGGCCTGGGACATTTCCAGGGATCCAGGGGCAGCCACAGCTGCTCTGGGAAATGTGGTCAAGGATCTGAGCACCTCCTTCAACACCGACACCATCGTGGCCAACAAGCTCAAGAGCTTCCTGCCGTGGAGTTCTCACAGGACAAGGCATGGAGGGGTCCTGGCACAGCCTCTGGCACCACTGCCTGGGCTCTGCTGCATTTCCAGAGGCCTTTTTGGCTGGATTCCATTCCCTCTGCAATGGAAATGTTCCCTACACTTTTCCTAGGGGATCACTCAAGGCTTCAAGCAAAACCCTGCTGGCTACAAGGGGTTGGTGTAGAAGACCTTTAAAGGTGCCTTCAAACCCAGCCTATTCCATGGCTCTGATCATCCCAAACTGATCCCAGCCATGGGAATGCCACTCCAGGGAAAGCCAGGGCTTCTCTGAGCTGTTTCCCACCCTGGTGCATGGGATTGTCCCATCTCAGGGCCCTTCGTGCTTCCAGGCACCAACAGAGAGGCTGTTCCAGGCCCCTCCTCCAGCTCTGAGACCCCTGGATGGCCATGGAGAATGTTCTGCAGGGCACAGACGGATTTCCACCACGGGACAAGGGGATCGTGGAAACTCTGCTTTGGTGACAGAGTGACAGAGTGACATCACCCCCTCCCGATGGCAGCAGGACAGAGAGGCTTTGATGGCCTGGAGGGGACCCTGGCCCCGTGCCCAGGATGATGGCCAGGGGCACCCTCAGTGCCAATTCCTGAGGGATGGCATCACTGACACAGCCCTGGGCTCCAGCAGCTGCTGGGTGAGGGAGGGGAGAGGGGAAGGGCAGCAGGATCCTCCCCCAGCCATGTGTGTGGAGCAGCTCGGACAATCCCCTGGGAAATGAGGAGTTTTGCTGCCTCTTTATGGATTCTCCATCCTTAACTTATCCTGTGCTGTCCCTACGAGTACGAAACCAAATCCCACAGCAGGTTCTTCCCAAAAGCTTCAGAGAAGAGCAACACTTTGGACAATGAAGTCCTTCAGAGGTACAGGCAAGGAAAAGGTTGGATTTTGGGAAAGGTTCTTCCCCCAGAGGGTGCTGGCACTGCCCAGGCTCCCCAGGGAATGGGCACAGCCCCAGAACTCCAGGAGAGCTTGGACAGCGCTCCAGGGATGCCCAGGGTGGGATTTGGGGGTGTCTGTGCAGGGCCAGGAGTGGGACTCCATGATCCCTGTGGGTGCAGCCCAGGATGTTCTGTGTTTCTGTGATCCTGTACTTGCACCATTGCCCTCCACTGCCTTTGGGTTATTTGGGAGCCTGGGCCTGGAGCTCAGCAGCTCAGACTCTGATCCATCAAGGCTGGAGGAAGGCACTGCCCCAGGAACTGGAAATTTCCAGTTGGGATTTCCAGGAAATTTCCTTGGGATTTCTTCAGGATCACACCAACCTCGGGCCAAATCTGGTCCAGATTTTCTATAGTATAACACCTGCTGTCATTCTGTGCCATGTACCAACCTTCCCATAGGTGCTCCCTACTCATTTAGGGTAAGGACACCACCTCAGCATCCCTGGAGCACCTTTCCCCAGCCAAAATCCCGGCTTTTCATCCCAGAGCTGTGATGCCACCACGGGCAAGGGAAGGAATAGAGGAGTTCAGGCCTGTTTGAAGTGCAAATCCCAACTGCCCCTCCACTCTGGAGCCACCAGCAGTGTCCATGAGCCAGAGATCTCCCGTTGTCCCCCTGGAAATCTGAGAGCCATCAGCACACTCGGGAAAGGGGGGAAAGGGAAAATGTGTTTGCCAGTTGCAGCAGATGTGAGGGCAGTGTCCTGAACAGCTTTTATTATTCTATAAATATTGGGGGCAGGAGGTTGTTATTAACCATCAGTAATTAATACAACGTGCGCTGTCCAATTAACGGCGTCCTGCCCTCCTGCCCATGTGGGGAATTCCCAGATGTGGCACAAAGCCAGCAGAAATCAGGATCAGGCAGGAGTCTCCCTGAATCCCGTCCCCCTGAGCACGGAGGATGAGCTGATCAGAGAGCAGATGATGCTGAAGGCTGCAGACATCAAAGCCTGCACCAGCAGAGCCCTGCACATCCTCAGGCACACGCAGGGAGCGCCGGTGCCAGCGCCTGGCCTGGAGAGGTGGTGAAGGGAACAAATTCCAGAGCTGCAGTTGCTCCCTGCATGTTAATTAGCACAGCAGAGAGAGCTCCAGAGCATCTGCACATCCAAGGACTCTGCCTGGCTCCCAGGAAACCCTGCTCTGCACAGCACAAGGTGTGGAAATGTCTGGATCACAATCCAGCATAACTGCTGGGAAAGCCTGGAGAGCATTTCATTAATGGATGAAATTACTCCTCTTCCAGAAATATCTGAGGCTGGGTGTTTTACGTGGTGCTCCATGAAGTCAGGACTGATGGATTTCCAAAGCAAGCCAAGGAGATGTTTGGGATGTGAAGGTGGAGGGGTCACACTGAGCCCCTGTGGGCTGGGTCAGTGCAGGGGGGCAGGGAAGAAAGAAGAAGGAAAGGAAGAAGCTCAAATGTGCTGTGGTGGAAAACTGGGAGAGTATCTGATGGTGATGTGGGACATGAGGAGCTTTCAGAACCGGCTGTGTGCGCCAGGATCGATGTTTTCCATGCTGGGTTTGCCCCCAGCAGTGAGGTTGGCACTCAGCACACCAACCCAGGCCCTGTCTGGGTGTATCCTCTGAGCCATCAGGACCAAGGAAAGGATTTTGGGAAAACTGGGAGTCATTGTCCACTGCAGCCACACAATGCCAGGGCACAAATCCTGAGAGCTCATGAGGAATTTGTGCTCTGTTCATCGATGGAAGTGCCTTAGAACATCTCCTGAGGTGAGCTGTCAGTGGTGAGCCTCAGTTTAACTCCTGAGCTGGGTCTGTGAGCCTGAATCCCTCCCCCAGCAGCCAGGAGCATCCCTCAGGATCATCCCTCAGGAGTGGCTGCAAGGTGGGAGTGCTCAGCAAACACCAAACCTGCTCTGGCTGCTGCTTTCCAACCCAATGAATGGGAGCCAATAAACGGGATCTGAACTGGATTTGGGAAGGGACCAGCTCTGCTCCCTCAGGGTCTCTGCCCTGACCCTCCTGGGTGTTCCTGGGTGCAGGGGGGACCCCTGAGCACCAGGAGCACTTGGAAACCTCTCCCCTCATCATCACTGATGAGCCCAGGGTTTGTAACTCTGGAAAGGCTCTTGTTTGGATTCCCACCAGCAGATTTTGGCCAAGTGCTTTGAGAAGGCTCCCTGAGGGACGCTCATGGTGGGAGGGAAGCCAGGCCAGGGTATGTGCCTGGTATTATCCTCTTTAGCCTTGGCCTGGAGTGCAAATGCACCCCTGAGGCTGGTGGCTTGGGATGCAGTCCTGAGGACGTTTTCCAAGCCTCTTTCCTGAGGAACCTCCCACCTGCAGCATCACCTTCACCTTCCCCAGACCCTCTGTTTGCACGCTCAGCTCAGGGTAATTTATCATCAATTTAGAGCAAGGGAGGAGCACAAGGGAGTTGCAGCAAGGGGTTAAAAAGCCCCTCCCCTTGAGGCACAAATCCCACACACAGCCCAGGGATGAGCTTCCCATGGCCATGGGATTTTGGCTTCAGGCTCCTGGTGCTGAGGTGTGAGGGAGAAGGAGCTGCCCCACGAGTAGCTCCAGTGATTTATTTTATTGCCTGTGTGCAAAAGAGTCTTGGCACACTGAGGGGAGGCTGCTGCCAGCTCCAGGCCAGCCGGGCTATCCCCGGTGGAAAATGAAATGGATCAACGGGAACATTTTTCCATAAGAGCAGAGTGAGGGGAGGAAATGATCCTCCCTGAACATCCATCTCTAATTCCCTGACCTTGGAGCAGTCTGGCAGCTGGGCCCTGGGATGAGGAGAGCTGATAAAAGCCCCCACCAAGCCCTTGTTCCCAGCTCCATCTGGGCAATCCAGCAGGGAGGACCGGAGAACCTGCATCCCCCCAAAGCCAAACTCGGGCCGTTTCCAAGCCATTCCCATGTCCTGCTTTGAGGCCATGGGGTGATTCCTCTGGCACAGGACCAAGGCAGCCCCACCACCCCAACTGCATGGGGTGGGAGGAGGATGGAGCCCCCAGAGTGATCCATGTGCTGAAGAATTCCTGACATCTTTCCTGCATCGCTGGGTGCTCAACTCAACCCAACTCAACTCAACCCAACAAAACTCAAACCAACCCAACCCAACCCAATCCAACAAAACTCAACCCAACCCAACTCAACCCAACCCAGCAAAACTCAACCCAACTCAACTCAACCCAACCCAACTCAACCCAATTCAACCCAATTCAACCCAACTCAACCCAACCCAATCCAACAAAACTCAACTCAACTCAATCCAACCCAACTCAACTAAACTCAACCCAACTCAATTCAACTCAAAGTTTTGGGTCTCCTGAAGGCTTTAACTCTGAACCTAAACCTCCCAAAGCTCCCAAACTCATAAAATCTGTCAGAAGAGACCACCTGGGTCACCCAGGGGTGGCAGACAAGCATGCAAACCCAGGCACAAAACGTGTGCAAAGGGGAAAATATCCGTAGGAAAATATCCATGTGCAAGGAGGGAAATGTCCATGGCAGCTCTTTGCCACAAAAATCTGAGTGATCAGCCCTGCCTGGGCTGTTCCTCCCATGGGCATCCCCCAATCCCCAAATGCTTTCAGACCATCCTGATCCTTCTCCTCCTCTTGGTTAAATACTCCAGGCTGTTACCACGTCCTCAGGCATTCCCCACACTGACAAACCGAGGGATGGAGGGCCAAAAAACTGCTGGAAATTGGGATTTCTCCATCTCAGCTGGGGATCTCAAGGAAACAGAGGGTTTTCCAAGGCTTTGGGGGAATTGTGTTGCTTCTTGTTCTTGTTTGCCCAGGATTTCTGGTGAGAAGGTTTTAGTCCAAACCTGGGAGATGCTGGGCTGAGAGATAATTAATAGATAATTAATACATCATTAATATCCTCTTTGTTATTCAGCCTCGTGTGCCTGGGCCCACCAAAGCACCATTTTTCCCCCTGCAAAGCAGAATGGGGCACTGCTGTGAGCCCTGCCCAGCCTCTCCTCTCTCTCAGATGGCATTTCCTCAAGGATAGGGAGACAAATCCTGCAAATTCCATTCAGGAGGGCAGGATCCAGCCCTCGGTGCCAAGAACCAGCACAGGGACAGCTCTGGGATGGCATTCCCAGCCCTTACCCTGCTGCTCCCAGCGTGGAGCCCTCCTGTCACTGCACTCCAGGGCTCTGACGTGGTGCTGTCCCAGGCTGGGCTCCAGGAGAGCCTCCCCTTCTCTCCTGGCAGGGCTGGTCCCTGTCCAAGGCCAGAGCTGGGAGCAGCAGAAGGATCCAGAGCAGGCCTGGGAGGAGGATGGAGCTGGGATGTGCTGGGGTTATCTCTTTAACAGGTTTCTCCTGTCCCTGAACATATGTGCAGGAACACATCCCTGGAAAAATATGTGAGTGGGTGAGCTTGGCCCCAGCTCCCTCCCAGATGGGACATTCCAGAGCCCACATCACAAAGCCATCAGCCGGGCTTTGACAGAACTGCCAGCACCTCCAGCCTCTATCAGAGCACAAAAATGTCCATATGATCCCTGCTCTCCCCCCAAAAAAACTCCTTCTTGCTCTCATTTACAAGCAGGAAATGTTGGCAAAAGGGGAAAAGTAGGGAGGGGAAAAAGTAGGGGGAAAAAAAAGAAGAAATGAGAGAGAAGAACAAAGCTTCCAGAGGAAAACGTGGAAGAAGAGAGACCTGAGGTGCAATATTGCTGAGCCCACTGCACAGGGCTGGCACCCCAAGGGGCACAGACACCAAATCCCACCCCCAGGGTGCCCCAACCCAGCTGCTGTGGGGCCATTTTCCATCAAACCCCGCAGGGCTGTTCCACAGCCTCTCCTGGTCCCCTCCTGTCCCTTCCAGGAGCTGCTCACAGCTTGCTCAGCCCTTACAAGCTGTAGCAGCACCTCTCCCACAGAGGGGATTTTGGCTGTAAGCAGCCCCCACCCCACAGTTTCAGGGCTGGATGTGGGGCAGTCCCAGGCTGATCCCGTTTCCCTCTGCAGGGAAGGGAGGCTTTGCAGGGGCCAGGGTGACATCCCCCAGCTGGGATCCATTCCAGCAGCTCCAGAGATTGTTCCAGGGCTGTTTCCCTGCACACAGCCCGGTGTAATTCCCAGGAAAAAACCAGCTGAGCCCTTGGCCTGAGCTCAAAAGGCATTAGGAAATCAAAAGCATTTATTTTATCCAATTTTTCTCCTGAGCTTTGCTCGATACTCCCCGAACAAGGAGCTTTAATAGACTTTGGTTTGTGGCTGCAGACACCTCCCATAGCCTGGCTCTTTCATCACGTGGGAACTTGGACATCCATCAGCTGGAATCCACTTAGTGCTGCCTCCTCCCTCCCTGCTCCTGGATTTGCATTTTGTCCACTGGTGCCTAATGAATTTAGAGTGTCAGGGCTTATAAATCATGAGATCCAGCAACTCTTTGCATCCCGTTTTCCACCAAGAATCCCTAAGGGCCACAAAGATATTCAAAACCTCTCAGGGCTGGTGCTGTGGGGATAATCTCCAATCTGAATGTTTGCTGTGCTCAAATTTGCTAAAATATGGCAGATTTGGAGGAGGTTCAAGAAGGACATGGTTCACCAGCTCAGATTGAACCTAAAATTTTGAATAAATTTGGAAAAAAAAAAAAAGTCCAGACAAATCTTACTCCTTGTCATTGCCCAGAAGAATGTTTGGTGTAGGGTTTTTTTTTAAAAAAAAAAAGATTAAAAAGAAAAAAAAAGATATTTTAGTCATAAAAGCAGGCAGCACAGCAGGGTTTACTCCTCACCCAAAAAAACTCCTCTTGAATGTCAAAAGAACCATTTGCTTCATCCGAAAAGAAGTAATTTGGCACAAAATCCCTTTGCTTTGACCTGGCCTGAACTTCCCTTGGCTCCTGGCTGCTGCTTTCACTCCTGTGCCTTGGCCCAAAATCCAGGGATGGCTGCAAACACCTCGGGATCACATCCCTGACATCCAGGCTTGGAACGGGAGCCGGGAGCACCCAGATTTGGAGTGGGTGGAAGATTTTGGCAGGTTCCCAGTGATCCAAAGGCACCCTGGGGCAGGAGCATCCCAGAGAGGCTTCCAGGAAGAGAAGCAGCTTGGACAGACCCACCTTCAGTCCCCCAAAACCTGCTCTTTCCTATTCCTTCAAAGCCAATATCTCACTGCTTTCCAAGGATAAAGCAGGCTCCCACTGCCCACCAGGACCTGCAGGGAGGAGATGATGCCATTATTTGATTTTTCCCACATTAACCTGGATCCCTGAAGTGTCAATGGTCAGCCACACAGGTGACCCAGCTGCACTGGAATTTTTTTTTTTCCCGTATTTTGAGCCACCAAACACCTGGTTCCTTCCCAAAGCCAGCAGCTCTGTTTCAAAACTCATAAATCCAAACCCTCAGGCCTGGAATTAGAAGCTCACCCAGATCCTCGAAGCAAATTTTGGGTTGGGGTGGGGTAGTGTTTTATTTTTTTTCCCCTGTTCTTTCTCAAAAATCCTTATTCTTTCACAAACTTGTTGCCAGCCAGAAGACAAATTTTCTTTGAATGTCAAAACAGGATGTTTTTGACAATCTCAGGACATTCAAAGAGCGTTTTTTTGTTTTCTCTTTGAAACAGGAAACTCGTCTGAGAGCCCTTTCCTGCAAATGGTTTCAGTTGTGACAAAACTGCCACTTTCTGACAAAGTTGGGGTATTTTTTTATACAAAAAGATGCCACACGTAAAAGTTTTTGAAAAACCCATCCAGGTTACTCAGCTCCGAAAGTGAGGGTGGATTTTTCTCCTAAAAAAAAACTCATTAAAGGGGAATGTGTTGGGATTGAGCTGTGGAGCAGCTGGGAATGGGAATGTTTGTCATGGATATTTGGAGATCAAGGGCATTAAAGTGGATCTATCCATGCCATTGCAATCCAGGTGCCTCTGTTGCATCCCCAAATCCTCGTGGCACCTCCTTGGGCACAAGGGGATGGAGGATGCTGGAGAAACATCAGTGAAACAGCGCTGCTGAGATGCTCAGCTCTCAACAAGGAACCGAAACGAGATTTGCAAGTCAAACTCTCTCCCCTCTTCCCACCCAGAGGGAAACGGGGCTCCAGCAGCTCCAGGGGGCTGAAAAGAGGCTGGGGGGTTCATGGTGGGTGAGAGGGGAGGAGCTGCTGGGGGCTGGGTGATGGGAAATTCTTTGGGAACCCCTGGGTGTTTCCCAGTCTCAGTGCCTGGATCCTGCACAGAAGCTCAGAGCTGCTCCTTGAGCCCTGCCCGTGGCAGGTGCTGAGGCTGAGCTGTGCAGGGGATGGCAGCAGGAGGAGACCCAAGCTCTGTCACCACTGAAAGAGGACCTGAGGCTCTGGATCCCTGGGTCTCACCATGTCAACCTGGATTCATCCATGAAACCATTCCAGGAGCTCTCCCCCTCTCTTAGCCTGGCTTTGACAACCTCCAGTACAGGAATGGGGGAAACCAGTTTGGTTTACACTCAGGCACAGACATTCCACGACTTTGGTCTTTTGTTTGCTTAGAGATGGAACCAGCTCATCCCAGCCTGGCTTAAAAGCAGCAGCTCTTTTTGGGATCAACTCATCCCAGCCTGGATTCAAACCATCAGCTCCTTGTGGGACCAACTCATCCCAGCCTTCCCTAAAACCCAAATCCTCTGTCATCCTGGGAGCCCTGTGCGTCCTCCAGCCCCATGGAATCAGGGAGGGCTCAGCACATTGCTCATCCATGAGGGGATTTTTGGGATGCAGCCACTGCAAAGGGAGCACTGGGAAGTGGCCCTGCTTTGGGAAAAGGTGCTGGTCTTTGAGGGGGAAAAAAATATATATGTTCAGAATATAGAGGACAGTGAATTTGGCTCAAATCCTCTGCTGGAGCATTGACTGCTGCTGTGGAGAGGGGTGGATCATGGAGAGGGATGGAATGGTGGAGAGGGATGGATCATGGAGAAGGATGGATGATGGAGGAAGGATGGATGATGGAGAAGGATGGATCATGGAGAAGGATGATGGAGGATGGTATGTCCCCACTAATGTCGCTGGCGCTGGGAATGTGCAGTGCCGGCAGCTGCCTGGGCGGGAGTTAGAGGAGAGGTAATTACCTGGTAATTACCTGATTACTGCCTAATGAAGGACAATTGAAATGGATAAGCTGGGCTTGGAAAAACCAAAGGAGCTTCTAGGGAGACCAACCCGCTGAGGTCCCAGCTGGAGGGGGAAAGGAAGGCTGCAGGTCCCTGCCCAGCCAGGCTGGGGAGAATGATCCCAGTTCTGCCCCACGATCCCCAAATCTGCCCCATCCCGGAGCCATCCCACGGGATGATCTCATCCCACAAACGCAGCCAGAGCGAAGCAGGGGCTCGGCAGAGGCTGCTCGGGGAGGAGGGAAGACAAATGGGCCGTTCTGTGCCCCCGGTGATTCCTTCTCCCCCTGGCCCCGGGCGTTTTCAGCCGCCGCGGTTCCAGCGCGTCTCGCAGTGCCCGGGCAGAGCTGGAAAATGATGTTTAATGTGTCTGCCGGGGAAGGAGGTGATTAATTTGTCTGGGGGCATGGAAGTGCTGCTCGTGTCTGTGGCCATGGCGCTGCTTTCATGCAGGGAGGCGCAGGAGAAGCTGCGGACACCCAGGGGTTGGGGCAGCTGTTTATTTGCTTTATTGAATAAATATATTTAATCCTTAAGCCTTGGCTGACCTCCTGCGTCAATGGGTGCACTGTTGGGAAAAAAACATCGCACCCAAAGCAGGGCAGCTCCTCTCCTGCTCTGCATCCCCGGCTCGGGGTGGGAATGCCGTGCCAAGGGGAAGGGCAGGAACCTTGGCACAACAAGAAACGCGGGCACGGAGGAAAGCCTGCGGAGATTATTGCTCTGGGCACACAGCTGGGTTGTTTCTGCCGCCGCCAGATAAAAGGCTGGGAGTTTATCCAGGCCGGGCTGTGTTTCCTGCAGACAGGTGAAACGCTCACACGGGGCCGGAGGAGAGGAGCCGAGTTTGGGAATTCAGCATCCCCGCATCCCGCGCTCCCCCTGCACGGAGCAGACGGGAGGGGGCGAGTGGGGCCGATAACAGCCCCGGAAACCCATCAGAGACACCCGGCCCGCCTCTGCCTCTCGTCACCAGCCCCTGCCAAGGAGGCTCCTGCACCTTGTCAGCCTCCTGCTGATGGGAAGCAGCTGCTGCCAGGGGTGGAGCGGCGGGGGAAGGGAGCGCTCAGAATCCCTGCTCCCGGCCCAGAGCTCCGGCAGGAGGGAGGGATGGGGGCCCGGAGAACCTGGGGATGCTGAGGATGCTGAGCCCTCCCAGAGCCAGCTCTCGGGCCCTGCTCAGCTGTGGGTGCAGCCGAGATTTCGCTGAGCTGTTTTTCCAGCTCAGTGGGGTTTCCCGTTCCCTGGTCTGGGTGTGGTGTTCCCGCCTGCCCCTGTCTCAGAGGAAGGATTTGTACAAAGGGAATTCCATGTCCTAAAGCTGAGCTGAGGGCTAAAGCTCATGGCCAAGAGACAAGCTGATGTTTTATCCCCAAATATCCATTTCAGCCCTCAAACTGAGGCAGAGCTCAAATCACACAGAGAGCAGATCTCCCAGGAGAGGTGATCCTCTGGAGAGGATTGTTCCTCCTTCCCTGCTCTCCTGCTCTCCAAAGCCATTCAACACCCCAAACTCTCCTCTTTCCTCTCAGGATTCTCACCCTCAGTGAGCTGGGAACAGGAGCAGAGTGAGGATTTACACCGTGCTGGGCTTCTGGGAGGAGCAGCATCTCCAAGGAGCCCGCTCCATAATTGGGTTAGCCACGCTCATTTTCAGGAGCAGGTTGCTGTTAACGAGTTTTAATTAAAACCATCTTCACGATGTCAGCAAGTTGAAACCAAGGGCAGCATTTCATACCCACAGTCATTTTCCCAGCTGGATCACGGGCAGGGTGACTGCCAGCATTCCAATTTTGGGGCAACAAGGAGCCAAATTTGCCAACCCAAGGTGCTCAAGCCCTGCCTGGACCCTGCACACAAAGGCCAAGGGCAGCTCAGCCTCTTCCAGCAGCGTGGATGCTTCTCCCTCCTCCATCCCCCAAACTTTCTCTGAGCTAATTTTAGCAATCAGCCCCTCCAGAAGTTTTCTCTGGAGCTTAATCCCGCTTGTGAAGGGGGAAAGGAAGAGTTTTCCTGCAGTGGAATTATTCTCTGCTCTTTTCTTGCCATGAAATTCAGGTTTTGGCCCTTCAGAACCTCTGGAAGAGATTTCCCCCTGCTTTTCCCCAGCCCTGGCTCTGCTCAGAGGTTTCACAGCTCGTTGCAGCCGCACTTTGAGCCCATCCTGAGCACTTTAAGGCTCTTCAGAGCTCTCTCAGCTTTCAGAGCTCGAGGGAGGTGGGATCAGGGAGGGACAGGGATCACGGTGCTTTTGGATCCTGAAATCCCGGGGTGCAGGGCAGGACCCAGGAGTGCAACCCTGCCTGCCCTCTGCAGCTCTGCCTGTTGGATCAGATCCCTGGGCTGCCCAAAATGGGATTTAATTCACCAGGAGACAAAATTCCACTTTAATCCATCAGTGGAAAATGAACACTGAATTCCAGGGGCTGTTTGGACCCATTTCCCTACTCAACCCCCAACACAAGAAGAGCTAAACCCTTGTGCTTCTCATCATAGAAATGCAATGTTTTCCCTTTTTTCCCTCCCAAACCTGGTGTCCAACCCAAATCTGCTGCTGCTGTTGGTTTTTTGTCTCCCTCTTGTGCCAGGCCTGGAAAGGGTTTCCAGGGACGAGCTGGGATGGAGCCTGTGCCACACTGAGGACGGGGTGAGCTTGAAGGGTTGTAGGGACACGGGGCAGGAATTAAAGGTGTGGCTTTAATGTGGGATTGTCCCGAAGGAATTCCAAAGACACAAATCCTGCCCGGACATGAGCATCACTCATCCACCACAAAACCCAAAGATCAGCGCTGGAGAAAAGTTGGGGGATTTTTTTGTTTGTTTTGTTGTTTGTTTGTTTGTTGGGTTTTTTTGGTTGGTTGGTTTTGGGGGGGGTTGGGTTGAGTTGGGTTTTTTGGTTGGTTTTTTTTGTTTGGTTTGTTTGTTTGTTTGTTTTTGGTGGGGTTTTTTTGTTTGGTTTGGGGTTTTTTTTGTTGTGTTTTGTTTTGTTTTGTTTTGTTTTTTTCAATCTCAACTCTGCCTTTCTTACCTGGACTAACAAGATTTTCCTTGCCGTTAAAGAAAGGGAAACTCCTGCTGGAGTGGGAATTTTGAACGGGGCTGTCCCAGAGCAGGAACAGGGTGGGTTTAGTCCGAAATCCCGGTTCTCCCGGCACCGGGAGGATCCCGGCGCTCCCGGAGTATCCCGAGCCCTCCCTGCACAGGGGATCCTAACCCAGAGCAGATGGGAAGGGAGGGAGGATTTTTCCAGGGACCTGTGGAGATAAAGTGATTAAACCCGATCGTGTGCAGAAAGAGAGCGGAGCTGCCTCAGGGTCCGGGGAGAAAATTCGGGATGAAGCCTCCAGCGGGGCGGGGTTTGCTGCATCTCCCTGCAGGGATGGCCCAAAAACACGTCTGGGAGGCAGAGCGGGTTCCAGCCGGGAAGCTGAGTCAATCCTCGCTCCTTCCCAAGCCCCAGCTCGTGGCAGCTTTGATGGATCCCAGGGCTGCACCCCGTGTGCTGCCCATCCCTCACGGGGATCCTGTCAGACACGGACACGGCATCCTCTTCCTCGTCCTCCTCCTCCATCCTCCTCCTCCTCCTCCTCCTCCTCCTCCTCCTGCTGCTGCCTCTGCCCGCCTCGCCTTCCACATGGAAAAACACAAGGAGAAACCCTGGCAGGCTCAGTCCTGAGGGAAATGTGGGGATTCCTCTGGCCGGGATGGGAAGCAGTGCCCGTGTGACCCCCACAGCTCTGTTTGGACCCACGGGAAAGGATTTGGGGGTTGGTTTGGGGACTTCTGGCTCCTACAGAACCCCCTTCCCATCCCAGAGAGCACAGCGAAATTCCCTCTTTTTCCATCTGAGCTCAGAAAAAGCAGAGGAAATGGGGTGGATGTGGCACTGCAAGGGGTGAGCTCTGCCCACAGCACAGATTTCAGGGACATTGGTGGGAAAAGCTTTGGGGGGACGAGGGGGTGGCAGCACGAGGCCAAATCTGACCTGCAGTGAAAATCCAGGGAAAAAAATAATTTATTCAGAGGGGTTTTTGCTGACATTCTCCCTGCAGAGTGTCCTGGGCAGAAAAAAAAAAAAAAAAACCCACAAAAAAACCCCAAAAACCAAACCCCAACTCTTTTCTTTTGCCTTTGTGGGCCTGGGACTCTGCACTCCCAAATTCCTGCTGTTCCCTTTCCAGCCCAGCCCTGGAGAAGAATAACCCTGTGGAATGGGCCAAGTTAATCAGGTGAGCTCCTGACGCAGCTCATTCATCTTCCCTGAGCCCGGGAGACCCAAAAAATGGGATTAAGAGCAGCGATAAACAAAAGATCCCAGACGGCCAAAAGATTTGTGGATTTTCCCCTGATCTGAACTCTGGGCCCAACATTTGGTTTTTATTTGGGAATAATGGGAAGTGACAGAATTGGGCTTTTTCTGCCTCACTTTGTGACCGATAAAAATATCCTGGAGGAGTGAGAGGAAGGTCTGGGAAGGGGATGGATGGTGGGATCCACTAATAGATATTTTTGGGAATTAGTGGAGGGTCTTCTCCAGTTTGTTATTGCAGAGGGGTCACAGCTCCCACCTCCCCTGCCCTGGTGCTTCCCTGGATCTCCCTGTGCAGAGGGGAACGGGAGCTCATTGCTGGGTTATGGAGAGTGCAGGGTTTGGGATGAAAACCCTCCCAAAAACATTCCCAGCCCCCAGAGCCGCCTCCATCCATCACCCTGGATCCAGCCCCAAACATCCATCACCCCCAGGAGCCCTCCATGCCTCCCTCTGATGCCTTGCAGACCCACAGCAAATCCCCTCAATCCCTCAGGCAGCCCTGCTCTCCCTCAGCTCCAACACAAATCCCATTTTCCATGTAAAAATCTCCTTTCCTTGCAAACATTCCCAGCTCCCAGGGAATTTTGGGTGCTACAGAGCTGCTGCTTCATCTGGGCATCAGAGGCTCCCTGTCTGTAGGATGTGCCAGCACATGGAAATGCACCCCAAGACATTTTGGGGGACAAATGGAAGTTCTTTTGCTAGGAATTATAAGGTCCAAAGCCCTGGAAATTAAAATTTGCCAGCAGTTTTCTCCTTTCACAGTTGCCCTTTCTGCCCTGGGTGAATTGTGTTCCTTCATTTGGAATTTCCTGACGGGAGCACAGAAATCCATGAGCACCATTCCCACAGTTTGGTCGTTTCTTCTCATTTTCCCCCTCCTTTATCCCACAGTCCACAGGGAGGGAACAGCAACGTGTTTGGAGATTAAACCCACCTGAATTCTCCCTCCAAGCCACGGGAAACCCTTTGGAAGCTCCTTTTTGTCACTGATGGATGTGGCTCAGCACAGGGCAGCCACCTCTCATCCCATCCCTGGTGTCCAGGAGCTTCCTCTCTTTTAAAACCCAGCAGGGGAGGAGTTTGGAATCCAAACTGCCGGAGAATCCCCCTCTTTTCCCTCTCAGAGCATCTCCCGTGGCCGCAGGGGCCATCCTGGAGCAGCTGTGCCCTGTGGGAGCCCTGGCCCGGCTGTGTTATTGTCAGTGTCACCTTCCAAATCCCCTCTCCATGCCCAGATCCCGGCTGGAAAACAAACGGGCCAAGGTCAGGACCCTGCCAATAAACAGGAGCCGACCCCCGAGGGGCCCCCAGCAGCGCCTGGAGCGGGGCTGAAGGGATTTTCCAGGCTGCTCCTGCAGGTCCTGGCTCAGAGGTGCTCAGTGTCCATCCCCATCCCACCAGGACACACAAACCCCCGGGAACAGCAGCCCAGCAGGGCTGGGAGGGGCTCACAACCCCCTGCAGTCCATCCATAATCCATCATCCTGCTCAGACAAAGGGGAATTGGTGGATTTTCCCTGAAATCCAAGCCTTCGTTATCCAGGGAATATTCCTTGGTGAATATTTGTAGGTGCAGACCACGCTCCGGGGGTGAAAATACCTTTGATCAGAATAAAACCTGGAAGGAAACTTAAAGCTGGAGCTGTGGATGCATTCCTGGACAAAAATTTCATATCATATTTATGCCATATCCATATCATATTTGTATCATATTTCATATCTCCAGGAGCCAATAAAAGACAAACATTTCATATCATATTTATATTATATTTATATCATATTTTGCATCTTCAGGAGGCAATGAAGGACACACACTTTCTGTCATATTTTCTATCTTCAAGAGTCAATAAAGGACCCATATATTTATATCATATTCATATCATATTCATATCATATTTTGTGTCTTCAAGGCCCCACATTTCAGATCATATTTGTATCATATTTTGCATCTTCAGGAGTCAATAACAATGCACATTTTGGATTAGATTTTGTATCTTCTGGAGCCAATAAAGGACCAACATTTGACCCACATTTTGGATCAGATTTTGTATCTTCAGGAGCCAATAAAGGACCAACATTCTGTGTCAGGTTTATATCGTATTTCACATCTCCAGGAGCCAGCAAAGGCCCCACATTTTGGGCCATATTTGGCTCCATTTGCAGAGAGGCTCAGGAGGTTTTGGGTGAGATCACCCAGCCACGTGAGCAGTCCCAAACCTCTCTCTCTCTCTCTCTCTCTCTCTCCAAAAAGCGAACGCTGCAGATGCAGAGGAGAGATTTCTGTGGTCCTGTCCACAGAGCTCGTGCTGAGCTCTGGTTGTTGCCAGGGCCACCCAAACCCTGAGCAAACAGCAGAGACACTGAGCCCTGGGTGACACCAGAAATAAAATAATAAACCATAGATATTAGGAAGACAATAGGGTTCAGAACATTGGGGTTTCCATGGGGTGAGGGGGAGGAGGGGCTGGCACAGGTTGGATCTCTGGGGTGTCCCAGGCCAGGCTGGACAGGGTTTGGAACAATCTGGGATGGTGGAATTCCACCCTGCTGTTGGAACAGGATGAGCTTTAATGTCCCTTCCCAACTCTAAGCACTCTGGGCTGCCACAATTCCATAATTCCATAATTCCATGATTCCATAATTCCGTAATTCCATGATTCCAGGTGATTCCAGAGCTTCACCCTCCCCCAGGTGCAGGTCCCACCTTGGGGTGGCTGTGACAAGAGCTCCCCTCTCGCTTCTGCCTGCTCAGTAACAGCTCCTGCTGGAGAGGCCCCAGGGTGCTTTGGCTGAGCTCTTTTGGGGTTTGGTTTGCAGCTGCTCTGCCCCAGAGCTGAGCGAAACTCTCGAGATCAAGATAAAGGTTGCGTGGCAACCCAGCACCCTGCGACGGGTGAAGTGTGACACAAAAACACCTGCTGAAACGTGGGGCTCTTCTGGGCTCCTGAAGATGTGAAATATGATCTGAAATGTGGGTCATTATGGACTCCTGAAGGTGCAAAATATGATCTGAAATGTGGGGCCTTTATTGACTCCTGAAGATGCAAAATATGATCTGAAATGTGGGTCATTGTTGACTCCTAAAGATACAAAATGTGATACAAATTGATCTGAAATGTGGGTCACTGTTGACTCCTGAAGATGCAGCAAAGTTTCAGTTTGCAGTGATGAAAATCTGGGTTTCACCAGGCTTTGTCTGTTAAAAGTTTGCTCTGATCTGGACCTAAAACCAGCTCCAGCTCTCCTTGACCTGAGCAGCTCCATGCAGCTGAGTCCTTCCCTCTCCCTCTTCTCTCTTTTTCTCTCATTCCAAGAGCTGGGACCTCAGGAGTTGGAGCCACAGGGGTCAGCACAGGGTTTGGGGTGGCTTTGGGGCTCCTGCTGCTGCTGAAAGTGGAGGAACCTGGGCTGGTGCTCCTGCTCCATCTCCTGAGGGTGGAGAAACCTCTGGGATGGTGCAGCTGGAGGAGAAAGGGATTGATGAGCTCCAATCCTCCCTCCAGATTTGCCCCTTGATGAATCCTAATGGTTGGGCTTGATGATCTTCGAGGCCTTTCCCAAACTAAAGGATTCTGTGATTCCATGATCTTCCCATGAAAACTCGCAGATCTCCGCAAATCCCCTGGAAGGGGCTGAGGTTGGAGATGAAAACTCCAAAACTCCTGGCCTGGAGGCTGAAATCAACTTTCTTTTTTTTTAAAGGAGGATTTTAATCCCTTTTGCGGATCAAAGCCTGGGTTGCATCATTTCTTCAGAGCAGGGTGGCAAAGAAAATCCCTGCTTGGCAAAACAGGGAAACCACGGCACAGCACAGGGCTGGAACAATCCCGGCCAGCTCAAACATTCCACATTTATTGGAGGATTTTTGGAGCACATTTCTTGGTGGAATAAACCAGGGGCTGGTGATAAAGCAGCAAGAAAATAATCCTGTGTCCAGGGAAACTTGGAACTGCCGGATCAGGGGAGGGAATTGTGCTGGAAAGGTCAAGTTCAACTCCAAAAATCAACCCCTTGTTTGGCCAGATTCTCCCTTTTCTGGAGGCAAAGGAGATTTTCACATGGAAAGTTGTGTTTTGCTCATCAAGAGGAGAAGTCGCTCTGCCTGTTCAAATATCCTGATAAATGCTGGATAAATAAATCCTAAAGGATCTGTTTAATAATTGATATTTTTAGGCACCCTCAGCAGGTTCCTCTGTGAAATTCAGAGGATGCCCGGGAGCAGCAGGAATTTCAGAGGAAAATAAATTCTCCCTTTCCTTGCCACTCCCTTTCCCTCCCAATTCAGGTGCTTCTTTAGGAACCTCCAGGATCAGAAATATTTCAATTTTCCAGCTTTCTTTTCATGGGAAATCCAGGAAGGAAGCATCCATCCCCAGTGACAATTTGCATTTCGTGAAATCCCGATTTTCCACAGATCCATGAATTTTTATTGTGATCTGTCACGAGTCCTTCCCCTCCATGATGAAATGTTTTAAAGTTCTCAGAAGGAGATTTTTGGGCTCAATTCCACTCAAATACCAAATAAAAAAGCAAAGAACCCCCACCTTTCTCTCCAGTTTTCCAAGCAGGGAAGGGCTGGAGCATCCCTGGCCCAAGGGCTTGGCCTGGATTCCCTCTTTGCTAATTTTCACCCCGAAAATTGGTTTATTAATGAAGCCTGGTGGAATTGTATCCCCTCCTCACGCTCCTGTAAAATTCCACAGGCTCCAAATGAACGGAATTGGTGCATTTGATCCCCATTTTCCCTCTCACTCCATCCCCCCACTCCAAATTTCCTCTTCCCCACCTCATAAAAGGATTTTTTTTCCCCCAAGAAATGCTGTTCCTGCTTTGCTGATGGGGTCAAGACCTTTCTTTTTTAGGGTTTTTTTTTTCCTTTTTTAATCCATTTTATTGCCCCCAGGGAGGGAGGTTTTCCATCTGGGAGCTGTGTAATGCAATCCAAAAATAACAGCACGGCTGCTCCCTCCCTGTGGCCCCAGAGCCCTGGGAAGGGACCACCACCATCCCTCTGGAATGATGGAGAGATGGGGAAAACCCTCCCCAAATCCTCATTTATATCAATCTGTTCTGGATATTCTGTCTAATATTCATTCTGTGTATTGTATTTATTAAATGTATATATTAAATTACACTATAATGTATAAATATTATAAGCTAATGTGAAATATTTGTAAATTTTCTTTAACAAGGAGATCTTTATATATGTAAATATCTGCTGGATTAATATCTATTTAAACAATAATAATAATTTATAATAATTT
>VWYP01033803.1:0-17081 GCA_013400435.1 Pycnonotus jocosus
CAGGGCACTGTCCCTGATCCCCCAGGTCCCTCTGTGGTTCCTGATTCCCAAGGTTTGGAGAATTCCTGGTGAATTTGTGCATCAGAGATCTGTGGGGCTGGGAGGGAGCAGAGCCTGGAGAAGGGAAGGCTCTGGAGACACCTTGGAGCCCTTTCCAGGGCCTAAAGGGGCTCCAGGAGAGCTGGGGACGGGCTTGGGACTTGCCCTGGAGTTCCAGGACACAGGGAATGGCTTCCCACTGCCAGAGGGGAGGGATGGATGGGACATTGGGAAGGAATTCCACCCTGTGAGGGTGGGGAGGCCCTGGAATGGATTTCCCAGAGGATGCCCCTGGATCCCTGGCAGTGTCCAAGGCCAGGCTGGAGCAGCCTGGGACAGTGGGAGGTGTCCCTGCCCATGGCTGGGGTGGGAATGGGATGAGTTTTGGGGTCCCTCAGCCCAGCCCATTCCATGGTTCCAGGCCCAAGCCATGCCCGTGTCCCAAGGGGGAACTGGTGCAGTGACCTGGGCTCCTTCCACCTCCTCCAAGCCCACGGGCTCCAGCTGATCCCAGAGAGGAATTCTGGGATGGTTTTCTGTTGGAATTCCTGGCTCTTTCCTGCTCCAAGGTCAGGGTGAATAAAACTCGGGACGTTGTTTTTGAAGTCTGACTCTGAAGTTTATGATCCTTATCTATTACAAACTCATGAGACGTGAGCTCTCTCTAACAAGTCAGGAAAGTGAGTTAAAATGGTGCCTCTTCAAGGCTATTTCAGTCCCAATTATCCAATTAACAGCTGACATTTATATTATTTATGCTTCTAATCCAATGGTGATCACCTGAAACCCGCAGTGCAAACCTCTTTCACCCAATTACAGAAACCCACCCAGATTTGTGAAGAAGAAGGAAGAAGAAGGTGCAAAAAAGGCAATTCATCCACACCCCAAATTCTCCATCTTGGCTCCCATGTAAAACCCCAAATGGAAGGTTTTCACCCCGTGAGATCACACAATGCCATCCAAACTCCAGCCCCACGATCCCAGGGCTGTCACTCATTTTTGGAAGGTGCTCCAAGGCCTCAGGTCATTGCAGTGCCTCCCTGAAGTTCTGCGTCTGTCAGCACAGAGAGTCCCAANTCACTCATTTTTAAGGTGCTCCCCAAGGCCTCAGGTCATTGCAGTGCCTCACTGAAGTTCTGTGTCTGTCAGCACAGAGTCCCAAATTCTCAGCATCCAGACTGCCCCAGGGTCCAGTGCCTGGAGGGGGAGGGGATCAGCTGAGCCCAATCCAAGCCCCAGGAGCCACCTCTGGTCGCTGCTGTCCCCAAACCATGGAATTGCTCAGGCTGGAAAAGCCCTCAGACATCAACCATCAACCCAGCCTGACCCACCCTGTCACCCATGGGTCACCCCATGTCCCCAGGTGCCACAGCCACGCATTTCTGGACACTTCCAGGGTTGGGGACTCTGCCCCTGCCCTGGGCAGCCCCTTCCAGTGCTTTACAACCCTTCCAGTGAGGATTTTTTCCTAAATGCAGCTTAAATCTTCCCTGATGCCACTCGAGGCTGTTTTCACTCGTTCCCTGGCCCTCACCGTGCTGTCAGGGAGTTGTGAGAGGGGGAAGGTCCCCCCTGAGCCTCCTTTTCTCCAGCTGAGCCCCAGGGGAGCAGGTTTGGATATTTGGGAAGGGAGGGAAGGCCCTGGAGCAGAGGGGGAGCACGAGGGGAGCTGGAAATGGTTCCTGAAGGTTCCAGGCCAGGCTGCTCCCCTCCGTTCCTGCCCCACCCCGGGCACGGGGCTTTGCTCAGGTGGGAATTCGGGCAAGCCCCCAATTCCCGCCGTGTCCCAGGTGGGGTTCGTGCCCCCCCGGCTGGATTTGGGGAAGGAATTGGGGCAGGGTGGGGCCGGGGCAGCGGCAGCTGCTGCGTGTGCGAGTCCCCGGTGCGGGGGCGGCTGACGGGGCACTCCCAGCCCCGGGGCCGGGCTGGCACCGCGCCCGCCGAGCTGCGCAACGAGGGAGGGAACGCGGCTTTCTCCCGAATCCCGAGCGGCGGCTGGCAGGGACAGGGACGGGGTCAGGGACAGGGACAGGGACAGCGACAGGGACAGGGACAGGGACGGGGTCAGGGACAGGGACAGCGACAGGGTCAGGGTCAGGGTCAGGGACAGGGACAGCGACAGGGACAGGGTCAGCGACAGGGACAGCGACAGCGACAGGGACAGCGACAGGGACAGGGAGAGCGACAGGGACAGCGACAGCGACAGGGACAGGGACAGCGACAGGGACAGCGACAGGGTCAGGGACAGCGACAGGGACAGCGACAGGGTCAGGGACAGCGACAGGGTCAGGGACAGCGCCCGGCTGTGCCCGCACCTCGGGGTCCCTCCCGTGTCCCCCCGGCCGGGTGGCGCCTCAGCTCCGCCTTTTCAGTGGTCCCAGGGCAACCTCGGGGTGGGATCCAGGTGAGGTCCCCGGAACACTCTGGGGTTGGAAGGGATCTCTGGAGATCACCCGGTCCAAGGCCCGTGCCAGGCCAGGGGCACCAGATCCCGGTGCCAGGCTGGCAGCCCCAGGGCCGGGAGCAGCGGTGCTGGCACATCCCGAGCTGCCGGGATTCCCGGAGCCCCCCGGACCCTGCCGAGATCAGACTGTGGGGCTGGGTACACGGGGCAGGGGAATCCCGATCCCGGGCGGGTTTAGGGGATGAATCCCGATCCCAACCGGGCTCAGGGGATGAATCCCATCCCAGCCGAGCACAGGGGGATGAATTCAAATTCCAGGTGGGTTTAGGGCATGAATCTCAGTCACAGGCAGGTTTAGGGGGGGTGAATCTCGATCCCAGCCGGGCTCAGGGGGGTGAACACAAATTCCAGGCGGGTTTAGGGGGGTGAATCCCGATCCCAGGCGGTCACACAGAGGGTGAATCCCGATCCCAGCCGGGCTCAGGGGTGAATCCCAGCCCTGGGATGGCCGCAGGACACAGGGAGAGCTGTTCCACCTCCCGTGTGCAGAATGGCCGGGAATGGGGGAGGGAAAGGTGCCACCGGGCCGTAAAGCTGAGCCGGCCTGGCCGCTGGGGGGCCGCTCTGGGGCCGCTGTGGGGCCGCTGCTCCCAGGGCTGAATTCCCACCGAGCACAAATCCCGCTCGGTGCCATCGGGGAGGGGCTGCAGGCGCTGCCCCCCCGCCCCCAGCAGGGCGAGCCCCGCTCACCTGGGCGAGCCCCGCTCACCTGGGCAGGCCGAGCTGCCCTGGGCGGGGCCGGGCTCAGGTGTTCCCATCCGTGCCCGGATTGGGCCGGCAGAGCCCAACCTGGCCTTATACGGGCACAGAGCGGCGCCGGCCGCTCCCCCCGGGATGGGCCGATGGGGCCGGGCTCTCCCCCTCCCTCCGCCCCTCCCTGGACACGATCCAGCCATTTGTTTGCAGCCAGCCTGGCGATTTGGGGTTCCCGTAGGGCTTTGGGGCCCCCCAGGCCATGGGAGCGCTCAGGGTGGGGCTGGAGATCCCCTCGAGCCTGGGGAGAGGGACAGGGACAAAATCCCTGCGGAGCTCTTCCCTGCTGTGTCCTGGAGCATTTCATTGGGAAAACGAAATGATCCCCCCAAATTCCATCCTGTCCGAGGCTGCAGGTGAAAACAGCTGGGAAACTGAGGCACCGTTTGGGCCAGGATGGTGCAGGAAAAGGAAATGCAACTCTTGTCTTTCCCCCAAAGCAGGGGAGCTCCTTTTCCCAATGGCTGATTTTGGGGGGTGAGGCACTGCCCTCCCTGCAATCGGCTGTGCCAGGCCAGGAGAGGGCCTGGAGCTCCCATCTGGAGTCACTCCAGGTGTTGGCTGGAACTGGGGGAGGATTAAACCCGGGTTGGAACAGGAGTGGGAGCCCCAGGCCATCAGTTCCCCATCCCAGGGTATTTCCATCTCCCTTCCCACACATTTAACCCCACGGCACACAGGGGGGGATTTTGGCTCCCCCCTGGTGCTGAGCAGGATTGTGCTGGATTTCTCCAGGTCTGTGCTCTGGGAAGGACTGGGACAAGGCCTGGCTGCTTCCAGACCGAGGGTGCAACCCTGAATCCACAGGGGAAGGAAGGAGGGGTGGAAGAAGGATCAGGAATGCTCCCACCTGGGGCTGTTTCCTGGGGAGCAGAGGGGCTGAGAGCTGAGATTCCAGATGGGAGAAGGCTTTGTCCCCTGGTGAAGATGTTTTGGGTGTGTTCCTGGAGGATTTGGCACTTAGAGGATAAAAAAGTGGAGTCAGAAAGGATCCAGGGGTATTTCAGAGAGGGACTGGCAGCTCCAGCAGCCAGACTGGAGTGACCTGACCCCAGGGAGGGGAAGGTGACAGATCCATGGCCGGTCCAGGTGGGATCAGGTGGAGGGATGAGTTCCTCACCTTGGCAGCTGTTTCACCTTCCCAGAGTGATTCCAGGTGTGTGTGTGGGGGGACAATGAGCCTGGGAGCAATGGAACAGCCAGGCTGGATCCCAGGAGCCATTCCCACCTGGATGGGAGTTCCTGCTGGAGGAGATCCCCCTTTGGGGTCACGGCATCCTGGAATGCTTCAGGTGGGAAGAGACCTTAAAGCCCAGCCATGGCTGGGTGCTCCAAGGCCCGTCCAGCCTGGGCAGGGATGGGGCAGCCACGGCTGCTCTGGGCAGCAGGACCCCCTGTGGGATCCCCTGTATAGGACCCCCTGGAGGATCCTCTTTAGGATCCCCTGTAGGATCCCTTGTGGCACCCCCTGTAGGATCCCCTGTGGGATCCCCTGTAGGATCCCCTGCGGGACCCCCTGCAGGACCCCCTGTGGGATCCCCTGTAGGACTTGGATCCCCTATAGGATCCTCTATGGGATCCCCTGTGGGATCCCCTGTATAGGACCCCCTGTAGGATCCTCTTTAGGATCCCCTGTAGGATCCCTTGTGGGACCCCCTGCAGGACCCCCTGTGGGATCCCCTGTAGGACTTGGATCCCCTGTAGGATCCCCTGTGGGACCCCCTGTAGGACCCCCTGCAGGATCCCCTCTAGGATCCCCTGTAGGATCCCCTGTAGGATCCCCTGTATAGGACCCCCTGTAGGATCCCCTTTAGGATCCCCTGGAGGATCCCCTCCGTGCCTCGCTCCTTGGGAGCTGTTTCCCTTTCTCTGTGGAAAAAGAGCCGGGAATTGTTGGGGTTTTGGGGAGGCGGCGCAGCGGCCTCACCTGCCCGGCAGAGGGAGCCCGGAGCCCGTTCGTGGCCGCTCCAGGTGTGCGATGGATCCCGGGATGCGCTCCGGGAGCCGCTCCCCGCCCTGCTCCGGCCTCCAGCCCCGGACTGATCCCTGCTGCTCCTCCCGAAATCCCCGCAGCCCCCGCTTCCAGCAGCTCGGGATTTACCCCTGGCTGGTCTCACCCTCCAAGACCTCCGGGACATCGGACAGGTCCGGCCCTGGAGAGGCTCCAGGCAGGGACGGGATCATCCCCGGGAGCGGCTGGAGCTGATCCGGCATCGCCTGGAGGAGGCTGGGCCATGGATTCCTGAGTGGCCTGGCAGATAAGAGGGATAAACACCCCCTGATCCCACAGAGCCCCTCGGCAGCCCCCAAATCGCCGTGGGGAAAGTGCCCCAGCATCCCAGGGGTGGCTGATTGAAGGGGATCACTGGAATCGGCCATAAAACGCCATTATTGAGCCACAAATGGGGCAATGCTGTTAATTATCCCATTTATCCCCATTTATCAGTTAATTACCCTCCCTAACCTTGGTTTTCCCAGCAATCCTCAGGCCCTGATCCATTTTTTGCATGGATCTGAGAAGGTGAGCGATGCCCCAACCCCCCCAGCACCCTCCAACCACACACAGCCATCCCTTTTTCCATAAACCTGGAGCTTTTCCATCCATCTCCCCACTCCCCTGTCCAAATTCGGGATCCTTGGAGTTCTTAGGAATTTTTAGGAAGCAGCCAGGTGGGATTTTGTGGCATTTTGAGCTAAAGGGACGTGGCAATCCTGGCACTTTCTGGGGCTGCCCTTCACCACTGCATCCTTCTCTATTTTCCCCTTTTTTTCCACATTCTATCCCTGAAAAAAGGTAAATCCAGTGTATGGTCTGGATGAGATGGAGGGTGAAGCCAGGACCTTTTTTGAAGGGCTGGGATAGGGATTTTTGGGGGGGTCCTGAGCTGATGGTGCTGCCTGGAACCTGCAGCAATTCCCTGGGGAATTTCCAGCTGGAATTGGGGCTGGTTTGGCTCTGGGATAAGAACAGCAAAGGGAATTTGCCCTGAGGAAGAGGCTGGGCCCTGGTGATGGAGGGAGGGTGGAGGGGCCAGGCTGGGAGTCCCAAAGCCGTGGATCATCCCAGGCAGAGCTCAGCTCCATTGATGGAGGGCAGGAATTCTGTGGGATGGAGCCATTCCCTGGTGCCCTCAGAGCTGGGCAGTGGGATTGGGGCTGGGAGCAGTGGGACAGGGGAATGCTGGGTTGGCTCTGTCCCTCCTGTGTCCCTGAGGCCAGGAATGTGGCCAAAATCCCAAGTCTCAAACCAAGCCTTTAATCCCCTGCTGTGGCCTCAGGGATCTCTCCCAGTCCCATGGGTGGTGAAGGCTCAGAAACAGCAAAAAGATCCCCAAAATCCAATGTCAGGTAGGAAAAGGAGCAGGAAAGTCTCAGCTGAGCCCCAGCCCTCCCTGAGCTCCCCTGGGCTCCAGATCCCCCAGTTTGGGATCCCAGGCTCCCATTCCAGCCTCATCCCAGACAACACAACCCTGTTCCTGCTCCCATCCCGAAATGGGGCTGCTCTGAGCACAGACCCTGCTTTGTTCCTCTGCCTGGGATTTTTCCAAGGGCTTTTTCCAAGGGCTCTGCAGGCTCCAGAGGCAGCCCTGCACTAACCCTGCCCAACTGGGAGCTGCTCAGAGCCTCCTCTTCCCCATCCTGCCAGGTTGGGAAACTGGATTCATCTCTTTCCTCTGGTCTGGAATGTCTCCCATCCCCTCGCCCTGGACCCGGAGAGCTGCTCCCAAATGTGGGTCCCTCCAGCACCCTGGGGACCCTGGGCTGCTTTGGATCTGCCAGGGAAGGTTCCCAGGGGAACAGGGAGCAGCTGTGATCCAAAAGGGCACCCCTGGCATGAAGAGGGAAATGAGGGTGCCCAGGATAGACCTGGCCCAGGTGTGCAGGAATTCCCCTCTGGACAGGGGCAGGAGGAGTTTGGGAAGGGGAAGCTGACCCTGGAAGGGCAGAGTGTCTCCCAGGTGAGCAGCAAACAGCAAAGCTGCTCCCAAATTTGGGTCCTCCAGCACCCCAGGGAACCTGGCCTGGTTTGGATCTCCCAGGGAAGTCCCTCTGGGGATAAAGAGCACCTAAAGGACACCTCTGGAACGAGGGCTGGCAGGGAAATTCAGTGCCCAGGTGTGCAGGAATCCCCCTTTGGAGAGGGGCAGGAGGATTTTGGGAAGGGGAAGCTGAGCAGTGCTGAGTGTGTTCCCCTCATTCCCCAAATCGCTCCCCAAGGCTTTGGACCCCACCCCACCCCGTGTGTGCCCCTCTGGCCCCACATCCCGGGGATGTGCCCAGGCCAATCCCTGGCATGGAGCAATTCCAGCCTGGCCTGGCTGCCAGGACTCAGCCAGAGCCCCCAGGTGAGCCCTGCTGGGAAGGAGCTGCTGCTCCAGGTGCCTGTGATGGGGAGCTGGGACAGAAGCAAGGACAGGATGGATTGTGAGTGACAGAACTTTATTGTAACAGCCAAACCCCGCCAGCCAGAGCTGTGCTTCCTATCCTATGGGAATGGGGCAGTGGGCACCCAGAATCTGGGAATTTGGGGGGGCTGAGTGGCAGTGGCTGGAGCCAGGAAGGAAAATACTGCAGGATTCTGGGTGAGGTTGGGATGAGGCCACAGGGATGGCTGTGCCAAGGCCACAGCATCCCCCACCTGCAGCCACATGGCATTTCCAGGGCTGGGATGAGCCAGTGGGGGCAGCTGGGTCAGGTACAAGCTGAGGTCAATAAATACAAAGGCAAGGGGGTTTTCCAGCTTTAGGCTGAAAGAGGGAAGATTTGGGTTTGATGTTAGGAAGGAAATTCTTCCCTTTGAGGGTGGTGAGGCCCTGGAATGGATTTCCCAGAGCAGCTGTGGCTGCCCCTGGATCCCTGGCAGTGCCCAAGGCCAGGCTGGACGGAGCTTGGAGCAGCCTGGGACAGTGGGAGGTGTCCCTGCCCATGGCAGGGGTGGGAATGGGATGAGCTTTGAGGCCCCTTCCCACCCAAACTGGGCTGTTCCCAGTGCAGTTAAATGGGAACCAATATCCCAATTTTAGGAACTGGAACTGCAGAGGGAGGGATTATGGAAATCAAGAGTTTTGAGGCATTTTAGCTTTGGTGAAGGAATGAGGAGCTCCCCAAAGGCAGGGAAATGCCCTGAGGGGGCCAAGGGTTCCCCAGGGCATCACCAGATCTGTCAATCCAGGTGACAAATCCATCCCTGGGGTTGTTTTGCTCCCTCTCCCTCAGTCTGGAGACCTGGATGGTGCTTCCCTTGGAAGCTCTGTCAGGGATCACCCTCGGAGCAGGGGAAGGGTTTGGCAACACCAGTGAAGGCACCAATGGCAGCTGCTAAAACCGGGGTAGGGACTCTCCTTCCTGCCAGGCACATTCCAAGGGGTGGCTGCAAATCCCCCGGAAAGGGAGCTCTGGAGAGGAAAGTGAAGGGAATGGGAGAGTCCCTAAATCCTGGGCTGGTTCCTGCTGTGAACTGGGAACGGAGCTGTGAACTGGGATGGTGGAAAGACACGGGACAGCCTGGACAGGATCCTCATCCTTCATCCCTCAGATGTGGGCTGGAGTTCAGGAGGAAGAGCTTCCCAGGTGCCTCGTATCCGTGTCCATCCCGTTCTAGGAACACTCCCCAGCGGCCCCGGGGCTGAGCTTGGGCCGGGTCCCGGTGCCCGGAGTCCCCGGAGCTCTCCCGGTGCCGCCCCCGCTCGGCTGCGCATCCCCCGAGGCGCCGGCAAACAGCCGTGAGCTGCGCAGGGTGCCGGCAGAAACTGGCAAAGGGAAAAGGTTAAAACAGGGTTAAACCCTTCCATCCATCCATCCATCCATCCATCCATCCATGCATCCCCCGATTTCCTGGGTCAGGGGGCTCAAAGCACTTACGGGGTTTGGGCCGGGAGTGGACGGCGCTGATGACGGTGGGAATGGGCTGCTCCATGCTGGGAAGGGAAGGACACAGAGTGAGGACACGGCTGCAGCTCTCCCAGAGGGATGGAAAGGGCTGGAATTTGGCCTGGGGGAGTTGGGACAGTGGTAGGACCAAGGGTGTGGTTGGACCAGGAAGAGCTTCCACACCTGCCCACGACAGCACCTGGAGAAGGTCTGGAACCTCAGCCTGGGGAGTCTGAGGAAGACTTGGGAGCAAGAAATGGGATTGAACTGCTGGGAACCACCAGGATTTGTTCCTTCTTTGACCAAACCTTCAGTACCCGACTCAGAACTTGGGATTTGGGCAAGCTGGGCTTTGAGGACGTCCCTGCCTGTGGAAGGTGTCCCTGCCCACGACAGGGGGTGGGACTGGGTGGACCATCCCAAAGCATTCCATGATTCCATGATGTCTCCACCCCTCCAGGTGTCCTGGTGCATCCCTTCCCCAGCTGAGGCACAGGAATCCCAGCTCACCTGTTCTCCTCCCCTTCCATGAGCTTCCTGTAGGTGAGGATCTCCACATCCAGGGCCAGTTTGATGTTCATGAGCTCCTGGTCCTCCCGGACCAGGTGAGCCATGTGCTCCCGGCTGCGCTGCAGGGCCTCCTCCAGCCCGGCCACCTTGGCCTTGGCATCCCTCAGGGTGCCCTCGCCCTGCTCGCCGGCCTCACGGATGTGCTCCTCCAGGTACAGGCACTGGAGCGAGGGAGAGGGAGCTCAGGGGGCTTGGGGGAGGGAATTCCACACCTGTGCTGTTATCCCAGGCCAGGACAAACCTGGCTGGTTGTTCCCCTCCCTCAGGACACAGCTGTCCCATGACCCCACCCCAGGGCACATCTGTCTGGTTGTTCCCCCCAGCACACATCTGTCCGGTTATCCCAACCCAGGACAAACCTGGCTGGTTGTTTCCACTGCCCCCATCACGACACAGCTGTCCCATGATCCCAGCCCAGGACAAACCTGCCTGGTTGCTGCCCCCTGGGACACCCCAGGACAAACCTGTCTGGTTGTTCCCCCCAGCACACATCTGTCCGGTTATCCCAACCCAGGACAAACCTGGCTGGTTGCTGCCCCCCAGGACACCCCAGGACACACCTGTCTGGTTGTTCCCCCAGCACACATCTGTCCAGTTATCCCACCCCAGGACACACCTGGCTCTTCTGGGACACGATGCAGGAGCGCAGTTTCTGGATGCGGATGTTCAGATCCGCGATCTCCCGCCGGCTGTCCAGGAGGTGCTGCCCGAAGGAGCCGGACTGGGGGCTGCTGTTGGTGAGCTGTGGAGAGAGGGGGCCCTGGGATCACCCTGGGGAAAGATCTGGGGCTCCTTCCTGTCCTCTTCTGGCTGTGGCTGTGCCAGGCTCATCTGCCTCCTGGAATTAGTCCCATTCCTGCTCTTTGGAGAGCTGGAAGGACATTTCCATCTCCACTGGGAGGGTTCCTCCAGTGTGGAAAGCCCAGAGTACCACAACTCTGGATTTTCTGTCTGGAGGTGACCCAGGACAGCCTTGTCCCTCCCTCCATTCCCAGGGCCAGCCCATCCCTCCCATCCTCCTTTTCCAGCCATTTCCAGCCATTCCTCCTGTCCTTTCCCTGCCTGTCCCAGCACGGAGCAGGGATCTGGTACCTTCCTCCTGGTGAGGGCCTCGGCCTCCTCCCAGCTCCGCAGGGCCAGAGCCTCGTACTGGGCCCTGACGTCCTCCACGATCCTGCCCAGGTCTGGCCGGGAGCAGCTGTCCATTCCCAGCACCACGGAAATGTCCTTGATTTCTGTCAGCAGCTCCTCCAGCTCCTGCAGAGCCAAGGGACAGCAGGAAAGAGAGAGCTGGAAACTCATGGAATGGTTTGGGTGGGAAGGAACCTCAAAGCTCATCCCACTCCATCCCATTCCATCCCACTGTCCCAGGCTGCTCCAAAAAACCCCATCCAGCCTGGACACTTCCAGGGATCCAGGGGCAGCCACAGCTGCTCTGGGAAATCCATTCCAGGGCCTCCCCACCCTCACAAGGAAGAACTTCTCCCCAGGATCTGGTGCTATCCAGGATTCCCAGTGGTCAGAGAGAGCTGGACCCTCCAGGTGGGCTGTGCATGGCAGAACAGCTTCCATGAGGAGATGGGCAGAATTCCTAAGTTTTCCCTCCCTGGAGTTGGGGATCTGGTGTTACTTGATCCATAAAATCCAGACTCAGGTTAAGTTGGGGTTTGGGATTTTTGGATACAATCTGGTAAAAATCTGACCAAACAGTGCCTTTGGGCTACTCCAGGAGCAGGGAGGATCCTGGGATCCTTAAGGCTGGAAAAGACCTGTAGGATCCCCAGATTCCAGCTGTTCCTCAGCAGTGCCAAGGCCACCCCTGACTGTGTCCCCAAGTCATCCACACATTCCTTGGGCACTTCCAGGGACAGGTACTCCACACCTGCCCTGGGCAGCTGTGCCAGGGCTGGACAACCCTTTCCAGGAAGGGATTTTCCCTAATATCCAACCTAAACCTCCCCTGGCATTCCCTCTTGTCCAGCTGGTTGTTCCCCAGGGGCAGAGCTGGGGTCGATCATGGCCCAATCTCCATGGATATCCCTGCTGGATGTGACATCCATGGATATCCCTGCTGGATGTGATATCCATGGATATCCCTGCTGGATGTGAGAGTTTGGGAAAACAAAGGCAGTGTGGATCGTTCCACAGCCTGGGGAGGCTGGGAAATGCCCTTTCCAAGCCCTGCTGTGGGATCCAGCAAGGCTGTGGCTGCTCTTTGGGATGCCAGAACCTGATTTACGGCTCCTCAGGGAACCAGGAGCCTTCCCCAGACACATCCACGGCTGGCAGAGCTGCTCCAGTCCCTGTGTCCTGGGAATGTCAGCACAGGGGAGGCAGGAGCATCCTCAGGATCACCCACTGGGATATCTGCTCTGGATAAGTGGAGAAAACAGAGCCCAGAGTGGAGAATTCCCCTCCCTGAGCCTGGCAGGGCCCTTGGATCCAGCTTTGTATCCAGGATTGCTCAGGAGCAGCTGCTCCCTCCCTTATCTCAGGCACAGCTCCTGCTTTGCACCAGGAATTCCTTCTCCTCCTCCCTTTCCTTTGTGCTTAGGTCCCTTTGGAGCAGGAATTTTGTTCCTTGATTCCCTTCCCATCCCTGCCTGGGCTCACAAAGGGCTGTAGCTCAGGGATAACACAGAAATACCCCCCAAAAGCAGGATGATTGGGAGATTCTATCCCACTGGTGTTTAATTGATGAGTTTCTTTGTTAATCTTGAGGCAGATGAGAAAATTTCTGTTTATTTGGAATGTTGGATCATTTGGTGAATAAAACCCCCAAATTGGCCATTTATTACTAAGAAATGAGGGTGGGATTTTCTCCTGATCCTTCCCAACAAGCAAAGTTTTCCTCACTTTCCATCTCTGTGGGAATGTGCCTGTACCTGATGTCATCAAATCCACAGAGAAGATGAGACAGGGGAGGTTGGGGATGAGATTTTTACATGAATTGGGAGTTAAAAACCGCAACTTTTTGTGGGACCCATGGGAAATCAGCTGGAGATCCTGAAGCAGGGCCTGATTTCCAAAAAAAAAAACTGGGCTAAATTTGCCAAGCACGAGGAATAATCTCATTTTAGAGCACATCAGGCTCCCTGGGCAGTTGTGCTGGGAGGCAGCTCTGGCCTCCTCTGTGCCTCAGTTTCCCACAAGGAATGTTCACATTCCTCCAGCAGGCACTGCATTGTTTGGATTGCTGGATTTGAGATAAATCCCCAGTGCTCTCCCACTGCTGATCCTGCCAGGTGACATTTCCCAGGCCCTGAGTCAGTGTTCTGATGGAGGCCCTTCCCTCCTGGCTGGAATCATTCCTGACTGGGGACCCCTCGTTTTCCTGGAATGTTTCAGAGCACCCAGGTTCTCCAGGTGTCCTGGGTTTGGGGTTTTTTCCTGGGCTCTGAACATTTGGCTCACCTGGGCCGAGGTCTGGGGCAAACCCCATCCCTGGGGGCAGGAGCTGAGCCCCAGTTTGGGATGAGGTTGGAATTCTTGGCTGCTCCTGGGGGACCCCAGGCCCCCACAGAGGCTCTGGGGCAGAAGGAATTCCAATGTTGGAATGATCCAATTGTTCCAGTGGCCCAATCCCAATGTTGTTTTTAGGGGAGGGATCATCTCCTCAGGCCCTGCTTGAGCCATGGAATGGCTGTGACACCCTGGCCAAGCTCCCACGTGGGTGGAAATCCAGGATCTGTCCCCAGCATGCCGTGCTTCCCACTGCATCCCAGCCCTCTCCAGGTGTGTTCCCACCTGCTCATAGATGGTTTTCTTCAGCTCCAGCAGCTCCTGGAGCCCTTTGAGCTTCACCTCCAGCTCGGTGCGGTGCAGGGTGCTCACATCCAAATCCTGCAGGGATGGGAAGGGATTCAGCACTCCACAGTGGGATTTACAGCGGGACATTCCCACTGCTCCCCCTCCCCAGGCAGTGCCCTGCTTGCTCCATCCCTGGGAATGTTCCAGGACACCTTGGAGCACCCTGGATGGAGAAGGTGTCTCTGCCCATGGAGGGGTGGAATGGGATGAGCTCCTTCCCACCCAGCCCATTCCCAGATTTGTTAGCAGGGATGTTTGGAGCTGCTCTCCAGGCAGGGAGGCTCCTTTGAGGACCTTTTCCCTTTGTTTTGTGGGATTTGTTGGTGGGAGGATCCCCTGGGTCAGGCAGGGCTGGGCCATCCCCTCCCAGCTTTTGTTCCCTATGAAAAGTTCCACTTGTTGAAAACTCGGGAGCCATCCATGGAAGTATCCAGGATTGCCTTTCCTGGCTGGAGAGTGTGCCAGGGAAAACATGGAATTACCCAGGATGGATATTTGTGGGGAATGTTCCCTCTCTCCCAACACCTTTATCCTGCCCCCAAATTGGGGGTTTTGATATAAAATCCCAGCTCCAGCTGATTCCCACTGGCTCCTGCTGGATTGGGAGCTTTGCCCGGGGTTTGCCCAGGGCGTGGCCCCTCTGCAGGAAACAAAGCAAATCCTTTATCAATTCCAGCCTTTCCCAACCCTACTGGCACCTGGAGGGAATGCACGGAGGAGGGGGCAGCCTGGGAAGGGTTTGGACTCCTCTGGCCAGGGAAATTCCAGGGTGCAGAGATGGGGATGGGGCTGGTCTGACCAGAAAATCCATCCCAGGGTGCAGGGATGGGGATGGGGATGGTCTGACCAGGAAATCAATCCCAGGGTGCAGAGATGGGGATGGGGATGGTCTGACCAGGAAATCCATCCCAGGGTGCAGGGATGGGGCTGGTCTGGTCAGGAAATCCATCCCAGGATGCAGGGATGGGGATGGGGATGGTCTGACCAGGAAATCCATCCCAGGGTGCAGGGATGGGGATGGTCTGGTCAGGAAATCCATCCCAGGGTGCAGGGATGGGGATGCTCAGTCCCCAGGTGCTGCCAGAGGATTGTCAGGAGCCACTCCAGACTCACCCTCCTGTGGATTTGGGACTCATCCCCTCCCTGTCCTTCTCCAGACCTTGTTATCCCAAACCAGCTGAGCCTGGATCCCCTCCAGGCCCTTCCCTGACTGTGCAGGGCTGGGTAGAGCCAATCCAGCTGGAAGCTCCCTGCTGACCTTTTTGAGCTCCATGAAGGTGAATTCCATCCCGCTGCAGAGGCGAATTTCATCCTCGTACCTGCAGAGTGCCCAAAGCATGGGGTCAGCCACAGGGACACCCAGGGTTGTCTTGAGACCCCCAAAGCACCCAAACTTTCTGCTTTTCCTGCAGTGTCCCTGCTCCTTGGGGCATCGTGGGCAGGAGTGAGGAGAAGCTGCCACATTCCAGCTGCCCTGGAACACCAGGAGCACTTTTGGGCTGAAGAATGCCAGAGCAGAGAGGAGGGAGCCTTAATTGGGATTTTATCTGGGGGCTGGGCAGCCTCAGGTTCTTCCCAAAGGGACAATGGGGGGGGGATGGGGCTCTGCACAAACTCCTCAATTTTCACCCCAAACCTTTTCCATTCTGCTCTGTTTCCTTGGAGTTTCACTTCCAGGGTCGGAGTCTTCCCAAGGGAGAAATCTTTGGCTTGTGAAAATTCTGAGAATTCTGGACTGGTGTCATAACTCAGCCCAGGTGATTGGTGAAGGCACACAGGCAAAGGAATTCATGGAAAACTGCCCACACAGGCAAAGGAATTCCTGGAAAACTGCCCATGAGTGGAAGGGAACCAAAGCAGGATGGGGCAGAGTCCAAAGTGTCCCTTTGAGGAATGAACCCCGCAGGTGTTTACACCCAGGTGGGACAGGGCAGGCCCAGGGAGCAAAGCCTCAGTCCATGGATATGAGCAGGAATTAGGGAATGCTCCAACCCCTGTTGGCTCCTGGGACAGGGGTGTGGTGATCCCAAATCCCAGGGACCCACCCAGGAGAGGCACAGGGTCCATTTTGGGCCCAGCAGTGCTTGGTCAGAGCAGGAGAAGGGTGGGATGGGGGTCAGGGTGTCCCACAGCAGCTGGACACGTGTGGGAGTGATGGATCAGAGCAGGCTGAGCTCTCAGAGAGGTTGGGGCACCTCTGCTCTTCCATGGTCCCTCCTGAGCCCAAGGAGCACGTGACATTCCATGGAATCAGGGAATCATTAAGGTTGGAAAAGCCCTTGGAAAGCATCGAGTCCAACTGTTCTCCCAGCACTGCCAGGGCCACCCCTGACCCTGTCCCCAGGTACAACATCCACACAGCTTTGGGACTCCACCCCTGCCCTGAGCAGCTGTGCCAGTGCCTGGACACCTTCCAGTGAGGAATCTTTCCCAATATCCAACTAAACCTCCCCTGGCAGAGCTTGAGGCCATTCCCCTTGTCCTGCTATTCCCTGGGAACAGAGCATGACCCCCTGGCTGTCCCCTCCTGTCAGGGAGTTGTGCAGAGCCACAGGATCCCCCCTGAGCCTCCTTTTCTCCAGGCTGAGCCCCCCAGCTCCCTCTTGGGTTCTCCAGACCCATCCCTGGAGCTCCAGCCCTTTCCCAGCTCCATTCCCAGCTCTGGACACGCTCCAGCCCCTCAGGGTCTTTGTTGGTGGAAGAAGCCCCAGAGTGACTCCCATCTCCAGGCTGTGAACTCAGACCTTCAGTGCTGCTTGGACACGGCACCAAATGGACCTGGGGGAGCTGAGATTTTTGGGAATGAGGCAGAATGGGATCTCCCAACAGACTGAGGATAGGAACATCAGGAATGCAGCTGTGTGCTGCTGTTTGGGGTTGGGCCCATCCAGTCAAAGTTCCTGGGAGCCCAGAAGGTTTTTGGGAGCGTTCACTGCTGGGTACAGTGTGGAAATGGGGGAGCTGTGCCTGGGGAAGGGAAGCAGATGTTGGGAAAAGGGGGAAGCTGTGCTCAGGAGGAGACCTGGAATATCCAAAACAGCTCCCTGGAGCTGCAGCTCCCTCCCTGAGGGGACCATGAGGGCAGGGGGTGTGTGACACTCACAGCTTTGGGCACTCCTGGGGACCCTCCTGAGACCCCCTCAGTGCTGAACCTGCCTCTCCCTCCCTGCTGTTCCAAGGCTGGGCAATGGCTGATGGGATTTACCTGTCTGGTCTGTGCTCCTCACCTGGAATGTCAGCCTGGCTGGAATACTGTCAGCTCCTGCTGGAATACTGTAAATCCAGCTGGAATACTGTCAGCCCCCCCTGGAATACTGTAAATCCAGCTGAAATACTGTCAGCCCCCCCGGAATACTGTAAATCCAGCTGGAATATTGTCAGCCCTGCTGGAATACTGTCAGCCCCCCCGCTGGAATACTGTAAATCCAGCTGGAATTCTGTCAGCCCTGCTGGAATTCTGTCAGCCCTGCAGGAATACTGTCAGCCCCTCTGCACTGGGATCAAGCTCAGTGTCTGTCTGCAGCCCCCGTTCCTCCTCCTCGCAGCTCAGCCCAGTCCCTGTGTGTCCCAGTGT
>VWYP01033803.1:24849-55015 GCA_013400435.1 Pycnonotus jocosus
CGATCTAATACAGGAGAATTTTAAACCATAAAGAGTCTGAACTGGCTAAAGAAAGAGTTGGGAAATGCATCCCAAGCTTGGTGTGGCTGGAGCTGCTCCTGCTCTGTCACCACACGGGCACACCACATCTGTCACCACATGGAAGGGTCTGGTGCTTGGATGTTTCAGAGAGGATAGGTCTGGTTTTAGGAATGTTAAGTCTGGTTTTAGGAATGTTAGGTCTGGTTTTAGGAATGTTAGGTCTGGTTTTAGCAATGTTAGGTCTGGTTTTAGCAATGTTAGGTCCAGCTTATGGATGATAGGTCTGGTTTCAGGGAGGATAAATCTGGTTTTAGAAATGGTAGGTCTGGCTTTGGGGATGATAGGTCTGGTTTAGGGAGGCTAGGCCTGCTTTTGAGACCCCTGGGAGTGGGGTCCCAGAGTGCTGAGGTTATTCACTCATCTGCTCTGGCAGCACCAGAGACCCTCAAAACCCCTGGACCCCAAAGTGGGTCTCAGGTGCCCAAGTCTATCTTTGACTGCCCCATTCCCCCAAAGCCCTATAAAAGCTGGAGATACCAAAACCCTCTGAATTTCAATGAGTTCTCGTGTCCCACCCTTAAATCCCTGTTTGGTACAAACCCACCCTGGATGTGGTTTCCTGCTTTGGCTCCGTTTCTCCTACAAAGCTTGGGAAGGAAGAACTCCCATCTGTGCCTTGTTTTGTGGTGTCCTTGGGAAGGGGGATGGTCTCCTCTGGCCAGCCCAATTTCCATTTTGTGGGAAAGCTGCTGCATGGCTGCTCTGGTTCTGCTCCACACGGGAATTTCCCTGCCAAGGGAGGTGAGGGAAGGTGAGGTTGGATCTGTCATGGACGTGCTCTGACAAGAAATGTCTGCTGAGGAGCAGCTGTAGTTTGGGAAGGACTTTGCAGGGAAGGGGACCCATTCCTGTGGGGTTGACCTTTCCTTCAGGTGGAATTGCAATATATTGCCAGGAATGGGGTGTTTTCCATCTTCCCAAAACGTCCTTTCCAGGGAAAATGCATTTGAACACCCGGTCACTCACTCAGCGGGTCCTTGGCAGGACTTCTCAGGGTAATCCTGATGGTTTATTTTAATGATTAAGCCCAAATTTCCTGGCTGGGAGCAGCCATAGCTCGTGGCTCCTGCGTGGTGGGTGACATTATCCCTTCCTCATGGGCTCCTCTGGTGGCTCTGCAGCTGCAGGCGTGGATGGGATCCCAATGGGCATCGGGTCAGGGGTCACCCATGGCCTTGAGGCTGCTGGTGGAGGTGAGGGCACTGGTACAGCCCTGGGAAGGCTGGATCCCTCCCAGGGAAGCAGGTACGGGTGGAATGAGGGCACTTTGGTACAGTAGAGGCTGGGAGCAGTGTCTGCTCTGATCCTGGTGGGATGTTTCATGATCCCAGGTCATCCCACCTGTCCAAGCATCCATCCCTGCTCCTTTCTCCTCCATGGATCAATTCTTTCCCTCATCCTTTTTCTTCCATGAAATGAAGTTTCCAAACTTAGGTCCAGCCCATGGGAACAAGAAGTTTGTCTTAGAGAGCATCTCACAGTGCACAATGGGCCAGGAAACATCTCCAGGTGACCGGATCCAAATGGATCTTGATGCCTTTTGGTTCCCAGTTCCTGCACAGCATCGTGTCCTGTGTCCCACATCCTCCCCATCCCGGGAAGTGTCCAAGGACAGGGCTTGGAGCAGCATGAACTAGTGGAAGGGGGTGGAATGGGATGAGCTTTGAGGTCCCTTCCCACCCAAAGCATTCCATGATTCCATGATTGGATGGTGGAGATGGGCCCAAATCCTTCTGCCACAGAAAGGTGCAGAAGAATGATGGTTCAGGATGAAAACTGCCTTCAATTCTTGGGAGAAGCAGTGTGGAACCTTGTTTTTCACTAGGATCACTGGAGCCACTCTGCTCTGAGATGGATGAGGCTTTTCCAAGTGCTATGTCCTTCCAGCAGGGTGGGTTTGATTTGCAGGTGACACGGGGTGTGTGGACAGAGGGTTTGGCCTCTCCTTTCAAGGCTGAAGCTCCTGCTGGCCCACCTGGCAAGCAGAGGGCTCAGTGGGGTCCTGTGGAGGGGGGACACTGGGGAAGGAATCCTGATTTCAGTGTCTGTGGTGCTACTCCAAGGCTTTTTTGGTGTTTGTAGGGGATGATCCTGCAGCTCCAGGCTGGAGAAGGGAGGACCTGTCCCCAGCTCAGCACCTGCCCCTCGTTCCTGCCCCTGCTGCCCTCCCTGCCTGGGGGAGAGGCCCAGCTGACTCAGGCAGCTCCTGCCCTTCCTGATGTTCTCAGTGCTCCTCCTTGGCCAGGTATTTGGTTCAGTTTGGGATGGGCTGGTCCCCAAAATGGGCTTTTCAGCCTTCCTGGCTGCACAGAAATCCTGCTGGAAAGGGACAGGGACAAAGGAAGGTGGGGATAAGGGGATGAAGGGTCCAGTCCCATCCAGCTGAGCTGCTGTGTCCTCCCTCTTTCATTCCCTGTATCCTCACAGCCTGTGTGTCTTGAATCCTGCTGTGGCTGGATGTGGAGTGATCCCAGGATCTCCCACTCTGGATGTGTCACTGTGTGTGGGGTTTTGGGGGGTGGAGGCTCAGGGAGATTTAAACCATCTCAGGGAGTCTTGAAAGTGCTTCAACCCCCTTGGACAAGCCTGGGAAATCTGTGACCCTTCCCTGGACTCTGGGAGTTCCTGCCAGCACCTGGAACTCCCCTTCCAGGGTCACTGGCTCAGTATGTGCAGGCAGAGTGGAATCATTTATCAAGGCTCCCTGAGTAATTGGTGTTTATTAATGAGAAATAAAGTGGGAATCAGCCCCAAGGGATATGAGTGAGGAGGCAGAGCAGGACTGACGGGAGGGAATGAGAGGGTCAGCAGGAGCCAGGTAAGGGAGCTGCTCCTGGAATGGTAATTGTGCCTGGAGCAGGAGCTGTGTCAGGCTGGTCACACACGGCTGGGAATGGCCAAGGCTGTGGCTGTACAAGGGACAGGGAATGGCCAGGGCTGTGGGGCAGGGAATGGCCAGGGCTGTGGGACAGGGAATGGCCAGGGCTGTGGGACAGGGAATGGCCAGGGCTGTGGCTGTACATGGGACAGGTAATGGCCAGGGCTGTGGTCACAGGTGGGACAGGGAATGGCCAGGACTGTGGGACAGGGTAAAGCAGCTCCTGGTTCTACTGCTGGAGCCTCTCCGAGGTCAGCTCAGGTTTAAAGAAACAGAAGAAGGAGAGGATTTATTTGGTGAAATGTGTGGTTTGGTTTGGTTTGTTCACTTTGGCCACTGGCCCCGGGCGGGCCGGGCGTTTCCTGCTCCACTGGAGGCTGTGCTGGGCTCGGAGGCTCCAGTTTGGGACTGGGCTGGGGGGTTTGAGAGCCCCTTCCTTCAGCTCTGCTCTGTTCCCTCTCTGCAGGTCCCTCTGGGGAAGGGAAGGGGCCAGGCTGGGGACACGTTCAGGCCATGCCAGGGTGGGACAGAGGGGCTGAGGGAGGACCATGGCCCTGGAGGGACTCTGCCCAGCCCCAGGTGGGCACAGAGGGGGAGCACTGCTGGGACAGGGGTGGGGGCACTGCAGGGATGCTGCAGGGACAGGAGGTGGGCACAGAGGGGACACTACAGCCCCTCCTCCCCCTTTCTCCTGCCCCGTGCTGGGATGGGGCTGTGGGGGCTGGGAATGGGAAAATTCAATACCAGACTGGGGGGTGTTTGTGGACCCTGGTTTGGGGGGTGGCTGCGGGGACCTCTGCCACCTTCCCAGGCTCCTTTCCATCCCTGCTCCTTCATTATTCTCACTTCATTATTCCTTAACCTACCTTCACTCATTCCTTCTCCCCTCTCACTCCTCCCTTCTCGTGTCCCATTCCCTCTCCCACCTTTTCTTTTCCTTCCTTTCTGCGCCTGCCTAGAGCCATGCACATCTCTTCCCTGCCTTCTTCTGGGATCCCAAATCAGGCTCTTTTTGATTCCTGGGTGAAACACGGGGAGGCTGAAACTCAGCCCCAAGCAGGCGTCAGAGCGCAGGAATGTCCCGCGGGGCTGGGCCGGCCGGGACCTGCCCACGGCAGCTTCACTCCCGGCAGCGCTTCCCACTCAGCTGAGCTTTGGCTCGCCGAGTTTCCAGGAAATTTCAGGTATTGAAAAAAAAAAAAACCAACCCAAAAACCCAACTTAAATAGGACTGAATCCAGGGGTGGTGACGTCAGCCATTCCTGCTGGGATGCTGTTGGCTCTGCCCCCCTGCACAGGGCTGGGGTGGTCGTGGCTCTGCCCAAGGCTGGGGAAGCAGCTCTGGGGCTGGAGGTGCCCCTGCACCGTCTCCCTGATGGTATCACACAGTGGAGTCCTGGAATGGTTCGAGTGGGGAGGGACAGTAAAACCCATCCAGTGCCACCACCCCTGTCCTGGGAGTGGCTCTGCAGGTGCGGTCTCACCTGAGCGGGGCACCTGAGACCCCCTTACCTGCTGCCCACGCTGGGGGTGCTGAGGGGGCTCTGCTTCACCTTCAAACCCTCTTTTCTCACCTGAAATGGCCCCAAAATCCAGGAATGATCTTCCCAGGGGTGTTGCAGCTGCCCCATCCCTGGCAGTGTCCAAGGCCAGGCTGGACGGGGCTTGGAGCACCCTGGGACAGTGGGAGGTGTCCCTGCCCATGGCAGGGGTGGCACTGGGTGGGCTTGAATGCCCCTTCCCACCTGAACCATTCCATGGCTCTCCAGCTCTCTCTGTGGTCCCTGATCTCCACTCTGGGCTGTACTGGGAGCCTGGGGGTTCCCAGTTCCCTCTCCCACAAGCAGTGCTGTTCCCCTGGCAAATGGCTCCTCCTTTCCCATCGTCCCGCTAATAAAGAGAGCAGGAACGAGAGGCACAGGGAGCATTCACAGCTTGGTGTTTCCCAATCCCCACCGGAGCAAATGACTTCATTCCCTTCAACAGCAGCCAGATCCAGCTCCGATGCAGACGGGCTCTTGTGTCACTTTAATGAGGCTTTTGTTTGCTCTGGGTGTCACTCCCAGGCTCTGGAGCACAAAGAAGGAGCTGCTGCTCCGGGTTCTGGGAGCCTCTGGCTCTTCCAGAGCTGCAGGAGGTTTAGGAGCCACCTCCCTGTTTTGCAACAGGTTCTGTGCCTTAAATACACTGGGATCAGGGTTTTTTAGGATAAAAAAAAGGGCCTGTGACATCCCAGTGACAGTTAGAGGAGGGTGTTTGCATCTGGAATTGCAGGAACATCCTTCTGCCCCAGTTTGGGGATTTGTGGTCAGAGCAATCCCAGCCTGCAGCCTCTCCTCTCCCAGAATCTGTGTAGCAGCAGGAACTTTGGGGCTGGGATATCTTTGGGAATGGTTTTTGTCCCTGTGAGGATTTGGGCTCATCCATGAGCTGGGAACAGAGGATGGTGGGAGTGGGAGAGGGGATGGGCCACTGCTGGAGGCAGGAGCTGTGTGGGGACAAACAGGGATAATTTCCTGTGGGCTCAGGGTAGCAGCTCCTCAGCTGGAGAACCAGGGCCTTGTGCCTGCAGTTTCCAGGGCTACATGCCCAAAGCACCAAGAAAAAGATTTATTTTTTCCTGGCCACTTATGGGAATTGGATCCATCTCCCACTTTTCCCCTTGTGCTACCAGAACCTTTCTGGTTGTGCAAAGCAGGTGTTTGGCCATGGCCAAACCTCACCACAGCATCCCTGGAGTGCCTTTTCCTGCTTCCCAAACAATGGAATCATGGAATTGTTGTGATTGGAAAGACCTCCAAGATCAACCCTGGACCCAGTGGCCCCAGGTGCCAAATCCACTCTCTTTGAACATTCCCAGGATGTGGGAAGGGCTGCACAGCCTTTTGCATGGAGACATTTTCCCAAATCTCCAATGCTGTGGTGCAGCGGGGCCAAGCCCCAGCCCTGCTCTGTGCTGGAATTCCTGCAGAGGGGCTCTCGTGGGGCTGGTGGATTCCTGGAGCCACCGCCCATCCCCATGCACCTGGGAGGGGAGTTTGGCACCGTGTCTGTGCCCTCGGTGGGTCCGGAGCCCGGGATGCAGGCTCAGGATTGCAGGCTCAGCCCCCCGAGGCAGAGGCAGGAATCTCCTCCTGCTCCGCTGCTCTTGGCCCCGGGAGGCTGGGCTGACGTGGCCCGAGGCCCGTGCTTGTCCCCACGTGTGTGACGTGTGCCAGGGCCACCCTGTAATCCCTGTAAAATCAGAGGCCGGGGCTGAGTCATCCCGAATTTTCACTCCTGGGCTCAGATTCTGAGCTGCTGAGTCACTCCCAGAGCACTCCGGAACCGGGAGCTCATCCTGCCTTGGAGGGGCTCTTTTGCCCTGGGGTTTTTTGGGTGGCAGAAACTCTTCCCTGCACTGAGGAGCTCTGGAGCCCAGGTAGTGCAGGAAGGAAACATCCTCAGTGTGGAATGATGGAGTGGTTCAGGTGGGAAGGGGCATTAAAGCCCACCCAGTGCCACCTGTGCCATGGGCAGGGACACCTCCCACTGTCCCAGGCTGCTCCAAGCCCTGTCCAGCCTGGCCTTGGGCACTGCCAGGGATCCAGGGGCAGCCACAGCTGCTCTGGGCATCATGGAGAACTGTTCCTTTTCCTGGCACTGTTTTTCCCTCTCTCCTTTTCCTGCTGAGCCTCTCTCCTCCCGTGGGAGGTGGGAAGTGCCACGGGTGGAGCTGGAGGCTGGAGCTGGGTTTGGGATGCAGGTGGGTGTGGGGAGGAGGCCATTGGGAGCTGGGGCTGGAGGAGGGTTCCAGGTGTGGCCCCTGCTCCATGGAATGCTGCACCTGCTCATCCCTCCCCTCCCATCGATGTCCTCGGCAGTGTGGGCAGGTCCAAGGCAATTATTACAATTATAATCGTAATTATTGTTGTCGGCGCTGAGTGCATTGATTAGGAGGGGCCTGAGACAGACGGGCCCCACCCTCTGCTCCATCAGCACCAGGGCTGGGCCCCAGCGGCTCCAAGGCTGCAATGCTGCCCTTTGCTCCCACTGTCCTTCCTGCTGCCGGCTCCCCACCCTGGAGAAGAGCAGAGCCAAGGAGGGAATGGCACCTTCCTTCTGGTGGCTTCCACCTTTGTTACCGCTGGGTTCAGTCTGGCCCTGGAGCAGCTCCTCCTGCTGGGATAAAATCTCTGACTGGAGCAGACAGGTGGGAAGGCCAAAATCCCAGATTTGGGAGCTCGGGTCTCCCTAGTTCTGAGTTCCTGCAGAACCCCCTGCGAGCTGGACCGGCCCCTCGGGGGCAGGGATAACTCAGGGATTACAGCAGCTGTAAAATCCTCGTAAAACGTTCTTTGTTTGCTCTGCTCCCGTCCCTCCAGTGCAGCCAGTGAGTCATGGGGTGGAGGCATCACTCCTTCCCCCAGCCCCTCTGCTCTCCTGCTCCTTCTCCTGCCCCAAGGTGGACTCTGGGTTCTCAGCTTGGAGCTGTTCTGGGAAGGTCCTTCAGCCTCCCATTGTGAGCAGTCGAATCTGTTAAATTCCTGAGGTAACACATAGAAAACATCCGAGGTGAACAAACCCCTGGGTCACCCCTCGTCCTCCTGGACATGGGGCTGCCTCCTCTGGAATTCTGCCTGGTCCTGAGCAGGAGGAGTTGCCCTGATAATGATGGAGTTATTTCAAGATTCCAAGGAATTTTCAGAGCCATGCATTGGTGACGTGTCCCTCGGTGTGTGGGGAGTGAGGGAGGTGATACCGGTTCTACTCCTGCCTCTCCCATGTCCTTCCTGCAGGACAGTTTATCTCACAGTTCCTTTTCCAGGTTATTTTTCTCCCTTAGGAGCATTTACCAGGGGACAAACCTCTTTGATTTTGCCAAAGGTCCTGGAATTCCCTGGAATTCCCTCCTGGTGGCAGAGGGTGAGGAGCAGCTCCATCCCTGTGCCCTCCCTGGGCTGAGGCTGGTGCTGGATTCTGTGGGACTTGCTGAGACCCCAAGTCCTTGCCCCCCATTCCTTTACCAAGAGCTGCACAAACGGAATTGGGATGGCTGCTGGTGGGAACTGGGGGAACTGAGGGGGGAGTGAGACCTTAAATCCATCCTGGATTTGCAAATGGGATCCACTGGTGGAACGTGGCTTTGTGCCATTGACTCTGCCCAAGGAGAGGAAAGAGAGCTTTGATAGGAGCATTTTTTGGGATGATTCTGCTGGATTATCTCCTTCCTTGCACCATTCCCCCCAACCTGAGCAGGACTCAGGCCCCAGACACCTGCAATAAAACCCCAAACCCTGAGCTGTGTCATCCTGGGTTTATTCCAGCTCCCACAAACTGGTGTCACCTCAGAGTGACCTCAGGGTTTCCACCTGCTCGGGAAAGGTCACCTGAGATTGGGGCTAACGGGGGCAGGGACATGGCAGGAGCTGCTCAGGCCATGGGGGATCCTGGGAGGGACCAGTCCAGCCAGGGACTGATGGGGACACAGGGCCAGGGGAGTGGTCCAGGAGCAGCCTCACCTTGGGAAGGGTTACCTGGAGAAATATGGGTGGAGAAAAGAGAATTTCCTAATGATTCTGTGCTTTGGGGCAGATCAGCATGGATTGTGTGGCTTCAGAAAAGACACTGAGGGGCTGGAGTGAATTCAGAGATGGAAAGAGGGCTGGGGAAGGGGCTGGAGCCCCAGGGAAGGGTCTGGAGAACTCCCCAGGGATCTGGGGGGCTCAGCCTGGAGAAAAGGAGGCTTGGGGAGGACCTTCTCTCCAACTCCCTGAGAGGAGGGGACAGCCAGGGCAGTGTCAGGCTCTGCTCCCAGGGACAGGAGGACAGGGAACGGCCTCCGGATGGGCCAGGGCAGGTTCAGGTTGGACATCAGGAGGGATTTTCCCATGGGAAGGGTGGTCAGGCCTTGGCAGGGGCTGCTCAGGGAGGTTTGGAGTGCTCATCCCTGGAGGTGTCCAAGGAATTCCTGGATGTGGCACTCAGTGCTCTGGGCTGGGGACAGGGTGGGGATCAGGCACAGCTGGGACTGGATGGGCTGGGAGGGCTTTTCCCACCTCAGGGATTCTGGAATTCTGTGTTTGCAGCTCAGGGTGTCTGGACTCTGCTCTGGCCCTGGGAGGATTCACAGTTTCCACCAGATCAGCCCCTGGAACCTGAGCAGACCAAGACTCCAAAGTCAGCTGGATTTTGTGAGAAGGGAACAGGAGTTTTCCATCCTCTCCTGAGATGTGTCTTTTCCAGAAAAACAGAGCCCAGCATTCCCAGCACTGGCAGTTTCACCCCAGCACTGAGAACTGAAGTTTTAATTTGTTTGTTTGTTTTTCCTTAAGGTTTGGGCTGTGGGAGGGATTCTCAACTTTCATGTCCAAATTATCCAGGTGATGATGATTATCCATAATTATAACTATATTTATCCCTATTCCTTCAGGTTTTCTTGTAATCAGAAGGTCTTGTAAATTGGGGGAGAGGGGAAAAAACAGCTTTAGGCCCTTGTCCAATGAGCTGGAGAGGGGGAAAGTGCATAGCTGGGACACTGGGACACCTTCCCCTTGTGTCAGGCCATGTTCCATGTCCCTGGGAAGGATCCCTGGGAAGGATCCTGGGCTGGGATGGGTTTCCTGCTGTGTTCAGGAGCTCCTGGCAGTGGGCAGAGCAGTGGGGGTGGAAAAAGCTCCTCTGCAAAGAGGGCAGGAGGAATGTGGGGCTCCATCCATGGGGGAAGAGACTGGAGGGAGAGATTCCAGCAAGAGCAGCTCCTTGGGGGGTCCAAGTTGTTGTTTGTAGAATCAGGGAAAAACCTGAGATAGAAGGGACCCATCATTGATTCCAGCCCCTGACTCTGCACAGGACACCCCAAAATCCCCCCAATCCCCAATCCAAGAGCAGTGTCCAAAGGCTCCTGGAGCTCTGGCAGCCTCGGGGCCGTGACCATTCCTTGGGGAGCCTGGGCAGTGCCCCACACCCTCTGGGTGAGGAAGCTTTTCCCAATATCCAACCTGACCCTCCCTGGCACAGCTCCAGCTGTTCCTGGGTCCTGTCCCCGCTCCCAGTTCCTGGCAGAGTTGGTGGCTGGTTTTGTGCTGTATCCAAACATTTTGGATTTTGGTTGATAGCCCTTTTGGGTTGCAGCAAATGGGACAGGTGTGGGCAACTCTGAGCTCCAGGAGCTGCTTCCCAGGGATGGATTTCATGGCCAGCAGATTCCAGGAGTGGCCAAGAGCTGAGCCAAGAACTTCCCAGCCTCAGCAGGGTGGGCAGAGCCAGAGGAGAGGTGAAATGCAGCTCCTGGAGGGAATTAGGGGTTTGTGGGAAGCCATGGGAACACAGAGCTGGATCTGTCACCCTGGGCAAGCTGAGACAGTGCCCTGGGCACCCTGAGAGGCCTCGGGACTCATGGAGAATATTGAATGATTGAGAAAAAAATCCTCTCTGTGAGGGTGGGGAGGCCCTGGAATGGATTTCCCAGAGCAGCTGTGGCTGCCCCTGGATCCCTGGAAGTGTCCAAGGCCAGGTTGGACAGGGCTTGGAGCAGCCTGGGACACTGGAAGCTGTCTCTGCCCATGGCTGGAGTGAGAATGGGATGGGCTTTAAGGACCCTTCCCATCCAACCATTCCACGATTCCATGATCCCATGATCCCATTATTCTGTTCCCACTGGTCCCTGTGATAATTCATATTTGGGTTTTGCTGTGTTGCAGCAGCAGGAGTCCCTGGATGAAGAGTTTCCTGGATGAGGAGTTCCTGGATGAGGAGTTCCTGGATGAGGAGATCCTGGATGAGGAGATCCTGGATGAGGAGTTTCCTGGAAGGCCTGGAGCAGTTTGGGTGAGCCTGGACCTGGCCGCCTCTGGCAGAGCCCTGATTCCTGTCCTGGTGCAGGGCTGGAAAAGTGGGGAGGAAAATGCAGTTTCCACGTGTATGTCCACGTGAAGCTGCAGCCTGAACAATACACTGGCCTCTGCCAAAGGCACTGGAGCAGGGAGAGGCCATGGCAGGGAATTCAGGTCCCCAAAAAAGCCACTTCATGGAGTGTGAGGATTTTGGCCCATTCAGTTTTTGTGGGATAAGGCTTGGAGGGTGTGACTGGGATGAAGGAAATTGTCCCTGTCTGGGCCAGGGCATTGCACTGGATAAACTCCAAGGTCCCTTCCAGCCCAAACCATTCCATGATTCCGTGAGTCAGCAGGGGAATCCCACCAGGCTCACGGGAATTGTTGCAGTGCTTGGGAAGTGGCAGGGGCAGAAAACAAAATCAGGCACCAATTAAAGGACATCCAGTGGGACACTGGGCCCTGAGCACTGGCAGGAGGGAGGCACCAACCTTTGGAACCCTGTGGATCAGCAGCTGTTGCCAGGCTGGAAAGGGCACTCCCTGTCGCTGAGTTCTGGGCTGGAGTTGCATCATTCCATTGAATTTATGGCTCGGTGACACAGGAAATGGGCCTGGAATCCATAAAATCCCGATAAGCGGCCACCTCATCCCAATAACCTGGGCATCAGAAGGTGCCTCCGGTTGTGGAATATCCTGAGCTGGATCCTGAGGATCACTGAGGCCAACTCTTGCCTGGTGACATCCAGCACCTGCCTTTGGGATCCAGCAGAACAAACTCTGTCTGACCAGGCTCCACTCACAGCAATTGTGATGAGCTGGAAATTTTGATTAATGAGGTTGCTTTGGGATCCGGGTTCACAGCATGGGGAGATCTTCAGGATCTTGGGAATGGTGCTCTTTGTTCCCATTGATTTTGGGTGGGTTTAGCAGGAATAAGAGCTTGGCAGTGCCATTGGATGTCAGGAGAATTTCTCTGGACATCATGAGGAATTTTTCCATGGAAAGGATGTTCAGGCACTCCAGTGGTGGAGTCCCCATCCCTGGAGGTATCCAAGGAATGTGGCACTCAGGGCTCTGGTGGGGAGAGCTTGGACTCCATGATCTGGGAGGGCATTTCCAGCCTCAATGATCCTGGGATTCTGGGATCCTGACAGCCCCAAGTGCTCCATCCAGGAGGTCTCCATCACCCCGAGTGTCCTGAGCCTGGAGATTGGCTGCTTGTCCTGTATCCATCCCCCAGCCATGAGCCCACGCAGACACTGCGAGGTGTTGGGACAATAGATTTAGGATCAGGAACCAGCAGCAGGGCCTGTGCAAACAGAACCTCTGGACGCTCCTGCTCCCAAAAGCTTTCAATCCAAACACAGAAATCCATGCAGGCAGCAGGAGGGATCCTCTGGGATAGCACAGGAGGTGTGGAAACCCCACCAGAACACATTCCCAACACATCATGTCACTCACCTGCAAAGGTTTTCCTCTTCCATGACAATATTTGATTTTGTTAAATATATATATATTTTGGCACTTTTCAGCTGGAATTGCAAGCCTGTCTTGTTTTCCCAAGGATTCATGGAAGGATTGGTGCTTTGTGGGGGTTTGGCTGCTCTGGGAGGGTCGGAGCCAGTCCCAGGTGTGCAGGGCCAGGGGGATGTGACTCCCAGCACGGCAGGCAGGGAAATCACTTTCCCAAAAAGTCAAAAGTGAGCTCGGTGTCACCAAATCCCAGTCCCTGGGGTCACTGACGAGGGCTGGGAGGAATTTACCGGTCAGAGCGGTTGTGGAACAATCCTGGGTTGCCATGGAACAACAACACAACAAACACTGGGACACCTCTGGTGGCCACGGCTTGCCCTGCCCCCACCTGGCTTCCAACGGGGAATATCCGATACCTGGCACGGGGGGAAGGGAGCAAAACTGGGAACAGCAAGCAGGGGATGAGGCTTCCTGATCCCACCTGCACTGCTCGTGGTGCAGGGAAGGAGGGTTGGGCTTGGGATGAAGATGGGCTCACCCTCACCCAAATCCAGGGTGAAGTCCAGATCCCCAGTGCCCAACTGGGATTCCTGGAGGCTGCTGGGAGAAGGCTGGGATTCACCTGCCTGGGTGCATTCATCTGCCTGGGGGGATTCACCTGCCTGGATGGATTCACCTGCCTGGGTGGATTCACCTGCCTGGGTTGCTCCTCCTGTGCCTCTCATGTTGTGTAGAATTCCCTGTGTGCTGATCCAGGCTGGAATCCAACCTGGTAACAGCCAGAGCCGAGTGGGAGTTGTTGCCTGACCATCAATCCCACACTCAGCTCCCAGCCCTGTTTTCTGGGACATCCCAGTGCTGTTCCAGGAGCAGCCTGGCTGTGTGAGGCTGGACACTGCTGTGTTCCCAGCTGGGGATGGATGGATGGAGGGAGGGATGGATGGATGGAGGGAGGGATGGAGGGAGGGATGGATGCATGGAGAGATCCCTGTGCTCTCCTCCAGCCCCAGGGGAGGTGCAGGGCGTGTCTGTAACACTCCACTTGGTTTACACTCAGTGGATTATTTTTATAATCACAGGATCAATTAGGCTGGAAAAGACCTCTGAGATCACTGAGTCCAACCTGTGGTGGTGGGAGCCAAGCCAGGTGCAGGGCTGGCAGGAATCCTGCAGGAATCCTGCCCCGTCTCTCTCTTCCCGGATCGAATTCTCCCCTATCGCTCTTTACAAAGAGAAATTTCCCTGCACCAGCCGGGCTTCTCCTCCCCCCAGAGCAGGACGGGTGGATTTTGAGCAGGCTGAGTTTGCAGCCAGCCTTATCTCCCTGTCCTGGAGACAGAAAAGCTGAAGGGTGACGCTTTCAGGCCAGACTTTGAAATCTCCTGCGGAATTTATGACCTGATAGTGAAGGGCTGAGGCTCTCTGGGACTATTTGGAAATGGCAAAACTCCTGAAATCCAATTTTTTCTCTGCTTTTTCTTCACAGAACCCCAAAATTCAATCAGGGACCCAGAACGTTGAGCCAGGAATTAAATCCTGTCTCCTTTCGAGTGTGGACTAAGTGTTGGATGAGATGCAACCCTCCTAACTCAACTCGGTTTTTAGGATTTATTTGAGGGGTTAGCAGGAGAGGGAAGGGCAAACATATCCCCCTGGGCTGGCAGGCTGCGGGTGCCGCTGGCAGGGCCCGGGCAGTGCTGGGTTTATATTAAACAGGCAGGACCTGGCGCCGGGGTCCCTTTATCAGCTTTGGGGCCGTGCCCAGGGGAGAACCCGCCTGCAGCACTTCCAAATCCGTGTGCATTCCCTGTGTGCCCCCTGCTCATTGCAACACCCGTGCGGGCACGGGGAACCCGCAGCACCCGGGGATCAGAGCTCAGCGCACAGGTGGCACAGGTGGCACAGGAGCAGAGCGGGGACACAGGAGCGGAGTGGGGACACAGCGCCAGGTGTGTCCTGTCCCTTCCCCGCGGCCCTTCCCTTCTGCCGCTGGAGGGTGGGAATGCAGCCAGGCACACCCAGCTCCGAGCAGTAAAATGATCCCTCGTGTGCCCTTGGGCCAAGCCCAGCTTTTCTAACGGATAAAAGGGGAGGCAGCGGCAGCGCTCTCACTCCCCTGGGCTCCAGCGCAGCTTCCCTGAGCTTTTCCTTGCAGGAGCGCGGCACCCTTGGCCACCCTTGCAGCAGCATGTCCCGCTCTGTGACCTTCAGCTCCCGCTCGGCCGCCGGGCCGGCGCTCAGCCAGGTGCGGGTCAGCTCCGTGTCCTCCACCCGCAGCTCCGGCCTGGGCCGCGCCGGCGGCTTCGGCAGCGCCAGCCTCTACAGCCTGGGCTCCGGCAGCAAGAGGATCAGCCTGGGAGGGGGCAGCTCCTTCAGCGGCCGCTCGGCATACGGCTATGGGGGAGCGGGCTTCGGGGGCAGCCTCAGCCCCGGCGGCATCCAGGAGGTCACCATCAACCAGAGCCTCCTGACGCCCCTCAACCTGGAGATCGACCCCAGCATCCAGCGGGTCCGCAAGGAGGAGAAGGAGCAGATCAAGACCCTGAACAACAAATTCGCCTCCTTCATTGACAAGGTGAGCGCTGGGGCTGGCTCAGAACCCTGGGGGTGTTCAATAGTAGCTGGAACCCAAAATTGGTTTCATCACCAACGGGCTGAGGATCAGTCCTGGAGAACACGGTGGGATTTGCCCACTGCAGTCAAATAATTCTTATTTTTTATGTATTAAAGCCCTGCTGGCACTGCCAACAGAACAGGTATTCGTCTTCCTTGGGCTGCAGCCCTGGTTCACCTGGGATTGGCCAAATGGGGGTGCAGCCTTTGCACCCCCACCCCAGCACCAGATCTGGGGAGGAAGAGGCTCCTGGAGGGGCCTGTCCCAGGAGAGCAGATGGAACCAGAGCCTGTCCCAGGAGAGCAGATGGAACCAGAGCCTGTCCCAGGAGAGCAGATGGAACCAGAGCCTGCCCTGGGTGTTTACGCTGCCCTGCCCAATTTGGCTCTCTTGCACTAATTGACCTTGTGTAAATCTCACTCTGGTATCCCCGAAATGTGAGGAATCCAGCCCTGGAGCTGGAGCAATTGGAGGATTTGAGGTCTGGGGCCAGTTTCTGTCAAGTGTCAGCCCAGCAGAATCTGCTTTGCTTTAATTCACGCAAAGCCTCAAAGTCACACAGCAGGTCCCAGAGCAGCCAACCTCTTTAGCATGGTCTCCATGACCCTCCTCTGGTGCTTTCCAGGTATCTCGAAGGTCCCTTCCAACCTGGAAAAATTCTGTGATTCTGTAAATCTGTGCTTCCCACGAACACCCAAATTCGTGGTTTAGGATTACCACCTGCAGCCCAGCCCTGCCATCCCCTGTCGTGTGTGAGCTCCCCCTCTGTCCCACCATCCCAAATGACCCCTGCTCTCCCTCACAGGTGCGGTTCCTGGAGCAGCAGAACAAGATGCTGGAGACCAAGTGGAGCCTCCTGCAGGAGCAGAAGACGGCGCGGAGCAACATCGCTCCCATGTTCGAGTCCTACATCAGCAACCTGCGGCGGCAGCTGGACGGGCTCCTGGCGGACAAGGGGCGCCTCGAGGGAGAGCTCAAGAACATGCAGGACCTTGTGGAGGACTTCAAGACCAAGTAAAGTATCAGTGTCACCCTAACGGGGGTGGTGGAGCTGCTGGCTGGGCTGGTGGCTGGGCACGGATGTCCCCGGCTCCCCTGCCAGGGTGGGAGATGTTTTCTGGCCAGGAGTGAGGTGTTCAGTCCAGGGGAGCTGCCTGGGTTCTTCTTGCTCGTTGTTTCTGGCACCTTGTTCCTGCGTGGGCCGGTGCCTCCATCTTCTTGGCTTTGCTCCGGGGCCTCCTCAGGGTTGGAAGTGGCGTTTTGGGGCCTGCTCAGGGCTGAAGGTGAATTCTGGAGCCTCCCTGGGGTTGGAGGTGGTGCTTTGGGGCCTCCTCAGGGTCAGAAGTGGCTCTTTGGGGTGGCCAGAACTCCAAGAGCTCCCAGCTGATTGCCTGGGCAGGGAATGGAGCAGCTGCCCTGCAATTCTTCAGTGACTTTTCAGTGTCACCTGGGAGGAGCCCCGGAAGAAAGGTGGCCTTTGTCCCAGCCTGGCCCAGCCCAGCCCAGCTGGGAAAGGTCTCTGAGAAAGGAAGGGAAGAATAGGACGGAGCTGGCAAACTGGATCAGGCAGGAACTGCAAACAAACAGAGCTGATAATCCCCAGGGCGTGTTCAGGGAGAGTCAATACCCAGAGATTCCCAAAGAGCTGCTGGGGAATGATGCTTCCCCCAGCCCTGCCCGGCTGTTTCATCTCCGTTATTTCATCCACAATCAGCCTTGGAATCTCTGCAAGGAGCTGGTTTGCAGCCAGAGGAATTAAAACCCAAAGTTTAGTTGCATTTTCCATGGATTCAGTCCATGGACTCCTGGATTTATTCCTTTAGCCTACAGATCCATGGAAGGCCAAACCCTCTGTGTGCTAACAGAAGGGAAGCAGGAATTAGGAGCTGAAGGAGTGAGGATGCAGTACCTAGAATGCAGAACCTGCTGCTCCCCATTTATACGGAGAAAATCTCATTTATAGATGGAAAATCTAAACCATGATGTGCTCTGGGGGTGCCTGTGGCCTCTTTTCCATAGGTCTGGTTTCCACAGGAATTCCCAGGTGATATTTAGGGGAGGAAAGGCTCCAGGGATGAGACCCAGCCCCTCACTCAGGAACTGTGGTGGGAGAGGATGTGGAGCCAGCTGGGATCATGCTGCCCACAGGGCTCGGTTCAAGGGCTGAGAGTGTCCTGGGCTTCCAGAGGGGCCAGAGGGACAATATTGGATGATTTAGGAAGAAATTGCTCCCTGTGAGGGTGGGGAAGCCCTGGAATGGATTTTCCAGGGAAGCTGTGGCTGCCCCATCCATGGAAGTGCCCAAGGCTGGGTTGGATGGGGCTTGGAGCAGCCTGGGATAGCAGAAAGTTTCCCTGCCCATGGCAGGGGTGGAAATAGGATCAGCTTTATGGTCTCTACAAACCCAAATCTTTCCAAGATTCCATGCTTTACCAATTCATTGACCAGCTTGGTGGAGCTGCCCCCAGGAAACGAGGAATTTGATGATCCATTCTGGAAGAATTCAGTGTTTTTGTCTCTCTCTGCTGATCCCTTGTGTGTGGAGGTGGCACCTCTGCATCATTTCCCAGGATTTATTCCTCTGGAATAGCACTGGCAGCTGACTGACCTCCAAAGGGGCAAAATCCATTGATCCAAGTGTGGATGGGCTCAATTCCAGGCTGGAGCAGGAGGGAGGGGCAGGGAAGGTGAAGCAGCTCCTGCTTTGGAAGGCAAATTCCAGCTCTGACCATGCAGGGCCCATGTAAATAAAGAGCCTTAACCTGGCAACAACAATTCCTGAACAGCCAAAGTCCTTCCTGCCCTGTTCCTGCTTTCAGGATTCCCAGATCCCCAGAGCAGGTTGGGGCTGGATGTTTGAGCAGGTTGGGAATGCACAGACAGGTCCAGGTGGGCTCCAAGATCTATGTTTGCATATCAGTGGTGGTCCTGTAAAATCCATGGAGAGGGATTTTCATCTGCTGGAGAATTTTAAGTGAACCCCTGGGGATTTTCAGGTGAGCTCCTCATCTGAGAGTGAACATGAGAACAGGAAGTCACCAAGACTGGAACTGGGTGAGGAGAATGAGGGTAATTAATTACCTTTGGCTCTTCCCAGGACAGTGCCATGTGTTCAACACCTGCAGAATGTTCCCAGCAGTCTGGAATAGGGAAGTGCAGAGTGGAAGCAGCTCCGGCAGGTGCTGGGAGCATCCCAGAGGAGTTTGTGGGATCTGTTTGTGTCTCTCCTGATTTGTATCTGCTCCCTGAAGGGTTGGTGACAAAGTGGAGGCACAGCCTGGGCCCTCTCCAAAGGAGGAGCAGGAATCTTGTGAAGCACAGGGAATTTTAAGGATTATGGGAAGGCAAGGAGGAGATGCTCTCCAGGTGATGGTGGTGGTGTGGAGCAGCTCATCCAGAGCAGACCCGTGGCACCACTGGTGCACCAGCCCTGGGGAATTGCTGGGCTGGCTCCCAAGAAAAGAAGGGATAGAGAAGAGAACTGGGGTGACCTTTCACTGAGATGTTTTTCCTTTTATCCAAGCCCTAACTTCACAGAAATCCCTTTTTTTTGCAGGTATGAAGATGAGATCAACAAGCGCACGGCGGCCGAGAATGAGTTTGTGGTGCTCAAGAAGGTGAGTATCATCCTGGGTCAGGGAATCCTCACATGGGTGGATGGGAAGGGACCTTAAAGTCCATCCCATTCCCACCCCTGCCATGGGCAGGGACACCTTCCATGGGCCCAGGGTGCTCCAAGGCCCATCCAGGCATGGGGCAGCCACGGCTCTTCCCTGGGATGGATCATCGGTGTGTGCAGCCCTTCCCTCTGTTTCCCCCAACTCACAGTTCACTCTTTGCCCTACTCACAGTTTACTCCAGCTCTGCTGGAGCTCTGAGGGGCAGGATTCCATCCCACACCTGCCAAAGGCAGCTCAGGGGCGGCCATGAGGTCTCCTCACAGGCAGGGAAGAGGTGTCGGGTCCCAGGGGTACCAGAGATGGTTCCAGATCTTTCTTTGGGATCTTTCCTGAGGTCTCCATGTCCAACCTGACACTGAACTTGCAAACAGGGATCCAAGGGATCCCCAGGACTCTCAGGATCTGCACTCCAGCAGCATTCAGTGCCCTGGGAGATGATTCGTAGGCCCTGGGGTGCCACTGGGACACCTGGAGCTGGTTTGGGGAATTCTCCTTTGGAAGCCACCAGAGGCTGAGTGGGCTCAGACATCAAAGCTCCACAATCTCAGTGGGTTATTCCTCATTTTTCCAGGATGTGGATGCTGCCTACATGAACAAAGTGGAGCTGGAGGCCAAGGTGGATGCTCTGACAGATGAGATCAACTTCCTGAGGGCTTTCCATGAGGCGGTGAGGACCCTTCTGCTTCTTCAGAGGGGGAGAACAGGGAATGCTGGCTGGAAAAATGAATGTGGGGAAGGTGATGGATTCATGGAGTCTTTCCTCCCATAAGCAAAACGTTGCCTGCATGTGAAGTGATTCCTCTGAACTCCCATGGATTGTCACACAGATTTCTCCCTGTCTGGGAGGTGGGATGGGTGGATTGCAGACATAATGGGACAGACATTGTGTTTGTATTTTGTATGAAAACAAGAGGAACGAGTGGTTTGTAGGGATTTAGTGCTGGGGAAGGTTGTGCTGTGTAACAGGAATGAAGGAAAGCTGCTTCTTCCTGGCTCCTTCCTCCTCCCCATTGTTTCAAAGATCAGGGATTGCCTGAGCTGGACACACATCCTTGGGAGAGGTGCTGGAATTTGCCCCTCCAGGTGCTGCAGCCAGCTGGGTTGTTGTCTGAGGAATGGGATAACAGTGGGATAAGCAGCCCTGCTGCCAAAGTGGGGATAAACAGCTCCAGCTCTGCTGTTGGTTGTTGCTCTGTGCTTTGCAAGGTTGTTTCCCTCCTAATTAATGACTTTTTTGATGAGATTCTTACCTGCCTCTCTTTCCCTTCTCTCCTTGCATTTTCTCTTTAATTGGCTCAAACTCAAGCTGCATCAAAGGAAATAAATATAATTTGGATATTAGGAAAAAGTTTTTCTAAAAAAAGAGTAATAAAGTACTGGAATGGTCTGCCTGGGGAGGTGGTGGAATCATCATCCCTGGATGTGTTTAAAAACAGACTGGATGTGGCACTGGGTGCCATGATCTGGTTGGGGTGTTAGAGCATGCCTTGGCCTCGATGATCCTGAAGGTCTCTTCCAACCCTGTGATTCCAAAAGAGGGGCCCTGAAGCCTCGCTGATCCATGGGTTTGGTTCTCCTGCAGGAGCTCAACGAGCTGCAGGCGCAGATCTCGGACACCTCGGTGGTGCTGTCCATGGACAACAGCCGGAACCTGGACCTGGACAGCATCATCGCCGAGGTGAAGGCGCAGTACGAGGAGATCGCCAACCGCAGCCGCGCCGAGGCCGAGTCCTGGTACCAGAGCAAGGTGAGCTTGGGGAGGGGAGAAGGATCCAGGGACACCTCAGAGCCCCTTCCAGGGCCTAAAGGGGCTCCAGGAGAGCTGGAGAGGGTCTGAAGAGATGAGACACAGGGAATGGCTTCCCACTGCTGGAGGGCAGGGATAGGTGGGATATTGGGATGGAATTCCTCCCTGTGAGCGTGGGGAGGCCCTGGAATGGATTTCCCAGAGCAGCTGTTGCTGCCCCATCCCTGGGAGTGTCCAAGGCCAGGTTGGACTGGGCTTGGAGTACTCTGGCACTGTGGAAGTTGTCCCTGCCCATGGCTTTAATGGGCTTGAACGTCCCTTCCGAGCCAAACCATTCCGTGGTCACCAGCTCTGTCAGCCCCTGTACCCCCTGTGCCATGAGTGGAGTGAGGGAGGGCTCTGTCCTGCTCATTCCCTGCCATCCTCACCCATCACTTTGTGTCCCACTGCTCTGTCCCAGTATGAGGCACTGCAGGTGACAGCTGGGAAACACGGAGATGACCTGAGGAACACCAAGAATGAGATCACAGAGATCAACAGGACCATCCAGAGGATGCAGGGGGAGATCGAGAATGCCAAGGCCCAGGTGAGGAGCTGCCCCTCTCCTGTCCTCCAGCCTCAGAGCTGGGATGTGGCACTGATCCTGCTGGGGACTGGGGACAGCACCTGAGGGAGCAGCTGGAGCTGTGTCTGGGGAGGGTCAGGTTGGATACTGGGAAAAGCTCCTGCCCCTGGAGGGTGGTGAGCACTGCCCAGGCCCCCCAGGGAATGGTCACAGCCCCAAGGCTGCCAGAGCTCCTGGAACAATGCTCTCAGGTGTTGGATTTCTGGGGTAGTGGGATTTTTAGGGGTGTCATATGCTATGATGGTCCTTGTTGGTCCCTTCCAACTCCAGACCATTCTGTGATGTGAGGGATGTTCCACAACACCTTGAACTTGGTGATTTTGGGGGTCTTTCCAACCTCCACAATTCCATGGTCTGTAAGAACCATTCTGGGGTGGCTGCACTGCTCATCCTGAAGATTTCAGTTCTGCTGGGGGAGGAGGTGTTGGGAGCAGGGTGATCCTGCCAGGAAGGTGGATTTGGGACACAGAGGGGCCACCACACAATCCTCATGCCCTCCTGTTGCTGGGATCATTGTCCACTCCCTTTCCCAGCAGGGAACACCATGTTTGGGCACACACACAGATGTTTGGGGAGCTCTGTTTGCTTTCCCTGGGCTTTTATCGCTTTATCAGGGCCATGGCTTAGGCCTGGCCTGGAGCTCCCAACACTCCAGATAAACCTGGTGATTCATCCCGGATTATTTGGTTTCAGGGCAGGGAGCTCTGGCAGCAGCTGAGAGCTGCCCTCTTGGGGCTCCCTTGGACAAGGGGTGCGAGCACAAAGCCTCTGGGGAGCCCTTCCTGCCACACAGGAGGGTTTGGAGCTGTGGGGGCACAGCTGGGGGTTCCCTGGGGCCCCACAAGGCTGGTCTTGGAGAGGATCTGGATGTCTGGTGGCTCCAGGTGTGCTCCAGTCCACACCTGCCCACATCTCATTAAGCCAGAGACTGCCCAGCTCTGAAAAAACTCTGGGCAAATTAACAGAGAAAACCTGAGCTTTCCTGAACCCCAGGGTTCAGGATTTGGGAGGCTGGGAAGCTGAGGATCACCTGAAAATAATGTAGCCAGTGGAGAGAAACTTGATCTTCCTTCTGGGAGACCTTGGAAGGAGGTGAGTTTCCATCTCCATCCAGTGCCTAAAAAACCAGGTAGGGATGAAGTCCCAGGGATCCAGTTGAGCTCCAGATCCACGAAGAGGGGCTGGGCAGCAGAGCCAGAGGTTTGGGGCACAGGATGGTCCTCCAGGGGTCAGGAGCCCCCTGATGTGGCCGCTCTGTCCCTGCAGCGAGCGAAGCTGGAGGCGGCCGTGGCCGAGGCCGAGGAGCGTGGGGAGCTGGCCCTCAAGGATGCCAGGGCCAAGCTGGAGGAGCTGGAGGCTGCTCTGCAGAAAGCCAAGTCTGACCTGGCCCGGCAGCTCCGGGAATACCAGGAGCTCATGAACGTCAAACTGGCCCTGGACATCGAGATTGCGACCTACAGGAAGCTGCTGGAGGGCGAGGAGAGCAGGTGAGGACACCTGGGGGGATTGGTGAGCCAAGATTCCCTGTGTTCCCCCTGGGAGGGATCCAGCCCTTTGCTCCCTTTGCCTGGAGGCACTGCCAGAGCCCAATTCCCATTTCCACATGGAAATGCAGGGAAGGAAACCCTTGAAAAACTGAGTTCTGGAAATGCTTTGGCTGAAGAGCCAAACTGGCAGATTCTGGGGGAAAACAAACAAACAAACAAACAAACAAACACCAACGGGGAAGATAAGTGAAGAAGGAAAAAATTGGTTTCCATCATGTTTGATGCTGTGGCAGAACATTTCCAAGTGGAAATCCCTGTGGAATTAGGACGGAACCTCTGTGCTCTGTCCTCCCCACCCATGGCAATAACAGAACTGGAAAATGCAGGGCTGGAACAAAGCCCTGGAGGGCCCAGGGATCTTCCCTGGCTCAGAAGCAGCTGGAGCAGTAACTCCCTGCCTCTGTCCTCCTCCTCCACCCCAGGACCAAGGAAAGCTGAGTCTGATCCCTCCCTTCCCTTTGTCTTTCCCAACAGGTTGGCTGGGGATGGCGTTGGCAACGTCAACATCTGTGAGTGGATTTTGTTGTTTGTCCTGGTTCCACCTCGTTCTAAACCCATGGGAAAGGAGGCTCAGAGTGTCCCAGTTCACCCAGTTCAGCCCCTGCTTACTGGGAGCACCCTGGGACTGGGGGTGGTGCTGGGGCTCCATCCTGAGCCCAGGAATGAAACTGGGCTTGGGCCAGCATTGATCTTCCTTTCCTCCCGTTTTTGTATGGATAAAAAATGGGAAATGAGCATTCCCTGGGTTGGGAATTAGTGCACAGGTGGTTGCAGAGGGTGTTTTTCCAGCTTGGGAACTGTTGGATCCTCACCTGGCCCAGACCTTGGGTAGGATCTGCTCTCTCAGGGATGCTCCAAAGCAGCAGCTCTGATTTTCAGCCCCTTAATTCCTGCTGGGAATTGAGGAATCACATTCCCACAGCTTTGGGGCACCAGGAGATGAGCTCAGTGTGTTTGTGAAATGGGATTCTCCATGGATTTTCTTGGGGTTCTCCATGAGTTCTCCAAGCTCAGGGGGTCCTGAGCTAGGTTGGGTGATGGAGTGATGAGAAGGAAGGACTTTAAACTGAAAAAGGGGAGCTTTAGGTGGGATATTGGGAAGAAATTCTTCCCCGTGAGGATGGGGAAGCCCTGGAATGGATTTCCAGGAAGATCCTCCATCCCTGGGAGTGTCCAAGCCAGGTTGGACAGGGCTTGGAGCAGGCTGGGATGGTGGGAGGGATTTAATGTTCTCCTCACCCAGAGCATTCCATGATCCCATGGGAGCCTTTCCTGAGGGTGCCCAGCTGGGTGCAGTTCCAGGTGCTCACTCTCGTTCCCTTTGCTCCTCTCCCATTCCAGCCGTGGTCAGCTCCACCGGTGGGGGTGGATATTCCAGCTCCAGCGGATTCCTGGGATCAGGGATTGGAGGAGGCCTCAGCCTGGGGTCAGGAATGGGCAGTGGAGGCCTGGGGTTCTCCTCGGGAGGCTCCTCCAAGTCCTACACCATCACCACCACCTCATCCAGCCGGAGAAGCATCAGGAAGTAACGCCAAGGACGGAGCTCGGCGTTCCCAGCACCCCAGAGAGGGAAACCATGGAAAGAAAAGTCTTGGTGCCTTTTGCAGGATGAATTGGCTGCAAAACTCCTGCAGTGCTGAGGCCCTGCCCCTGCCCCTGCCTGGGCTTGGTCCTGCCCTCTTGGATTTGAACCGTTCCTCTGGGAGCAGGATCAAGCCTGTGGGGTGAAATTTATCCCAGGATGCAGGTGGGGTATCCCTGCTGTTACCTTGTGCTTGGTACCCCCTGCTCTGGGCTGGATTTCACCCTTGCAAAGGCAAATCCCACATTTCTGCTGTGCCTCTGCAGAAGACCAGAAGATTCTTCCCCTCTTAACAGGGTTTTTTTGGAAGACTCTCATCCCTCAAGCTCCTCAGCCCCTGCCAAGGGCTCCCTCTGGGTTGGGTTTTTTTAAATACACCAGGAAGAAAACAGGTTTGGGTCTCCCCTTATTTTCTTTGGAAATGGGCTCAGGGTTGGGATTCAACATTCTCCTGTGACTGAAGCTGTTTCTGGCCAAAGGCAGCACTGACTGATTTCAGGCTCCTCATAGCAAAATAACTCCTCAGGAACATCCCACACCCCTTTCCCTTTCTTTAAATGAAGCCCAAAGCTTGAGGGATCTAAAAGTGCTGCAAATTCCATGTGTCTCACTGAATTGGGAGATAAATTCCCCTTTTTTTGGGTGTCTCTGTTTACCACTCCCTATTTCAGGGTATTTAGTGATATCTGGAGTCTCCTGCAGTGAGGGTTCAGTTGATGCCCCATTCCAAAAACTCCTTGTTCCTGCCAAAATGGGTCTTCAACATGCCAGGGAAACTCTTGTTACTGCAGTGGGAAGAGTTTTTAAGGAACTTACTCCAAGGATGCACTCCCAGTTTTTGTGTTGGTGTTCAGCCCTGTCCTGGCATTGTGTTTTGGGTTGGATTTTTATGCTTTTTATGTCTCTCATGAGTCTTTTCATAAAGTTTCCCTTTTAGCTGCATGTCCAGTCTCAGCCAAGTTCTTGGTGCTGCTCTGGGTGCTCAGGAGCTCTGGAGAATATCCAGGAATCTCCTTCCTGCCCTGCCTCTGTCACCTGGAGCAGGGTGTGGGCAGGGGCAGGGTTTGGGGTTTGCTGCCTGCACAGCTCATTCCTGGTGGGAATTTGCCTGCCTGACTCTGGGCAGAATGATGGGGGGAGTTTGTTCAGTCGTGGTTTGAGCTCAGGACTGAAATGGAATCTGGTTTTAATGGGAGGGAGGAGTGGGATTTTAGCCCTTCTGGCTCATGGATTCCCTGGAAAAAACAACAAAAATCCTGAGCATGGGAAAGACCCTTTTGTGTCCCAGTGCAGTGGGAATTGTGGGGAGCTCTGTCTCCAGCCTTGCCACCATCCACTGATGGGTGATGGGTGAGCGTGATGGGGTGATGGGATGGGGTGATGGGATGGGATGATGGGATGGGCTGATCCAGTGTCCCTGTCCCAGCCCTCGGTCCCTGTGGGGTGTTTGAGCCTCCTGGGAGCTGGGAGCTGGGGTCTGGGCCATCTGGAGCAGGGACACAATTCCTTCTGCCTGTGGGGCTCTGTGGGGAGCTGGGCCCATCCCAGGGCAGGCTGTGCCTCTCCCAGCCCGGGGGGACAAACCCTGCCTGCAGCTGCAGCTCTGGGGAGCTGGGGCCAGGGGCTCTGGGCTCCCTTGGGAATGCTGATTCCTCTGGAATGGGGGTGAATCCTTGATGGATTCTTCCACTGCCTCTTCCCCAGCCCTGCCACAGCCCAGCACCTCTCACCTGATCTGTTCTGAGCCACTGTGGGGAGGAGGTGCCACCATTTGTCATCCTTTGGGTGGCTTTGGGATACTTGGGCAGGAATTGTGGGATTTTGGGATATTTGTGGAGGAGCTGTGGGTCTCACTCTGCTTTACCAGGGATTTCCAAGTGCTCCAGTGCTGCTGCTGCTCCTTGGATTTTTGGCTCCAGGGCCTGGGAGGGGCTGTTGGTCTGGGTGGCTGCAGGTGACACCCCTGGAGGACAGGGCCACCCCCAGGGACCTGGACAAGCTGGAGCAGCATCCTGTGGGATCTGCTGAGGTTTAACAGGGCCAAGGGCAGCTGCTCCCCCTGGGTCAGGGCAACCCCAGGATGGATCCAGGGGGATGAGCAGATGGAGCAGCCCTGGGAGAAGGAGCTGGGGGTGCTGGGGGGCGAGAGCTGGACAGGACCCAGAGACCCCCGAGCTTGGGCTGAGCCCCAGAGTGGGCAGAGGGGAGGGGGTCCCTGCCCCTGTGCTCAGGTGAGACCCCACCTGCAGAGCTGCTCCAGCCCTGGGGCCCAGCACAGGGAGGGTTTGGAGCTGCTGCAGAGCCCAGAGGAGCCACGGAGCTGCTCCAGGCCAGGCTGGGAGAGCTGGGGGTGCTCCCCTCACCCCAGGGAGACCTTGGAGCCCCTTCCAGGGCCTAAAGGGGTTCCAGGAGAGCTGGAGAGGGACTGGGGACAAGGGTTGGAGGGATGGGACACAGGGAATGGCTTCCCAGTGCCAGAGGGCAGGGCTGGATGGGATATAGGGAACCCTGCCCCAAAGTTGACTTGTGGAATTGTTAAAGTTTAAGATCATTAAGTCCTGGTTGAGACTTTGATCTGATGCTCCAAAGGAATGAAATGGACTGAAAGGAGCAGAGGCTGAGCTCAGCTCCCCCGGGCACAGGGGAGTGGGGTGGGAGAGAGGGAAATTCCCATCCTGGGAAGACTCCATCTGGGAAGCCTCATTGGCTTGATGAGGTTATAAAGGGCAGCACTGCAGAGAGGGGAACTTTTCCAGCCTCTTGCTGGAGATGGTGGGATTTGGAGCTCTTGTCTTCCTGGGAAGAGGTGAGGGATGGGATAGGATGGGATCTATGGGATCTATGGGATGGGATGGGATGGGATGGGATGGGATCCATGGGATGGGATGAGATGGGATCCATGGGATGGGATGGGATCCATGGGATGGGATGGGATCCTTGGGATGGGATGGGATCCATGGGATGGGATCCATGGGATGGGATCCATGGGATGGGATCCATGGGATGGGATCGGATCCATGGGATGGGATCCATGGGATGAGATAGGATGGGATGGGGTGGGATGGGGGTTGGGGGTGCCTTTGCTGGGGGATCACCCCAATGAGCTGAGCAGGACCTGGTCAGGTCCTGGGACAAGGAGCTGCCTCCCCTCCCTCCCACCTCATTTGAATCCCTGCACTTGTGGGAATGGAAAGACCAGGGAACTACGCCAAAGGATCTGGTTTTAATGGGTGTGATGAGGGATTTTAGCCTTTCTTTCTCCTGGATTCCCCAGAAAAAATAGCAAAAATCTTGAGCTGGAAACAACCCTTTTTTGTCCCCATGCAATGGGAAATGTGGGGCTTTGTTCCCAGCACTGCCAGGATCCACAGCTCTCCCTGGACACCCTTCCCATGGGAGCTGCTCCTTCTCCTGCTGCTCAGATTCCACTGCTCCAACCCCAGCTCTGCTGGTCCAGTGGGAATTTCTGGGTTCTGATCCTGGAGCACTTCCAAATCCAGGCTTTGGGATGTCGGTGAGACCTCGCTGGGAGTGGAAAGTGGCTGCAAAAGGCACAGAAAAGGAATTCAATTTAAGAAATCCCCCGGAGAAGAGGCAGATTTTGGCAGGTGAATATTCCAGTTTACAGGTGTTGATGGGAAGGCACCTTCCCCACAGAGCCTGTGGAGAGTTGGGACAGGGTTGTGTTATTTGTCTGTCTGTAAATTCACAAATTCACACAATCACAGAGTCACAGAGGGTGGAAGGGACCTTCAAGATCATCGAGTCCAACCCAGCCCTGAGACCTCAACTAAACCATTTCACACTGAATCACTCGAGGGCCCTGGGCCATGCCCTGCTCCCCCAGGGTAACCAGCTTCTAAATCCAGCTGGGAAATGGGGATTACTGCTGGAGCCCTCACCTCAGAACTCTGCACATTCTCAGGAGTTCATCCTGCCCTTTCAGCCTTTCCACCTCAGCTTCCAGCTCGGCTTTGTCCAAGAGAGCCCTCGCTGAGCTCTGGAGACGCTCTGGAGATGGAAAGAGGAATTTTAGGAGGGAGAGCAGACTTGGGGCTGCCCTCAGGGTTGGTGCCATGACCCTGCTCTGACTCCTGGGGTTTGGGGTCTGCTTGGAGTCTGAGCAAACCCAGCTTCTGCTTGCCCTTGTCTCCTGTGCTGCCTTGGGGAAAGGAGTCACCACAACCACCCAAAAATGAACCAGAAGGGGAAAGTTCAACCAGAGAGTCCCTTGCTCACCCTCCTTAGGACAAGTAGCTCCTCCTGGGCGTGTCTGCAGGCTCTGCTCATCCCTGGACCTGCAGGGGAAAATGGGAACTTTTGCTGGAGTTCAGCACAATTCCCTCATTCTTTGAGTTCCTTCAGGCCACAAGTGAAACAAATGAAACTCTGATTTTTTTTTCCCTCTCCCCATTCACCGTTTTGGGATACCTTGCTCTTTTTTTGTAGCCCGTGGGAGAACAATCGTGTTTTCAGAGAGGATTCTGCAGCAGAACTGTTTTTGTGTGACCTCAGAGAGCTGCTGAACACTTGAATCTGAATTTCTGAGACAGGAAGGAGGGAAAGCAAATGTGGAAGAGGGATATTCTGCTTCCTCCATGTGTCTGTAACTGTGGATGTTGCTTTCTGTACTGAGATCCTGGGAGATCTTCCCATCTTCTTCACCTCCACCGTGGGAATGTACTGGAGGCAAATCTATCTCATCTCCACCTACAAATTCTCTGGGAATCATCTGCTACCCCAAAAAGTCCAGTGTTTCTGCCTGTTCACAAAGTTCAAGCAATATTTTGAGCTCTGAAGTTGCATTTCTCTGGTTTTTACTCACATTCTCCTGTTGGTTTCCCAGCCCTGCTTTGCTGCTCTCAGGCCTGTTTGTAGCTGGGCTCTGCTGCTCCTGAGGGCTCCCAGTTTCTCCCTCCAATTCCAGATAAAAACTGAGCACAGCCTTGATGCTGCTCTCACTGTGACTCTGCAGGAAGCTCCAGCACCTTCTGCTGCTGCTCCAGGATCCAAACCTGAATCCCAGGGGGAAAAATGGGAAATGGGATGAGGACTGTGAAGATGGTGCTGTGGGGTCTGGAGGGCCCACGTGAGGAGCAGCTGAGGTCATTTGGTTTGTCCAGCTGGGGAAGAGGAAACTGAGGTGAGGCTCCTTGGGGGCTGCAGCTTCATCCCAAGGGACAACATCCATGCTCTGGGGACCAGGACAGGGCCCAGGGAATGGCTGGAGCTGTGCCAGGGGAGGTTTAGGTTGGATATCAGGAAAGGTTCTTCCCCAGAGGGTGCTGGGCACTGAACAGGCTCCCCAGGGAATGGTCACAGCCCCAAGGCTGCCAGAGCTCCAGAAGCACTTGGACAATGCCCTTGGGCACAGGGTGGGATTTTGGGGTGTCTGTGCAGGGCCAGGGGTTGGGCTGGGTGGTCCCTGTGGGTCTTTTCCCAGGTATCCCATGGCAGGGTGCCTGTGGGAGCCAGTGCTGATGCTCTGGGCCGTGCTCCTGCCCTGGGCACATCCGGCAGCGTTTCCCAGTCCAGCAGCTTTTGTTTGGGGGCACCCGTGTGGAAATGCACAGAAAAGCAAAGACATTCTCAAAACCAGCTCTGCAACAGATCTGGGCTGTGCAGAGAGGGCTGAGAGGGGCCTGGAGGGCAGCTGGGGCTGGGTTTAACTCGTTTCCTGCCCCAGCCAGGCCCAGAGGCCAGAGCAGCAGTGCCTGGACACTGAGGCCTCAGAAACACCAAGGCTGTCCCCTTGTGCAAGGTCCCTTGATGTCTCTAATGAGCTGTTCTGCCAGGATTCCGTGCCCTTTCCGTGCCCTTTCCGTGCCCTTTCCGTGCCCTTTCCATGCCCTTTCCATGCCCTTTCCGTGCCCTTTCCGTGCCCTGTCCATGCCCAACGCCTCCCTTGGACTCCAGACCCTGGGAATGAGCTGGGGGGTTCTCAGCTCACCTTGGTAATGAGTGAAGTGAATTTGTTATTGAGGGTCTTGAGCTGCTCCTCCTCTTGGTTCTTCACTGTTTGCACACTGGGGTGGAGCTCTGGCCACAGCAGCAGCTCTGGGGTGGTGATGGGATGGGGGTCATGGGGTGATGGTGATGGGGGTGATGGTACATGGAGTGATG